>CM077184.1:33502939-33765439 GCA_039654105.1 Coreius guichenoti
TACTTCTGATGTAAATCTAACAAAAAGAGCTAGCTAACAAGGAGTGGCACAGACACAACTCTAAATTCAATATGGCATGGCTGGGCGGCAAAATAAAATCTCAGAATCTGTAACAAAAAATTATATAAATATGATATTTTGGAGTATTCATATTTAAATGGTCATGGCAGTTAATTGTGTGGCGTGTTTGAGGGCACGATAACACCACCAAATAACACCAACTTTTCTTGTTTCATTTCCTGCTTCAAACATGAAAACGTCACCAGACGGCATTAACACCAAACTGTGGTTAGAAATTAAACAGTGTGCCACATTTAATTTGACTAACAGCCCTAAAAAACTAAAACTACAACTAAAGTAACTAAAAAAAAAAGCAAATAAACTAAAACTAACAATAACAGAGTGAAAACTAAACTAAGTTGAAAAGAGGCTCCTTGCACCATTGGTGCTCATGTCCTAAACAAATAAAAATTCAAAGCTATAGCTATATAAATTCAACACTCAGGCATAAAATGATTTATAGAAAGTTTCATTTCAACATGTCAAAGCATTGTAAGGTTACAGCCTCAATGTGTTACAACAGGTTTAGTGTATCAAAAACTTTTGACACGCATGGTTTCAATATGATCTGAGCCAAATTTGGGGAATAAATCGATGAAAGCTGTTGGAGGCATTCTGAAAAATTCAAAATAGCGAGTAATGTAGTCAGGCAGAAATTTAAACCTCCCCAGGTCCACAATTTAATTTCTAGGCAATGTAGTTCAAAAGTTAGTAGCTAAAAAGTTAAATAAATTTGGAACTGTTGGTGGCGCTAGAGGGCATGAGAGACTGGCACCAACATTGCACTAGGGATATTGAAATTAATTCTACTCACATTGCCAAATATCACACCTTTTTAGCATACGGTTGTAGGGGCTGCAATAGACTCCCAGCCAGAAGAATAATAACCTTCGGTGCTTGGGCTTGGCCCCTAATAAATAAATGCAAAAAAGGCACACGGGCCCTGCATAAACCTGCATTTGGAACAACAGAAATAGACCATGTGGTCGAACACAGTATCTTAAAACCCAGAGTCCAGCTGGATTATCCATACTACACACCTCATGGCTGAATTCTTTGTCAGATTTTAAGAGCACAGAGATCCACTCTCAGCTCCTACGGGGCTCGGATCAGGACAGGGCTCTAATTAGCAGTGGTGCTGCTTCACACCGGAAAAAATGGGGGCGCACAAGAGACCCTTTACGGTCCCTCGAGCTGAACCCGATTTCACACATTAATGAGGATTGTGACTGATTCAGGCTGAAGCAGTAATTGGTGCCCAACGGGAAGTTGTGCATTCAGGTGTTTCTGCTTTGGCGGCACTGTCGCTTGATGCACATTCAGCATGCTAGTATGCATGCTAGCAGCAAAGCCACAATACAATAACATGACTGCTTCATGGGTTGACCTTAGCCGCCAATGCCATTGATTAGATAACAGGGATGTGAAAAGCAACACTTTGAAAATAAAGTATTCGGTGGGCTGCCTGAATAACTAGTCCACTAATCTGACTTTAAGTTGTAATGGAAGTAGCAATGGAAGGTTTTTTTCATATTGTGATGTATATTTAAAGGTATGGTAGGCAATATTTTTCATAAACAGTTTTTGTTATTCTGGTTGAAACTCTCTTCACATCCATAAAGAAGTGGTCTAAATATTTTTTTAAGAAAAAAAAAAAATCTTCTGTGGAAGTCTCGGGACCAAAAAATGTTCGTCCAATCATTGCACTTGGTCCGAATGCAATGATTGGATGAACAATAGACTGTTAAGAGTGTGATCTTACACTGTCAATAAAAAAAGGTACAGCGCTGTCACTGGGGCAATACCTTAAGGTACAAAAGCAAAAAGGTACTAATATGTACCTTTAAGGCACTAATATGTATCATTTAGGGGTAAGTAAGGTACAAAGATGCACCTTTTCACTTTTGTACCTTAGGGTACTGCCCCAGTGACAGTGCTGTACCTTTTTTTCTGAGAGTGTATGCTAGCCTCTCTGTAATTGTCTACCTTTCCTTTAAGTGAAACAGATTATCGAAATAGAAAAAAAAAAAATGTAGGCCAGAACTTGGTCTACCTACTGGTTGTTGATTGGATGGAGGCAGAATAGTTGGTTTTCAACCATTGTTACACATCAACATTATTTCATAGTATTTTAAAATTACGACTGCAGTATCCTTTACCAAAAAAAAAAAAAAATTACAACTAGCCAGACTGGTTCTTGCAGCTCAAAGACGAAGGCATATGTCCGTTTGGTCTGAATCTGAGAACGTTTGTGACTGCAGTCTGTTCTAAAAAGCTCAGTGTGAAACCCAAACAAATCCTGGTCCAAACAAGTCCTCCTGCCAAAGATGGTGGGTATGGTGTTCTGATTCAGAGTGTGGAGTGTTGTACTGCGACAGCTTGAGGTGTGTGGGTCTTCTACTTCCCAAACCCAAGCTTGTTGAACAAGCATGACCGGGAATAAGAGCCTCATTCATAAAGCAGATTGCTCTGCGTACTACGAGAGCCAAAGACGGATTCTAATTTTCTTCTCAGAGGTACAAAAACATCTTATTTCAGGAAACACTGCGAAAAAATGTTGCTTCTGATTTCCAAAGGCAGTGGTGGGTATTATTAAATGTTATGATTAAATTAATAGCAGTAATACACCAGCTAAAGTGCAATTTCTACCTCAGAGGCAGAGAAAATTTACAGATAGACATATTATATTAGTACAATTGTACGGCGCTGTTTGTGACTAAAATTTTAAAGACACTGGAAGGATAAGTAATAGCAGTCGAAGAGCTCTTGCTGTGGTACAGCAAAGAAAGTCCATGTATGGGGAAGCATAGAAGAAAGGGACCACAAAGAAAGCTAGATAACACCCCCCATGTGAGTCAGGCCTCTGAGAGTACACCAAAGGCTCTCTGAAAATAATCATACAATAAGATCAAGACCCTACAGGGTTCCATCCACCTCTCTCTCTCTCCTTTTATCTGTCTTTCTTCCTCTGTGACTTTGCCCAAAGTCTTCAAAGTGAATAGCAGAGAACAACCACAATGAACAGAACCGCATTCCCTCTGAATTTCAGAGAGGCTCGTTTCATTCACCTGGCCGTGTGTTCAAAATATGTGCATGCATGTTGGTGCAGTGTATGTATACTGCATCAGTTACCGCTCTTTGTGAGCCGCAGCAGAGCGCGGTGACTTCAATGATTAACGACGGTTCTCCGTCGGGCCCCTGCACACCGCCCAAACCTCTGTCATGCTACCAAAAATAGACAAAGTGCATCGCCATGTTTAATGACAACCTCTTCTGATCGATGCTCCTCTCATGCTTGGAAGCAGCACAAAGACAAGTCTTTCAACCAGACAGCTTCGCGGCATGGGGAGGAGGCTTTCGAAGGGCCCGCTTTTGAAGATTTGGACAGCCCTTTTTCCTCCCACCGTGCACGGAAACAGTGATGAGCAGACGCTCGGTTGCGATCGAGCACCGCCTATGGCGGACCTAAGACTGGATGGAGAAAGCATGAAGGAGCAGGAGCAGTCATGTTTCTTTTATGATGCAGTGCTCGTGTTTTTCTCAGAAGTATTTCTGAGGAAGCATTGGAAGCTTGAAAGTCCTCTTGTAGGCGGAGATTGTTTGAATTGAATGGTTCGCAATGCGATCTAATAGGCTGGGGAAAGTATGGCACAAAAGCAGCATGTGGCAATGAATTTTTAAAAACGAATCAACCCGAGAAGATCCAGTAGCACTTATTTGGTTCTCTCACGTCATGCGTGCCAAGTCAATATCATCACAAGTGCACCTTGTGGAATCTCTATAGAAATAGAGATTGACTTAGAATTCAAATATTGCGGTTTCACTACAAAGTAAAACTGACAACACGTGTGGCACAATGTTGATAACTACAAATATTACTTTCAGCTTGTCCTTCCTTTAAAAAACAGAGATCTGAGTTACAGTGAGAGACACACAAAGGAAGTGAATAGATCCAATTTGTAAACATTAAAATACTCGCCGTTTCAAAAGTATAGCCACAAGACGTAAACAATAGGATCACACTTTCTGCTCTTGGGAACTGTCAACTGGCTAGCTTCCTGACATGTGTCACACCAGACACCTCAAGATTAAGGCAGATAAGATTAACCAAGCAATTAAAGCTTCCTCAAACATTACAATTCCTGAAAGTCAGCTCTGAGAGAATGAGAAACAAATCTGAAGAACAGAACAAGAGCAAATCAGTGTTCTCTGGGGATTTTTCGTTTTCCAAGACTACCTGCAGATCTTTGTGCTTGGAAGATCTTATTTTCCTAGATGGATGGGCTGTTGCTTTTGAGCTATTTTGTAGGGATGTAGGGTATTTAACTATGACATATTAAGTCTACACAATAAAGTGGAATTATACTCCTGTCTCTGAACACACCATCAATGAGGCCAAGAAATGGAGACGGATAAAAGAGCATGATCCTAGACTATTAACGTTGAAGATCTACCATCTCTGAACAAACGTTGAGTGTTTGATGTAAGAATTAGCACAATAAGCTGAAAGATGAGGATATCTGGATGTAGATCACATATGCAGGAAGTGCTTTTACACACGTGACACATTTTCACATCTATAATTGGTTTGTCTCTTACAGAATTATAGTGGTAATTATACAAGTCAGCAGTGCACAGAAATAAAAAGTAAAACCAGACTATAATAGGCTGCTCACTATGGTCCACAATCCTTAAAGGTGAATTATGACAGCAACAAACGGAACTGATTGCAATGCCAAGAATCATGATTGACAAGGTTACCCCAAACACTTCCACTGCCCTTTCCTTTCTGGCCTATTTGACACTGTTCAGACAAACTAGTCAATTCACAGCAAAACAGCTCATTACAGGTAATCCAGTACCAAACTCTTGCCTTTGAGCAATTAAAGGTGCAGTGTGTAATATTTATGAGGATCTATTGACAGAAATGCAATATAATATACATAACTATGTTTTCAGTGGTGTATAAAGACCTTACATAATGAACCGTTATGTTTTTATTACCTTAGAATGAGCCATTTCTATCTACATACACCGTGGGTCCCCTTATAGTGAAGTCACCATTTTGTGCCGTCATGTTTCTACAGTAACCCTAAACGGACAAACTGCTCTACAGAGCGCTAGTCACTCTCTGCTCTCTCCGAAGACAACATTTTTGTGTTGTCACCGTGGCCACCGTGGCTTCTCTGTGTGTTTTGAAAGGGAGGGGTGAGCGGTGGGCGATTGCAATTCACTGTCATGGTCGGGTATGGGTGAAAGGAGCGAGGACTCAAGAGCAGGAGAATTTTGGGTTTTATTAATAACAAAAACATAAATAAAACAAATAAAAACTACCCACGAGGGGGAAAACCAGAACATACCACACACAAGGAACCAGGAGACATGAAGCAAGGACGGGAATCAATGACAACGAACCAACACAGGACTGCAAACACAAGGAGAATAAATAGGGAGCAAACAAGGCAGGTAATGAGGGAAGACAGGTGGGGCGAATAAACCAATTATCAGGGAACAAGAGGGGAGGGGTCAAGACAATAGACATGAGAACACATGGCACAAAGAAACACATGACAAGCTGTGTGTTCACACAAAACATGACAATATAGCAGTGTCATGGCTCTGTCACAAACCCAAGAGCAAACTAGACCGAAGTGACAGAACCATGACATTCACAGCCTCACCGCTGGATGCCGCTAAAATTTACACAGTGCACCTTTAAAGCAATGTTTTAAAGTTAGCATGAAATGGAAATTTTATTTATTTTTTAAATGCATACTGTGAATGATTCATCCATGTTACACTTTTAAAAAAAGTTTTTTTTTTTGCCCGATGAATTTCCATGACCTTTTTAGACATTTGCAATCACTAGATACATTTCTAAACATAATATTAATTCAGCAGATTAACAATTTAATCATTCACACTGATCTGTGAAATAGTTTGACTGATTTATCTGAAACAAATGACTCAAGTATGACTTGCAAGATATATTTACTCCACACAAAAGCCATAAATACCATGGGGAAAAACTGCCATATAGATAGTTTTAATATTATCTCATAATTTGGCAGCAGGTATATTAGGCTGCTGTCACTTTAAGACCTGACGCATGTATCCATTATACTGTTACACATGTGTTTTCTTTCTCAACTGAGAAACATAACTGACTGTATTTACGTGAATACTCGCAGAGACCTGCTGGTCTTATTTTGACATCATTTTGTGTGTATTTGACTGTTTAAGTACAATACGCAGCAAAAAAGAACTCAATTTAGTGCTGAGAGGCGGCTTTATGTGCGCATACTTTGGGTGTGAGCACAAAAAATCTGCAGAAACGAGTAAAATTATGTGCAATACGCACAATCCCATCCCATGAACAATTCAAGCCCTGTAACACCAACAATATTCATCCAGCACAAATGAAACGAGTGAGTAAGGGGAGGCGGGATTGTGTCGGAGAGATGAGAGAGCGAGAAAGGACAGCTGGTATCATGTATCTATTCTGCAGAAAATAAGTATTGGAAGCAGATATTTCAGTATCAATATGTAGCGAAAAATCTATATTTTTTACACTACATGCACTTAGTTTATTATTTCAGATGCCTTTTTACAATTGAAAAATGTATATATTATATATAAAATTCAACCCGCCAAAGTGGCTAGTAGGAGTGACTGCGTTACACGCCATATGGAAGCATTCGGAAAAATTTCCCAATACCACAAGTGAATTGATGTTGGTTTATCCTAAATCCAATTAAGTAAAATAGATCTAACTTCTGTGCAAGACTTATGTTGCCTGGTGCGAAATTATTATGTATCAATCATAGAATAAAGAACAAAGGGTCCCTAGAACAGAATTTGCAAAATATTTGCAGCTTTTCCATGACCGTGGGAACCCAGATGACTCTAAAAAACCTTCTAAAATTTGAAAAAGCAAGCCAAAGTAAGGATTAGAACACCTGGCTGAAAGGTGTAAGAGACAGCAGCAGCGACCCTCATCTTAACCTACTGGCTCTCTTGGTCAAGGGGAACCATGTGTGGACAGAAGGCGGGGGAAAGCTGGACTCGGATCGCAGAGCGGGCCCTTTCCTTCCTCCATCCCTGCAGTTCAGATCAGCAGCGGAACCAGAACTGAGAAGACTCCTCCATCCATCATGATGACACTGCCACTGTTAACAACACTGCAGCCTTGCCTCGGGCATTGCCCAGCTCCACATAATATACACATATACTGTATCCACAGCTACACAAATACCACCTGCAGATAGGCTTTCAATGAGCACACATATATTCTAAATAAATGCTTTTGTTATAATAAGTTCTGCAGATTTCTACAGAATTTGAATGCTTGATAGTGTTGGGTTAAATATATTGAAATGATTTAATTATGAAATATATTTTAAAAATATATTAAGCAGTTATTATATATTAATAAATAAAAACCATCACAATAACCACCGGAAATGCATGCACATATTTCATGCGAGTTCCTAAAAATTGGAACTCGCACAAAAAATCAGCTGTCCTTCCCATAACGTTATGCCAAATGAGTGTCCCCAAGTTATTACTTTTGCAGAAACTCTGGGAGGCTTCTAACAGTTTGTGAGTCTCTCTTGTCAGAAGCATACACAGAAGCACACTTATTATTCAGAGAGGAGTGAGTTATATTGATTCAAAGTCTCAGGTCCAAATAGAGAGACAGAAAGTGAGCAACTATGAGAGTGTGTGGGCACGGAAGTTAATAAAACTAGTCAGACTATAGCATAGCATTCAGTCCATCTTCTTTCCTTTTGTAATGGCAGTCGTGTCGCCAAAGTCGCTAGCTATTTCCAGCAGAGAAAGTGCCAGTCATTATGAAGCTATAACAGTACCATTGGAAAATTAATTGTTGCACAGGTAGTGAAGGCAATTTTCTGTGGGAAGAACTTTTTGCACTGAATTTCTTTGAGATTTCTGTCAGCTGATATTCAAAATCGTTTAACCTGCTGGACTAAATCTATTTCTATTATGATGCTGAAGTAGGTGTGGGTGATATGGAAAATATATCCTATCATTATTTTTTTTTTTTTCCAGGCAGGATGACGATCCACAATTTTTTCACAGTTCTTTTTCATGTTGGTTTTTAAGACTATTTTGCAAGTCACAATACAGCCAAACTGATTTTCCTGTTTGAAAAATTTATCCTTACAAGGTAAAACAATAAAAATAAAATCTATAATAATTTATTAAGCCAACTAATGCAATGAAAATACAAGTATCTATGCAAGCTTGTTTCCGCCACAGAATAAAACAATAAAAAAGGTAAATGCGACTTTTTATCTCACAGTTTTTTCTCGCAAGTCAAAATTGTGTGATATAGTCGCAATTGCGATTTATAAAGTCAGAATTGCGTGATATAAAGTCAGAATTGTAAGATATAAACACAATTCTGTGATAAAAGAATCCCCTCAGAATTGGACTTTATAGCTCACAATTGCGAGTTTATATCTCACAAAAAGAAGTCAGAATTGCATGTTATAAAGTCAGAATTCTGAGTTATAAAGTCAGAATTGCGTGATATAAAAATCGCAATTGTGAGAAAAAGTCAGAATTGCGAGTTTATATCTCACAATTCTGATTTTATATCTCGCAATTCTGACTTTATATCTCGCAATTCTGACTTTATATCTCACAATTCTGACTTTATATCTTGCAATTCTGACTTTATAACATGCAATTCTGACTTTATATCTTGCAATTCTGACGTTATATCTCGCAATTCTGACTTTATAACATGAAATTCTGACTTTATATATTGCAATTCTGACTTAATATCTCACAATTCTGACTTTATAACATGCAATTCTGACTTTATATCTTGCAATTCTGACGTTATATCTCGCAATTCTGACTTTATAACATGAAATTCTGACTTTATATCTTGCAATTCTGACTTTATATCTCACAATTCTGACTTTATAACATGCAATTCTGACTTTATAACATGAAATTCTGACTTTATATCTCACAATTCTGACTTTATATCTCGCAATTCTGACTTTATAACATAAAATTCTGACTTTATAACATGAAATTCTGACTTTATAACATGCAATTCTGACTTTATATCTCACAATTCTGACTTTATATCTCGCAATTCTGACTTTATAACATAAAATTCTGACTTTATAACATGAAATTCTGACTTTATATCTTGCAATTCTGACTTAATATCTCACAATTCTGACTTTATAACATGCAATTCTGACTTTATATCTCACAATTCTGACTTTATATCTCACAATTCTGACTTTATATTTCACAATTCTGACTTTATATTTCACAATTCTGACTTTATATCTTGCAATTCTGACTTAATATCTCACAATTCTGACTTTATATCTCGCAATTCTGACTTTATAACATGCAATTCTGACTTTATAACATGAAATTCTGACTTTATATCTTGCAATTCTGACTTAATATCTCACAATTCTGACTTTATAACATGCAATTCTGACTTTATATCTCGCAATTCTGACTTTATATCTCACAATTCTGACTTTATATTTCACAATTCTGACTTTATATTTCACAATTCTGACGTTATATCTCGCAATTCTGACTTTATAACATGAAATTCTGACTTTATATCTCGCAATTCTGACTTTATATTTCGCAATTCTGACTTTATATCTCACAATTCTGACTTTATATTTCACAATTCTGACGTTATATCTCGCAATTCTGACAATTAAACTCACAATTGTGAGATAAAAAGTCGTAATTATCTTTTAAAATGTTTTATTCTGTGGCGGATACAAGCTTCCATAGGTATCGGCAATCAGCATTGGCGAGTACCAAAAATGTAAGTATCAGCATCACACTGTAAAAAATATTTTTGCAATGTAGTTATTTCAACTAATTTTTTTCAGTAGAGATAACTAGATTGTCCAGACAACAATAAATTTTGTTTTCTTGTCCTCAACTAGACTGAAAGTTAAGTGAACAAGTATAATTGTTGTTTTAACTCAAAAACATATGTTGAAACAACTGCACTAGATTTTCTGTTGAATGAACAAGTATAATTGTTGTTTTAACTTAAAAACATAAGTTGAAACAACTGCTCTAGATTTTCTGCAGGCTTTACTCCAATTATACTCCATTTCTTTAACTGCAGTAAACTAAACTTAATTTACTATGTACAGCTGATTTATACAACACACTCTAATTATATAGATATGAACACATTTATTTCACTTATTTATACATACCACACCATATAAACCTAAAATCCTAATTCAATGAATCAAGGAGTAAAGAGTTAAAGTGTTGAATTAACACGGCTAGTGAAAACAGCACCCTCTGGCAGAAATTTACGTGCTGTGCGCGCGCTAAACATTGAGATAAAGTGTTTTATCTCATTTACAGTATGAAGTTTATAACATTATATTGTTTTAGGATGATATCTATATGATGTGTGTGTATGCGTGCACACCTAAACTTTCCTCAGAGATTTTTTCTTTGACTCGCGGTGCGGAGCAGACGAGGGAAACAGACGAGAGAAAACTTTTTTACAGGGAAACACCTAAAGTAAGTGTTTTATCTCATTTACCATTTGTATTTTATAATGTATTGATTTATAGCAATATTTATATGCTGTGCATGTTTAAACGAGCCAAAACTTTTCTCTCAGGGGACATTTCCTATGACTCGCCATGCAATGCAGACACGGAGTTTACTTTTAACCAAGAGAACACAAAGTAAGTGTTTAACCTCATCTACAAAGTGTATTTATGACGTTATATTGTTTTATAATGATATTTTTTGTGCTGTGCGCTCCCAGAGCCGTTGAAATACAGAGTTGCGACACGCTTTGATCTCGCGGTCACGTGGTTCACGGAGCGCTCAACAATTCCGCGCTGTCAGTCTGTTTGAATGGTTGAAAGAGGATAGACAGCGGTTTCACTATATTTGCTGCAATTTCTGGTAAATATTAACATTATGAATTGAAATCAAATCAAACTGTGAAATGTGTCATACTCAGCCCTAATTAAATCACAGTTATGAGTTATTGTATTGAAATTTTATTTTTAGGATCTATTGCTCCTTGACAAAAAGGAGGATACTGGTTTACGGACCGGATGAAACTACATCTTGCTTCACTGCATGGTCTCTTTCTCAGATCGCCATCAGATACAGGTAAGTTTCATGGAAATCCTTGAAAATTATTAAATGTGAGTTTGAATCGATACAGGTAAAATAAATAACTATTAAAGGGTAAGTTCACCCAAAAATGAAAATTACCCCACGATTTACTCACCCTCAAGCCATCCTAGGTGTATATGACATTCTTCTTCCAGAGGAATACAATCGGAGTTATATTAAAAAATGTCCTGGCTCTTCCAAGCTTTATAATGGCAGTGAATGGCAGCCCAAAATTTGAATCCCAGAAAAAAGTGCATCTATCCATTATAAAAGTAATCCACATGGCTCCGTGGGGTTATTAAAGGCCTTCTGAAGCAAACCGATGGGTTTGTGTAAGAAAAATATCCATATTTAACACGTTATAAAGTAAAATATCTAGCTTCCGGCGGACTGCCTTCCGTATTCAACTTACGGAAAAAGTGTAACTGGCGTCGGACGTAGCGTAAACCTTTTGAACTTCGAGAGGTGTTACACTTTCTTCGTAAGTTGAATGCGGAAGGCGGTCAGCCAAAAGCTAGATATTTTACTTTATAACGTGTTAAATGTTTTTTTTTTCTTACACAAACCCATTGATTCACTTCAGAAGGCCTTTATTAACCCCCCGGAGCCATATGGAGCACTTTTATAATGGATGGATACACTTTTTTGGTCTTCATATTTTGGGCTGCCATTCACTGCCATTATAATGCTTGGATTTTTTAATATAACTCTGATTGTATTCGCCTGAAAGAAGAATGTCATATACACCTAGAATGGCTTGAGGGTGAGTAAATCATGGGGTAATTTTCATTTTTGGGTGAACTATCCCTTTAATATGCCTGTGGTTTTAAATGTTGTTTTCGTTGCTTTTTTGCATTTGAATATTGCACTTTACTAGTAGATACAGCATGAAATAAACATGTATGAACATCAGAGAATATGTTGAAAGATACAGTACAATATATGAAATCTGTATCGTCTCATGTAATCGCACAATCAGTGTTTTCAGACGTTAATGAACGTCAGTAAATAGCTTTTAAACAGTCATGTCACATTTACCTCAGAAAAGATATTCTATGTCCAAAAATTCATTAGTCAGCTAGAAAAATGAACTCTAGAGAAGAACATTTTGCTCAGTATATTCACTATATTGCATAGTTACTGTGTTTTTACTTTACCTGTTCTTCAGTATTTAATGTATGTTTGAAATAAATATTTTTTTATGACAACCACCACTTAAAAGTTGTATCTCTCTCTCTCATTTTTTTCAGCCAGCTGATGATGAGAGACATTGTTCGTGGGGTTAATGTAGGGCATCTTGACCGTGAGTGAGGACATCAGACATGATAGTGCCTTCCCAGATGATGTCGTGGATGTGGCTGTGATACTGGAAAGGGAGATTGTGGTTTTGGATCTCCAAGATGTTCTAAATGCCTTTGTCACACTGTTTGGACTCCTTTATGCTTTGAACAATGACTGTCCCAAAGAGCTATGAGGTTATCCAACATTTTCTTTTTTTTTTTTTTTATCAAGGTTGGTGGGGAGAGCTGCACAGCTAAGATTGATGGACTGAAAAAAATGCAGTGAGGTAACACTGGTGCATATGTGCTGTTTATGTTCATTGATAAATGTACTGAAGCTTGAGCTCTTACACATTGTTAATTAAAATTAACTTAAATTAAGTTTAGATTAAAATTCAGAGGTGTTTAACAGTCTTTGCCATTTCTTTTTGAAAGTTTCTGAAGAAAGGACATTTCTGTAATGTATGTTGTGGGGTGAGCTTGTTTCATTTAATTTTTCAAAACAAATTGCTTTATTTGAAAACTGAGGCAAGCACAAGACATACATTAGCTATGTTTCCATCCACCTATTTTTATGTGCATTTTGGGATATTAAATACAGTGGCTTCTTTCACTTTTCCTAGTGATAATTAGTACCAGTTTATCAGGAAGTGATCATTTTCTTCTCTTTGACTGACTGAATGGAAACACTGCTTTATTCGCAATTTTTTTATGCAATATTTTACGCACAAGTTAAACAACTTTGGATGCAAACAGCTATTGAGGCAGGCATAAGATACCTTTTTTGTGTGGTTGTTTTAGGTGTTTGTTTTTGCAATAAATGTAATTAATTGTGTATTGATATGTGTTGCTGTGATTTTAATTTGCCATAATTTTAGTCTAAATCAAATGTAATTTACAAATGAATATAGTAATGCAATTAATACTGATTAAAGCAGCTTTGCAACCAACTAAAGTGAAGTTTTTATGACTAGAAAATTTAAGTTCAGAAAACTAAAGGGAAGTTTTCATGACTATCAAATTTAAGTTCAGAAAACTAAAGTGAAGTTTTCATTACTAAATTTAATTAGTTCAGATAACTTATCCAAATAAGTAAGAAAAACTCAAAAAAAAACCATGCAAAAAGATAACAAAATATATTGAGTTGAGTCAACAAATGATTTTTTTACAGTGCAGAATCGTTCTGAAAAAAGTTGTATACCTAATTTATAGTTTGGCAATGATAACAATTTTTTTCATGCTACACTGCTAACAGCTTATTACCAGGAAAAGTTACACTATTTGGGGGAATAGATATTTTTATGCTAATAGATATGTAGTAATGCTACCAGCTAGTTAGGGCCAAAATGACTTATCTCCTACAAATCGACTATTTGAACATTAATTGTTAGTTGCAGCCCTAACGCTATTCCTTTACTCCACTGTCTGCAACCCGAAACATCACAATTGCCAAAGAAGTATTTTAAGAATTCAGAGAAACACACCCAGATGAATTCATAGTAATAGAGTCTAATGATGTCTTTCATGCTTCATATAACCTCTGTTATATTTCACCTTGTACTCATTAGCCTTTCCATATGTCAATGATATAACAGACAGTGTGTTAGAACGCCAGCTGGGAAGAAAAAAAAAATGCAGTGTAGTCAAAATTCAAAGAAAGAAACAATATTCCCCTCAGACTAACAGAAAATCAACACAAAAAGCCGCAACTCAAACAATGACACAAGCTGGCATCTCTCTCTGTATGTAATTCAGCAAAGCAGCAGCCATCTACTATATTTCTGATGACAAATAGCAGGGGTTTTCAACATTTACAGACTTCAGGGACCACCAAACCAGTTACTCTGCCAACTCAAGGACAAGTAAAAAAAACAAAAACGAACAAAAAAACTAGTAAGAGTGTTAACATTAGCGTTAACTATTTTCTAAAAGTATGATTCATCCATTCATGTCTCATCATTTTTACTCATTATTTTACTTTTACTCCATAGTTGAGAATTATATAATGTAAAATATGTAATGTAAAATAAGAAATATTCATGTTGTGAGACATTAAGTCACATTTGTGAGATATAGGGCCCTATCATACACCTGGCGCAATGCAACACCAGGGGCGACGCAAGTGTGTTTTGCTAGTTTCAGTGGTCATTAAAATAGCAAAAGTGGATTCGGACACGCCCTAAGTGCACCTGCGCCATGCGCTTCAGACCATGCGCTCAGATCGTTAAAACAGGGCCCATAAAGTCACATTGTGAGTTATATTTTTTTGTAAAAAGTCACAGAAATACCACTGTGAGAAAAATGTGCAATTGCGGGACGTTATTTCTCGTAATTGCGACTTAAAGTCACAGTTGTGAGATGAAAAGTCACACTGTGAGAAATAAAGTTGCAATTGTGAGATATAAAATCACTTTGTGGGAAATAAATTTATTCGCAGAAATGCCAAGAAACTTCATATAACTTCTCCACAGACCCCGTAAAGTACCTTATTGAAAACTCTGGACAAATAGAAAGATTACAAACTAAAACCACTGAGAAAAGACAGAGCTTATGAGTTGTCAGACATCATTAAATTCCGCCTACAAACGCCTCTGTATATGCCGGTTTCTATTAATTCCTGCAATTGAATTCAAGTCAGTTTTGGCATTCACTACAGATATGTATGCTGTTTATACACATGATAGACACATTACTTGAAAGCTGAAAACATTCAACTTTCACTATTTATGTGGAACAAACAGGGACCTCCAGAAAAGCACAATGCACAAGGCGCTTTAAGAAAAAAAAAATTTAATGGATGTAATCAAATAGTGATTATATCAACATTAACTCGAGCGTTCTAGATAATGCAGCATGGCGATCTGGCTTCTTCTGCCTGCAAGCTGATATTTCATTCTACAGGAAACTAGATCAACATCACGCATATACAACCACACCAATTAGCCTCTATTAGCTACAACACTAGCATAAAAAAAGATGACATGCTGTAACAGTTTGTGGATTTTATCCGCCTTTGTCAACCCCATCTCGAGGCTGCGACACTTGGGATTTACACACAGGAGCAAGAAGCTCCACGTTCACATGAGCTAGAAATACATAGGCCTGGAGACAATTAAATAATTAGTCCATATAAGCCTTCGGATAACATGCCTATAATTAAATCATTTGCACACCAAGGGATGGTGACAGTTCATCAAAACAAATTTTGTCTGTGGTAGGTTTTTATCTCTCATCTAAACAAAAAAATTTAATTGCAGTTCAACATGCGCGGATTATAGTAGAAAATGTACCACCCGCAGATCTCTGATGAAGGCCCACTTTTGTCTTTCACAAAACTGTACACATAAAACAAGTGGATTCTGGATCGGTGGAAGTGGAATGGTTTTAAAAAGATTTACAGTCAAACCAAAATGTATTCAGACACCTTCAACATTTTCTCACATTATCACAGTTTATTCGCTATAGTTTAGAAAATGGTAATAAAATATGACAAGACTCAGAGTTAAACTGTGTCAGGACAAATTCATCTTGATAATGTCAGATAACTTTGATAGAAAGGTATGTAATGGATTACAATCAACCAATCAGCTGTTTAATTTAAGTACACAATTAGATAATACCAATTTAGGTCAACCAATGACCAAAAAATGCTTCATTTTGTTCAGTCTGTGGTGTAAAAGGTCGCATTAGCAATTAAAGAAAAAACACTTCAGCAAAACATGGTCAGGTCAAAGTGTCTGAAGAATTTTGGTCCCAAATTTGTATCAATTTTACTGGTAGTCCAGTGTATGAAGAATTTTTGGGTATAATACGTCACAGTTTGCTTTATTTTGCTATCCTCACTTACATAAATGAACTATAGTGTCCTGCACCCACTAGTAAAAAATTATATCTGGTGTCTGAATAATTTTTGGTTTGACTGTATATAAGAGTCAAATGTGAATATTTTGGAATATTCATATAAGAATATTGGTACACTTGCGATAGTAACTCAATAGATGGGTTACTAAGGTAAAATAAAGTGAGTATTCGGCTGGTCAGTGGTCATGTGATCTCAATATGGTGGCCACCATGAGAAGATTTGCTCCATGTAAAAATAAAAAGCTTTTATTAGGTGATAGATATGACACATATGACATGTGAGTATATATTATTTTAATCCTATTTTCAAAAGTAATTCATTACAAATGAAACTTTAATGAGGGAAAACTTAGCATCTTTTATTTTTATTTTAAATTCTATTCTACGGATTTCAGCAGATTTCTTTGGAAGCTTGTTTCTGTCACGGAATAAAAAAACAGACTTTTCTCACAATTTTAACTTTTTTTCTCATAATTGCAAGTTTATATCTTGCAATTCACACTTTATTTCATGCAATTCAGAGTTTATAAGTCACAAATCTGAGATATGAACTCGCAATTGTGAATTATAACGTCCAAATTGTGACATAAAAGTCTTTTTATTTTTTTTATTTTTTATTCCGTGGCAGAAAACAAGCTTCCATACATTTCCTCTTACAAAAAATGTGAACAAATGTGCAGAATCCTAGTGGATCTAATTATTATATACGTGTATATATTATTATATTATATAGTAGTTAGGATACATACAGTATATGCTTGTGTGCTCTGATGTTCTGCATTTTTTTATGATTTTGAAGAGCAGGATGATATATATATCTTCTATTCTAGAGTGGCCTAATTATGGTAAAAAATAACCCAATATACACCTAAAAATACTGTCAACATCTTTCCAGAGAAGAACTCTCCATGCTTGAAATTGGCTGGTGTCAGTAATGTCAGCTTTGAGGAGAAGGCTGTTTAATGTGCAGTCTTTGCGGGCACAGGAGAAGGCTGCATCTCTGTGACAGGCACATTGGCAGTGTCCTTCTGTCTGGCACAGCAATCAGCATGCTGACTCAAGGGAGGATAAAACTCAGTGTGGCTTTAGCTGAGAGGCACTAGAGCGAGCCAGGAAAAGCCCGACTGAAGCATGCGCGCTCATAAACGTCCTCTCATTCTCACTTTCCCCTTCTAGTCGCTTCTTTTTTGTTGTCAACACATTCTCTCTCTCTATTTCTCTCAATCGGAACACATACACACAGAGAATGTGTCTACATGTGACAGTTTGATAATGAAGTCTATTAATGACGCTGATTGCCTGCATGGGTCCGATAACCTGTCTGCTATATAATTATTTATTATTATTTTTTTAATTAATCAACATGGCCCACACTCCCTGCAATGAACTGTCCTCTACTTCAATCCTCACCTACAAATCCTAAGCTTAATGCGACACAAATCAACAACACAAGACGACGGCAGCAAAAGTGACAGATTTGTGATATATATGCAAATTTAAATGTAGCCACTCGGCGTTATACTATGTTTCTGTACGTTTCTGTCATAACCAGTCACAACAAGCAGGCAGAACATTTTGTCAATCACTTAATTTCAGTTTCTGTCAGAATGCGTTTGCTGCGCATATACCAAAATCCAGGTACACAGCGCTGTACATTTGTGCTTTTAAAAACAGCTCAATAAACAAGAAGTTAATATCAAGGAGCCTAACCTACATTTTAGACACAATGTCCATTTCTGCTCCGCCTACCAATAATCTAAACAACACCGCTGAACCCTCACGCGCATCCAATCAACACTGTGGCATTCCTGAATAAATCTGTTTCTATAATGAATTCATTGAGCAAATGATTCAGAGTCACTCATAAAGACTTCACATAAAAATGAACCGCATACTAGCATACTACTCTCACTACCTCTACCATACCTTTGGCAGAAATAATGAGAATTGTATGTAGTAGGGTAATGGACGCAGGCCAGTAAGAGCTGTGCATGTAAATGTCACTCCCCTGACCTCAAGAAGCACACTAGCGGCTGCAGTCTTTAGCATCCTTTTTAGTGCGCCTGCATCCCACGCCGGAGACCGCGGTTCGAATCCCACTCCTAGCGGGTCGAGTAGGACCAGTTACATTTGGTGCCGTTGACCCGGATGGGATTGAGGTTTAGGGGGGTGAGTGTAACGGACGTAGGCCAGTAAGAGCTGTGCATGTTAACCTCACTAAGTAATTAGTAATTACTAAGTAATTACAGTAATTTCTCGCCACCTACTGGCATAACAATATAACTTGCAGAAACAGACACTGTAAAAACTATACTAAAATATGCAGACAAGCAGACTGATTCAGACAGTCCCAATGCTGTACTAAATACCAGCACTCAAGGAACACTGCTCAGTCCATCAAATTCAAGAATCAGAATTAACCATTGTACAATAAACACCAAAATGTTCTGACTGGCTATGATTTTGCCAGTGTCTATTGACAAAGTACTCGTCACTATAGAAGCTTATCGAGTCACACCCAGTAAGGAAACGGTGTGTACATTTAAGTAGCACACATGTCTCCCCAGTTCTCACCCAATATCAGCAGGAGCAAACAGTGCAGCCAAGGGGAGTCAGTGATTACCATTTTATCGCAAACACTTATCCTCATTGGAAGCAGTTCCAAGAGCTTTAAAGTTACTTTCCCTTTTGTAATTAGAGGCTAATAATCGAAATATAAAATGAGCTCTCCAAATCAAATCAAGCTGAAAGTGAAACACTTTGTTTGTGATCCAAAACGAGCCCATGGTTACCCAATCAAACAAAGTAGCTTGTAAATCAGCTTAATTGATTTTAATGAAATGGGCTGTAAAAGGAACAGCTAGCAGCAGGTCAAAAAGAAGCCTGGCTTACCTTGTCGGACATCTCTTGGAGCTATAGCGATGCCATTCTTTGAATGCAGCTGTGTTACACAACAATCGTCGGGTGGGGATTGCAACACGCTCGCGCTGGGGTCTAAGGAGTGGTTGTGGGGCGCAGTGGGCAGCAGGGACACCGGAGGGGCCGTGTTGGGACACACGCAACCTGTCTGGGTGATACTGCAGCTCTCGGCTTCCCAGCCTGAGCCAACGTGCAGGCATTCCTCGAACCATCGGCACAGGACTCCACACGTAAACTGACTCGAATTCTCATTATTAATGAGCAGAACCTCTACGAGCCGGAAGTCCAGAGTTTCCGCCGACAAGGGGGCCTGGCCCCCATCTTCGCTGTCACCGTCTCCACTGGGGTGAGCGGTCAAGCACAACTGCACAAAGTTCTTATCAAACTGCAGGAAGGTGTGGGGTCCTGGGACCATGCAGAGCTCAACGGCTTCGGGGTCCGAGGGGAAGGTGGGCTGGTCTGGGGGGCCACAGGTCTGGTTTGAGAGGTAGTGGTCCAGGGGCAGCACCAGGGGGGAAAAAGCTAAACAGGCGCCGGCATGGCGATTGAAGCGGAAATAGAGCGAGTACTTGGTGGGGTCAGGGTTCTCCACAGTCCAGGAGCATCCGGATGCCAGAGCCGACGGGCTGGGAAAGAGGTCCCTGAGCGAAAAGGAGCCGTACAAAACCCCAGCCACCAGAGAGGAGCAGGGGGCAGCCTGACCCAGCGGCTCCACAGCCCAGGCCAGTGCAAAAAGGGATGACAGCAGAGACAGACAGAGATGACCAGCAGTGTTCATCCTATGTCATTTGTCCTGTGAGGGAAGAAAAATATATAGATGAGTGATCTTTAAGGTCAAACAATTAATCAGTCAAATATCTCTTCGATAAATCAGATAATTTTTTTGCCCATTACTTGCTTCAAACAATTTCAATACTGAAGTCTAATGCTATATAATTTTGTTAAAATGGTTTGAACTATAAAAAAAAAAAAAAAAAAAAAACATTATAAAGTGATAAAATACACAGTTTGAAAGCAGCCAAATAGTTTAAATAACCAAGATGGATGGATGGATGGATGGATAGAATGACAGAAGTATAGATGAAATTATGTTTATTACTTTCTTTAAGCAAGTGCGCCCATTCCCCATGCACAAAGCAATGACAAAAGACATGACAAATCAATAAGAAAATCCATTGCTGATGATTTTCATTATCGAGTATTATCAATTAGTCATCACAGCTCTAAATACTATGATAATTTGCTTTGTGTGAAACAGTATGTGTTGAAATAACTAAAGAGAAAGAGAGTTCTGAAGGAGTGAATGCAAGAAGGGCAACACAATGTTATTTGAATATTAGATTCATTAACAGATTTACATCACTAATCCTCTTTAATCTGTTCTAAGGAGACTGCAGAGTGTCATAAACAAACAGCCAGAGAGAACGGGAATGACAACAGAAAAGACAGGAGAAACAGAGTGAGATGAAGAGCAACGGTCGTGTCACATATCGGGCCATTTAAGCTCTCTGACAGCATTAATGAAGCGGAAAGTTTTCCTGTAAATCAGCCCCTTCGGTCTTGATTCCCGTCTGCCAGAGCTCCTCACGCCAGCCTTTTTCCACAGCTGCGTTTGCGAGCCCTAATTCAGCCTCTCCTGAGCTGCCGCTCACTTTTCATTCAGTCGGCCCACCCCTCTGGCACCGGTCCCTTTGTCTTAATTACATGTGGTTAATGGGTCACATCACTGGCATACAGTTGACTGTGGTGGGATGCCCTTCATTTGGAAGGCCTTCGGGTTTCTGTACACTCCCACCTGGATCAATAGGTGAAAATCTCTGACTTTCTTCCTCCTTTCTGCCTTTTTGTCAATCTGCCCCACCCTTCCTTTCCTCCTTTCCACTCAGAGCAGACTTGTAAATCATTTCAGGGCTGCGTGTTCTCTCTGTGAAGGTCGCAATCCTATTCACAAAGACACAAAACGGACACGCATACTTTTCTCAGATGTCTGAAATCCATGACGGATGTACCGAAAAGACTGATGACTCTTCTGTGGAGGGTTTAGCCTCTCAACTAATCTCCCACACTTTCATTTGTGCGCGTACACACTCGCATGCATCCTTTAGTTTCCCACTGTGACATTTACAGGTCTTTGAGTTTTTGTTCAATAGGACGTGCCACGACACATTTTTTAAAAAAAATTTTATCTGTTTGATTGTTTTTGATCTATTGATTCAAAATACATGCAATGCAATTCACATGCACATGCATTCACATGCAAAATACATGCAAGGCAATGCAATTCACACAAAGAATGGCTTAAACAGACCTCTTCTATGATAAACTTGTTTTTAATTTCTGAAATAAAATTAATTTTGATAATTGTTTTGGGTATGAAGTCAAAAATGTCAGGTGATACAAAGGCCCTGATGTCACAATGAAGGAAAAAAGCCTCATTATAAGCATCATAAAGAAAAACCTAGTTTGCCATAATCTTTTATTTGACTTGATATTTTTTATTATTGATATTTAAATAAAGGCAGTGGCTATTTGCACTAAGTGAAAATAGCATATTTTCTTAGTGATATGCTATTTACAGTATAAATAGTAAAAATAGCGATATATTCTATTTACACTGTAAAAATAGAAATATATTATATAGAAATATAATTCTTTGTAATAAGTGTAAATAGTAGTTAGGTGCCATTTATACTTATAAATAGTGGCAGATACTATTTTCATCTCAGTGTTGTTGTACATTAAACGGTATGCAATAATAACAGAGTGTAAATTATTATATTTATTAAAATTATTAAATGGATACCGCCTTATTGGGACAATAAAGCCCTCCCTACACCTATCCCTAACAGATAAACACTTTATCAATCACACGTTAGACACTTTTCAAATATTTTCTTCATTTTTATTGAGAATAAATGCTTTTCTGATCTGATATGTGATGGGAAAAGGGAGTAGAGCAAGTTCGGCAAAAGGCGGATTCAAACTCGGGTCAATTTGCGTCAAAACTTCTGCCATACACCTTACCCCTACACTATTGCTACTGTTGACAATTCAAAGCCTTTCATAATTTTGTCTGGCCCAACCAGACGTCAGTGGGCGGAGTTAGTGTAAATAGCCTCTGCCAAAAAGGCAGGCTATTTGCACTTATGTACCATTTAGGGGTAAGTAAGGTACAGAAATGTACCTTTTCACTTTTGTACCTTAGGGTACTGCCCCAGTGACAGTGCTGTACCTTTTTTTTTCTGAGAGTGTTCATGTTTAAAAGCCACCAAATCAAAGACATGTGGGTCATTGACAAATAAAGCTTCAAAAAAGGTGTTTTTTTTTTTTTTAAATCTTTTCAAAATTTACAAACCCGATTCCAAAAAAGTTGGGACACTGTACAAATTGTGAATAAAAAAGGAATGCAATAATTTACAAATCTCATAAACTTATATTTTATTCACAATAGAATATAGATAACATATCAAATGTTGAAAGTGAGACATTTTGAAATGTCATGCCAAATATTGGCTCATTTTGGATTTCATGAGAGCTACACATTCCAAAAAAGTTGGGACAGGTAGCAATAAGAGGCCAGAAAAGTTAAATGTACATATAAGGAACAGCTGGAGGACCAATTTGCAACTTATTAGGTCAATTGGCAACATGATTGGGTATAAAAAGAGCCTCTCAGAGTGGCAGTGTCTCTCAGAAGTCAAGATGGGCAGAGGATCACCAATTCCCCCAATGCTGTGGCGAAAAATAGTGGAGCAATATCAGACAGGAGTTTCTCAGAGAAAAATTGCAAAGAGTTTGAAGTTATCATCTACAGTGCATAATATCATCCAAAGATTCAGAGAATCTGGAACAATCTCTGTGCGTAAGGGTCAAGGCCAAAAAACCATACTGGATGCCCGTGATCTTCGGGCCCTTAGACGGCACTGCATCACATACAGGAATGCTACTGTAATGGAATCACAACATGGGCTCAGGAATACTTCCAGAAAACATTGTCGGTGAACACAATCCACCGTGCCATCCGCCGTTGCCGGCTAAAACTCTATAGGTCAAAAAAGAAGCCATATCTAAACATGATCTAGAAGTGCAGGCGTTTTCTCTGGGCCAAGGCTCATTTAAAATGGACTGTGGCAAAGTGGAAAACTGTTCTGTGGTCAGACGAATCAAAATTTGAAGTTCTTTTTGGAAAACTGGGACGCCATGTCATCCGGACTAAAGAGGACAAGGACAACCCAAGTTGTTATCAGCGCTCAGTTCAGAAGCCTGCATCTCTGATGGTATGGGGTTGCATGAGTGCGTGTGGCATGGGCAGCTTACACATCTGGAAAGGCACCATCAATGCTGAAAGGTATATCCAAGTTCTAGAACAACATATGCTCCCATCCAGACGTCGTCTCTTTCAGGGAAGACCTTGCATTTTCCAACATGACAATGCCAGACCACATACTGCATCAATTACAACATCATGGCTGCGTAGAAGAAGGATCCGGGTACTGAAATGGCCAGCCTGCAGTCCAGATCTTTCACCCACAGAAAACATTTGGCGCATCATAAAGAGGAAGATGCGACAAAGAAGACCTAAGACAGTTGAGCAACTAGAAGCCTGTATTAGACAAGAATGGGACAACATTCCTATTCCTAAACTTGAGCAACTTGTCTCCTCAGTCCCCAGACGTTTGCAGACTGTTATAAAAAGAAGAGGGGATGCCACACAGTGGTAAACATGGCCTTGTCCCAACTTTTTTGAGATGTGTTGATACCATGAAATTTAAAATCAACTTATTTTTCCCTTAAAATGATACATTTTCTCAGTTTAAACATTTGATATGTCATCTATGTTGTATTCTGAATAAAATATTGAAATTTGAAACTTCCACATCATTGCATTCTGTTTTTATTCACAATTTGTACAGTGTCCCAACTTTTTTGGAATCGGGTTTGTATGTAATGCATATTTTTGAGTCATGAACAATGTGTTTAAACAAGTTTCAGTTGTTAAATAACATTTCAAAGTGTTTAAATTTATTTTTTGACTATGTTTATGTCAGGCGGTACAACCAAATAGTCGTAGTTGTACCACCTGACATGGAAAGTGTACCAGACTACCCATACTTGAAATTAGCAGTTTTTACCAGTATTTGAGAGAGATCTACAAACCTTTTCACTCTGCCACACGGATGCACTGATGCATTATCATGTTTACTGTTATTACCCTGTCAGTTCATAATAAAAGATCCATGTTTGCAGTTATGCCACCCTGACATTGGAGAATATACAAATTACTGGACAAAAGTTTTTCAATTATCTCAACAGCTTTAAAACTACTGATATTTATAACATTTGTTTATATGAAAGGTTTCAACACTAAAATGATGCCATGGTCTTTAGTTTTTAATTTTTTTTCATTTGTTCGGACAGTTGCACCACCTGACATTTTGGGGGTTTAAGATAATAAAGCATAAAATAATATGTATTATTTAAATGTATTAAAAATGAATTAAAACTAAATAGGTTTTATAGAATAAAGTGATATATATCATGAATTTACCAGATTATTTTAAAAGGAAATAATGCACTTGGACACAAAAATATGCAGGTCATGTCATTTACCCATGTGCAAATAAAAACACATAAAGCAATGATATCATATAGAAACCCTCATGATTGTTTGTTCTTAATAATAAGTCTTTTAAAGACTCCTTCTACTGCAAATCCATACTGCTGTAAGTATGTAAGAGGCTGCATAAATATACATACATAAATCCCATAGCTGATCTAGGCAGGTGGAGCTGGGGGAGGTGGAGGGGTTCATAGGGACCTGTGAAAGAGCGCTGCAGGACTAGCCTGCAGCATACCATATGTGTTTTAAATGAGATTTTTCCTTTTTAAATGAGAGCATTTTTCCTTTTCTTTATCATGGATATGTCACATATACCAGAACTTTTGTTACTTTTTGTGGACGCAGCCTTTCATGCTTATTTCGAGTTCACCTTTGATAGAGCATCAAAAGTTTAATATATAAAGATAAAACGCATTTGTCAAGTCAAGCATCTGTTGTGATGTTATGAATATCCCGATGCATCCCAAAAGCACATTATCTCAGTGTATGAGGTGTGCTGGAATCAGTCACCAGCAGCGAAGCGAGTTAAATGGAGCTACGAATTGGCTCTGGAGAGGGGCCTTTAGACAAGGCAGATGAAAACACGAGAGTTTAAAGTGGATACATCTTTCATATGATGAGAGGTTCCTGACTCAAGCTTAATATGAGATGGCTGGAATAAAGGGTTTACATGAACAAAACAGCACAAACAAATTATTCTACCAAGAAATAAATAGATGAATTGGCACAAAGAAGCGAGTCGCACTGCATTTCACAGGTGCTTATCGCTTCTCTCGTGTCTCATATTTTTGGAAAATGCTTATCTGATCACGCGTTTGCTTATTTACTTATTGATTTATTTTGTTGGATTATGGTGGGATTTTTTTAAACTGCAGGGTGCAGACAGGCCATATCTCAATGTTTGTATACATGTGACACTAATCTGATTTTTTGAAATCCTTTCAAATCCGATTTGGTCTACTTTCATATGTGGTCCTGGATTGGATACATTTATGATTTGAGTCAAAACTGTCACACCAGAATCCGTGTGTTTGTTGTACATACAACAACACTGTAGATTCATTTAGTACCAACAGAACCTTGTGAAAAAGAAAAAAAAAAAGGAATTGTAAAAATCTGAGAGAACCAGAGATGGCAAAATAACACTTTTAATTGATATTGGGGGAGATGCTTCAGTTAGGCAAAACTTGAGGGGATATATCACAACCGAGCTGTGTTAGCACATTAGTGTTGCACCTTCCAGCACCAGCTTTAATGCTGAGAAATGTGAGAACAATTCAAGAAGCCCAGGAGGACTGATGTAGGATAAATGCATAAATGTGCATTACATGATTAATAAATAATATACACCAACAAACATATATATAAACTCATGTACAGTGTTGGGGGTAACGCATTACAAGCAACTTGAGTTACGTAATCAGATTACTTTTTTCAAGTAACTAGTAAAGTAACACATTACTTTTAAATTTACAAGTTGAATGCGCTGTGTGTACGTGACAGTTATTGTAGTTTTAGAAAAAATGTTTCAGCGTGAGGCTTATTCATTTCACTTTTGGTGTGAAAAGGCCTTTACATTTGCCAAAAATAGAACTTTTTTTGTTGTTAATAAAAAACAAATAAGCAAGCCCAGCCCAGGTGAGAAAAAGTAACGCAAAAATAATGTAACTAGTAATGTAACGTATGCAACTAGTAATTACTTTCCATAAAAAGTAACTAAGTAATGCAATATTGTAATGCATTACTTTTAGATACAGGTCACTGACAAACATGAATGAGAACCTTCAAAGCAAAAAGATCATTACGGCCTTTAATATGAACATAGCCCCCATTTATCATACAAATATGTGTACTTTATGCCTGTGAGGACTACCTTGATACATATCTGTGTACATGATTATTTCTATAAAATAATACTATTTGTAATAATAATAATATTTGTTCATTAAGTACACTAGTGAGCAGCTGTCAGTAAAAACAGAAGAGCATCCCTCACTAGCACAAAGAAATCAAACACTAAACCGCCTCTGAGAACAGAAGCTTTGAAAGAAGGTGGGAAAGACATAGAAGGTCAGACAAACACAGTGTAAGGAGCATGTCTGGAAATAATAGGTTCTGAGATGAAACTGAAACAGTAATGAAAGACAGTGCAGGCATGGGGATCTTTAAAGATGCCGGGATGGCTTTGATTTTTTTCAAGTATATCATTTTGTATCGCAGCTTAAAAAACACAAACTTTGGGTGGGATATATTTAAAGGCTTGTCCTATTTAAATGGCCAATGGACTTTAGTTACATCATAGCCATGAATCATGATTTGTATACTTGCTGGATGGCTACAAGGGCTGGGGAATTCGTATTCAAGAGAGATTTGTATAGGACAAAAATCTCTATATTGCAGGATGAGTCATTAATATGTTGTTCCATTTTCCTGGAAGTCAAAGGCTTTAAAATGCATATACCTGCTAAAAGTGAATTTTACATTTGTTAAAAGCCAACATTTACGAGCACACTAGCATACAGATGAACTCAAAGCTAATAGACATGGACTAAAGCCACAAAATTCTCATTTCCATTTCCATAGGTCTGTAATATGAAGAGACAGCTGTATGTAAGCAATTTCGTAGTTTTATTAGCAAGAAAAGTACACACTGTGGTGCTTCCAAAACATTTGCCTTTGTTTGATCTGCGCGACCAGCCTGACATAGCAACACTGGATTAACAAATGGCGTGGCTTTGGGGGTGGGGCTATCAGTTTATCCAGGGCTATCAGTTTAACGTGGCTTTGGGGGTGGGGCTATCAGTTTATCCAACCAATGACAGATGGAGGATAATTCTGAGAAAACTGTTTGAAAAAAAAAAAAAAAAACATTATTTTGTACATTTTCATTTGCTGATGGTAGTTGTCCAAAAATTACACACTTTGCCTTGAAAGAACAGCATTTCATTTTGACCTCTCGCTTATTCACATTTAAACATAAACGCAGTGTGAAGATAAAGAAGAACATCGAAAGTCTAGAATGTATTGCAAAAAAAAAAAATAATCTTGTGAAATTACGCTTACTTATGGTTTGCTTGAACATTGAGAACATTGAAGAGACAACTGTAAGAAAGCAATTTCATAGTTTGATTAGCAAGAAAAGTACACACTGTGGTGCTTCCAAAACATTTGCCTTTGTTTGATCTGCTCGACCAGCCTGACATAGCAACACTGGATCAACCAATGGCGTGGCTTTGGGGGTGGGGCTATCAGTTTATCCAACCAATGACAGATAGGTGATACTTCTGAGAAAACTGTTTGAAAAAAAAAAAAAAAAACATTTTTTGTACATTTTCATTTGCTGATGCTAGTTGTCCAAAAATTACACACTTCGCCTACAAAGAACAGCATTTCATCTTGGCCTCTCACTTAGCTTATTCACATTTAAAAAGCCAGAATGATAATAAATGCAGTGTGAAGATAAAGAAGAACACAGAAAGTCTAGAATGGCTTCCTAAAAAAATTTGGTCAATTACTGATCTTGTGAAATTACTCTTACTTATGGTTGGCTTGAACATTGTTAAATGACTTCAAAGCTGCTCTTGACACAAAAGCAAAGCTTTGTAGTTTTGTGTTCAGGTCAGGTAGGCCAGCTCCTTGAGTCCACATCCCCAGGGTGCAAAATCATACACTGACACACACACACCCTCACAAACAATTACATAATTGTTCGGCTGAACTAGCTATGTTTCATTACAGATGAGAACAGCACCTTGACATTTGTAGATCCATCTTCAGTGTATGTGTTCAAGGTCCATCTGAGCATTTGATTGATGGACAGAAGGATTCTCAGGCAACCTTGGGGTCATGTAGGACCGGAGGAGGAGAGCCAGGCCATTTGGGGGTTATCAAAGACCCTGTAGTGGGTCCTAAAGCAAGCTAATGTAATGCTATAATGACCTTTAAGATGCAGGAGAGCAGGCTGAATATGCAAGAATAGCAAGGTGAAGTTAAGGACACATATGTTCCCTTTAGATATGATGTCCAAAGGTCTAAGCAAGAGTCCATATGAGGTTTGAAGGACAAAATATGTACTTGAGTATAGTGGACTTTGGAGAGGTGAAGAGAAAATACCAGATGTTTGTTGATTTCCCATCAGGAAAAGGAGGATATGTGTTGGAGAGTGTTCAGCAACATGACTTGATTGGCCATATTAAGTACCAAATGGCTAAAATGGTTTAGGTTCCTCCACATTGATCGGTTGATCTAGAGTTCTTCTACAGGACCCGAAAGTCCTAAATGTGAAGATTTCACATTTAACATACTAAGCTATTGCTTTATCAATAGGGGCTGCAATTGAATTCATAATTAACAGCCAACTATTCTGCAGTCACTCAATAGAAACCAATATTCTCACTCCTATTCTCATTGACAGGCCAATTTATAATTCACAATAATGGCATTCAAGCATTTGACATACTTTTTTTCTAGTTTTCAGTTCATTTCGATTTTCAATTTTCAGTTTATGCATTCCCTGGGAATTGAACCCATGACCTTGGTGTTGCTAGCTCCTTTACTTTTTGAGCTACAGGAAAGCATCCCCAAGTTATAACTTACAACTTGCCCGAATTCTAAACACAACATCTAAACATTTCCAACCATATCTTTAGTGAATGTCATACTAATTTTAACAGAGTGCTGCACTATTATTTGAGCTGCCAAGTTGGGTACCACCAGTTTCAGATTTACCCACCACTAAACATTATGTTTAAAAAAAATAATAATAATAAAAAAATAATATATATATTTAGTCAAACATCCCCTGTGGGCAGAATAAGCTACAGTGCAGGCCAGAGTTTATGTCAATAATCATAAGCATGATTCT
Organism: Coreius guichenoti; assembly: GCA_039654105.1. NCBI lineage: Eukaryota > Metazoa > Chordata > Actinopteri > Cypriniformes > Gobionidae > Coreius > Coreius guichenoti. The sequence continues at coordinate 33,532,731 of CM077184.1, forward strand.
GTGTGTCTAAATGCCCTGCATATTAGTATTACATTTTGCGAATCAACCTTCCAGTTCACACTATGCCACACCACAGATTGACCCCAACATGTTCACATTGTTAGCCCAGAGAATAAACCAACAACCCACAGAGTCAAGCAAGTCTTTCCCAGCACTTATTCCCTCGGTCTGAGTCATCAGAACTAATGCACTCTAAATGTGTCAAGGAGTTAGAGTTTAAAGGTCAAATACATCAGCTAGGAGGTCTGTCTTTGCCTAAAGAACAGTTTTGGGTCAGTGTCGACCTGCTGGCCTAGTAAAAGCAGCCCTAAGCATAAAAGCCCTCGGCTTTGAGACACTGTGCAGAAAAACTCAATGTTCTGCTTCACTAACCAGGACACCTAGTGAGAGACCTGACCCTCGTTTCAGTTTCTGATTCATCAGGTTCTGTGTACACCGCTCGGGGATGGGATTAGGAACGAGAGATACCAACTTTCTCTCGGGCCACGATGCCCCAAAACTCCAGTAGTACTCAAGTAGTAGATAGCTCTGGGTTTTCAGGGTTATAAAATTGAATATTTTTTTCTTAATCTTCCATCACATGACCAAAGTCAGCACCATCTCATTGCAGACGAAAAGTAGTAATTTTATTGAGACTGTAGCAACAATCCAGATATTCATCATTTTCACGAGTATCAATAAAGCTACATGATGCGAACACACAAAGCACAAAGTATTGAAAATTCTAATACATTACACTTAACTACAAAGACTCATCCAAACCCATTTCATGCTTTTACTGATGGGCCAAATCATCCAGTCCAAACATAACTAAAATTTATACTGCAATGGTATTGCTGTGGTAATTTTAACCTGTCTTTTCACATCCTCATCTTTTGGAAGTCTCAAAGAGATTTTTTTTTTCAGCTCAGAAAACAGTGTCTTCTCAATATGTCGACAACACAAATCAAACTCTTCAATCTACAGTGTTTGAAGGCGGAGCCAGGGCTTTCAATGGGCCAGGCTGGGCCTCAGACCTGTAGCACCGAGCCCAAAACCTCGCTGCGTTTCCACCGTTGGGCTAGAACCTCCGCATCGCTTCACTAAAACCTGCCCGTAACAAGCCTCTCTGGAGCAACGACAGTTTGTTGGCATTTTTGTCGCTTACTTAAAGATTTAAAACACAAGCATTGATGTTTTACCACAGTTTTACAATGAGTGATACATTGATCTAGGGCTGCAACAACTAGTCGATATAATCGATAATGAAAATAATCGACAACGATTCTCATTATCGATTAGTCGGATCTGCCACAAACTTCCACCAGTCGTGCCAAATTACAGCACTGAATAACGCATTTCTATGGACAAAATGCATCTAAAAATAGTGAAGCCGGCGCAGACAGAACGCAGTCGATAGAGAGACAAAAACATTCATTTGACTGAAATATCTGCTGTTGGACACTAAATTTAGGTTTAAAAGTCAAATTCACGTATTTTATGAGAGTAGTAACTGTAAAGGGATAACAGCGTGTAATTGACGTCAATTATAATTGACATTTCAATAAGACATTTTCTTTCATATCATTTTAATGTAGGGATTTAAACTGTCCTTTGGCGTAGTAACTTTTTTTGCACATAATATATAGCACAGATATACCCATATGAAAATTAACCATGGTTTTATTATAGTAAAACCATGTTTTTTGGTGTATTGATTACCATTTGTATAACCACACAAATACCAAACTATGGATTGAAGCAAAAATATGGTTAAAGGTGCCATAGAATGGAAAACTGTATTTACCTTGGCATAGTTGAATAATAAGAGTTCTGTACATGGAACTGACATAACATGAGCCTCAAACACCATTGTTTCCTCCTTCATATGTAAATCTTGTACGTGCAGAAGACCACTGAAAAACGGGCGAATCCCAACATAACACCGACTGTGACGTAACAGTCGGGATCATTAATATTTACGCTCCCAAATTTGCATATACCAACCCATGTTTTAGGCCAGGCAGCGTTAACGGACCTGCACAGCCGAATCATCAGAAGTTCTGCAGGTATTGTGAAGATGAGGACAATATAGCGAAAATGGCAGATCATGGATATAAATGTTATGTTCCAGGCTGTGCAGGGGATGTGAGCACTTTTCATACCCTTCCCACAGAACAGAACTGTCAACAGGCATGGTTGATGTTTATCTATAACAGGATACCGCACCAATTTAATTCAAAGTTGTTAGTTTCCTCTGACTAGTGTCAATTTCGTTAACGAAAATTTTTCCATGACTAAAACAAGATGAGATGACACAAACGTCCTTAAACGATAACTGCGACTAGGCTATATAAACATGCAATATCGCTGACGAAAAAAGACGAGACTAAAATGTAGTTTAAAAAATAAAAACAATCAAAAATCAGGAGCGATCGAGCGTTCATGCTTGCGGTTGCCAGATTTCAATAATTTAAATCCCCCAATCAGAGCTTTTCTGTGAAAAGAACACGTATTCTATCCGGTGTTTTACTTAAAATTTGCAATCTGGCAACCATGTGCACGCGTGCGGATGATCTGAAAACACCAGTAAACAAGTAAGCTGCATTTCAGCAATCTACATTTGAGATTTTCTGCTTAAAGTGTCATTCAGGTTGTCTGTGTTCTGTCACGACTCACAAGCCGCTTGTGCTGTTTGCGATTGTGTTTGCTGAATAACTGCACTTGTGTGAGCTACTGAAATGAGCTTTGCTGTGAAACAGCCAATCAGAGCAGAGCTTAAAATTATTATTCATGACTATTCCAAATAAGGTAATAACAGCCCATTTCATTCTAGGGACAAATCCTAGGGTTGTAAATGGACATGTAAAACCGTATCTGGAGTATTTTTTGCCTTACCTAAGCCATATACCTTCTATGTAAATATCAGAGAACAATTTAAAATATTGTATCAATGCATTCTATGGCACCTTTAATTTGTGGTTAACCATGGAATAACTACAATAACACTGTTTTATTTATTTATTATTATTATTATTTGTGGTTAATTTTTGTAAGGTATATTCACTATGTATGATTTCATAGCACAGCTGACACGTTTGTTTGAAGGACAGCATTGGGCAGGATGTAAAATAGTGTGTTTTGTCAGTAAAAAAATGGGCTTTTTATCATATTAATCGAAAAAATAATCGGCCAACTAATCGATTATCAAAATAATCGTTAGTTGCAGTACTACATTGATCATAATGAATTCATTTGTGTCAAGATTTCACATTAGTCCCACAGAAATAAAGTACTATTTACCGTTATTTCACAAAAGATGACACACGTACTTATTCAGTTGCATCTGTTTATTTATGGTCACAGGACAGTATGTTTACATCACATTTAGAAAGAATGATAATTTCTACAAATTTTGGACCAAAAATACGACCTGAGGAGCTTTAGCACTTTCTCCAGTGACAGTCCCAACTCCCAATACAGTTATATTTTCAGTCAGAGAAAGAGTTGCTTTATTTTATGACATATGTGGAACTAATTATGGATATCAGCCAGTCCGGTATAAAGAGACGAGATGTACTGACAGATAAAATAAATACACGATTGTGACAGCCTATATGATTTGTCTGATTTCTTCAAGCGGTCATATTTACCATGTTTACTATAGTAATGGTTAGCGTGCATAGTCTTTTGCATCACATATAAATATTTCTGCCTTATACGGTGATCAGAATCCACATCAGATCACAAACAGAAGTTATTTCAAACACTCGCTGCTGTGTGAAAGTGAGTTTTGAGCTAAAATGATTTTAAAAGTCTTTAATGGTGATTTTAGTTGGTATATGAAATCATCCACGGCACTGCCGTCTCCAGTTCTAAACTCTGCCTTTGTTCGTAACCACTCCTCAAGCCCGAGCTGACCCGCTTTCGACAGGCCAAAAAACCCTGGCCGTTGGCCCAGAGGAAGCCCCGACGAGGCCAGATCAAGCCCGGAAGTGACAGTGGAAACGCGACTGGCCCTGGACTAGCACGCACGCTTTTGGCCTGTCAGTGGAAACACAACTAATGAAGACCATAGGCTGGCATTGTGCAAATTTGCTATGTAGATATGTTACAGAAGTAAGACTGGAATTGCTGACGACTTGTTTCAGCAGTTCAGAAGCCATTCTTTCTTTTGGGAGACAATAACTTCATTTGTCTTGCACTTTGATCTTTAAAACTTTGCAGACCTTTTGCATTCACAAACAGCTATATTACATGTATATCTACATGAAAGGTGTAGGATTGAAAATAATCAAAGATATTTGATATTTGAAATTGAACAAAGACATTTGCTTCACTGTTTTCAACCCCCATCTTTCTTATCAGAAGGGCCATTTGGAATTCCTAAAGACAAAGAGATGCTGAAGGCCTGTAGGCCAAAATGTGTCACACCTTTAGTACAGTGGGGGAAGTTTGGTCTGATTGGTCAGTTTGAATGTCTCACATTAGGGTTTCAGTCACATGGTCAAGGAACAGATAAAAAGAAGATGTAACTGTTGCTCTGGCTCCTCTTTTATTCTCTCTCTCTCTTGATTCTCTGGCTCTCTCTCTTCTTGGGGGCCTTCTCTTTGGCTCTTCTCTTCTTTGCGCTCTTCTTCCCTTTGTTTTGTCTCTCTCTCTCTCTCTCTCTCTCTCTCTCTCTCTCTCTCTCTCTCTCTCTCTCTCTCTCTCTCTCTCTCTCTCTCTCTCTCTCTCTCTCTCTCTCTCTCTCTCCCTTTCTATCCCTCAGGTAACATTCATGCTGGGTACGATTAAGTTTTTACCATCTCATACATCTATTTTGTAACTATTTTAAGTGTAACCATAATCAGAAATTGTCATTAAATCCTTTCTATTACAAATGATGTGCTAACTAGTTTTGATTTGGTATTGACTTTGAAGTGCTACCTATTGCAATACAATATCGTCACATTATAGCAACGCTCTCCCACATATTTTGCTATTGTAACTGCGCTTATTTCCGTCGTTGGTATAAGTTGCAGTGGGTGGTAAAGACGAGAAATGTACAGTTTTCTATCCTCTTGCTGATAACGTTTCTTTAGTCTTTCGGCAACCCTGCAGCCTGAACCACTGTAGGCGACCCACCCTTACAAAGGTAACGTTCAAAAAAGCAATATCTATTAATAATTCTAAAGTGCACTAGATATTGGAAATCCCCCACCACCCATCGTGACTGTAGCATAAGCCCTCAATGTCCTTAAATCCTAGATACACCCCTGCTCCCCAGTACACGTACATGAGCTCTCTGATGAAGACCCCATAGGAGAGAAGCTCAGCCTTCTCTCTCTCATCAACAAGGTCATGTGGACCGCATGCTGGAAGATTAAATTACATTTTCTGTGGAGTGGATGCAGCGCTGTGGCTATTTTACTCAGACCCCCAAGGCCTCTCGCAGAGCGTCCCGCGGTCAGGGGCTGGCTAACATCGAACCTCTCTTTCATTGACATGCTTACACTCCCCATTAGACCTGCCCTGCTTTATCCATTGATTTATTCATCCACACTGCAGGGGGCTAATAAGCAGCAAAAGCAGAAAGAACAGGGTTTAATTTTCCAGGGACAAAGGAGATATTGAGGCAATTACAACGGTGGGAAAGACGGGGTGCGCGTTAAGCCTTGAAGGTCACCAATTGCCGCCTAAATGACAGGAGAGAAAAAGACACCACTTCAATGGAATTATGTTGCATCACACAAAAACAGCTGAAAATGGCATGTGGGTGATGCATTATCTTGCTGCGCCGTGTGAAATCTTCTGATATGAATATCCACATCGTGCTGAATTGATTGAGATTGATAACCGATCGATGGCCTGCAACCCGGCAGGAAGTTATCGGCAGGATAAGCTTCCTGTGATCTCTCTTGAGGATGGCAGTAGATAAATGTTAACAGAGACACTAAACGATATCTCATACTTAGTCATATGAAATCAAATTATTATTATTGTGAATGTTTCATGCTTGTTTTTCTCCCTTTTTGTATGCTTCTGCAGTTACAACTCTCGCTCCACCTCCCTACACTCATATTTTTAGTGTGATTGGCTAAAAAAAACAGTAAGCACAAAATAAAGTTTATCTGATATTAATATTAATGTGATCAGTTCTATAGACGTATCACATTAATATTGTTATTGTGAATTCTTTTGACCACGATAATCGTTATTGTGACAGGCCTAATCCAAAGCAACTTATATTTCATTCCGTGCACATCCTGAAAAGTGTCAAAAAATTGGTGGCTGGCTGCAGTATAGGTCATAAATCCCGCCCTCTCCAAGTAATCAAATGGGACGTGACTCAAACTTAAAAAAAAAAAAAAAATCCAATTATACTTGATGTCAAAATGAAATTATTGGCTCAAGAGTTCAGCAGCCATTTCTGGAACATTTTGGAACATCTGACTCCAAACTCCTCCAAAAGCACTTACCAGACCAACAAAGACCAGCAAACCAGCTTAGGCTGGTTTAAGGGTCGACTCTACTTCAGTGCACACTTTCCACAAACCTTCAGTTCCCGATGGATAAAATCCAATCCTGTCCTTACTTTGAATATCCTCTTCACTTGGAAATATGTTATATTACAGAAATAAAACATTCATGCTGACAATGTTTTTCCACTCACTGCAATACAGCACACTTGAGAAAAATATGACATCTTCAAACAAAAAGCAAACAAACTTTCTAGACAGCATTTACAGTAACAAGTGAGGAAAAGGCGAAGTTAAAAAAATAAATAAATATGGAGCAAGATGGGAAAAATCGAGTAGTAACCATGGCAACATCACTGAGAGTTTTATTTCAGTTGAGTTTGAGAGCTGAGGGCTTTTTGCAGTTGTTTTCGTCCAACAGACTTCTCCAGAGACCCTTAAAGAGCATTCCTGAACACTGAACAAATGCGCTACACAGAGACACAGCTAACAGCTTCAATAAGACACTATTCACACATGACTATATAAAGGATTCTGGTGACTGATAAAAAGAAGCTGCAAAGTAACATGACAATGATCTGAGTAGGGCTGAGTATCGACAACTACACAAGCATAAGGTACAAATCACGATACAAGCGTTGCGATTCAGTAGGTTGGTACCATCATGGTATCGTAACTGGACTGCGATTGAAAATCAGTGTGTCTGAACCTGTGAAGTCTCTCTTGTGTGGTTTGCTTCACTTTTATCCAGCCAGCTTCATGGAAGAGGCTGTGATATGAATGCACACAAATAATAATCGAAAGTATCGTGAGAAAAGGAATCGTGAAACATATCAATATATGATTGTACCACCACAATCTAGGCCCATTATTCTTGTTATAGCCTTGCCTGTGTGTGTATGGCCGTTGTGTGGTGTGTGCTAAAAGGAACATTTCCTTGCCTTTGGGGCATCGTGATAAATTTATAAGCTTTGAGAGTGACGTTTATTTAAGGTAGGAGAGAACAAACCAGTGACATGTTGTGTGTGATTTCTCTGCAAGACAGCGGGAGCTCAAACAGCAGTCAAAGCAAGCACAGCACGCCAACCCTCAAACCTTTCATAATTTATTGATGTGTGGTGCCTTCTTTGTGCAGCAGGACACCGGAGAGGAAGGAACAGGATTTTGTTCTTTATTCAGGAACGCAGAAATGCCATGCAGCCATGAATGACAGTGTTACACAAGGACGAGCATCAGAATGAGCATGAACACTACGTCACCAGTATGACCAAACTGTTTTTATGAAATTAGTTATTTTATACCACAGTGAATTTTTTTTAAAAATAAATTAATTAAAAATAAAATATACATATGCATTCATTATAATTAACAATTATATATATTTTTTTTTTACATTCATAAGAAATATAAAATATATTCATACAGTTATAATGTAGAAAATTATGTAGTGTATATATATATATGTGTGTGTGTGTGTGTGTGTGTACACACTAAATAATTTTATACATTATAAATGTATGAATATATTTTATATTTCTTATGAATGTAAAAATATATAATTGTTAATTATAATGAATGCATATGTTTAATGTATACAAATATATATATAAAAAATAAATTATGATAGTATAATTATTATTAAATTATATAATAAATTGTGGCTATTTTGGATGAAGTGAATGAAATTAATTTCATTATTTATTAGATATTTAGAACTTGTTGTTTTTATTATTATTTGTATACTAGTACTTATTAATATTTTGAATAAGCTTGTGTTTTTATATTTTTAGTTTTCATTTAAATTTTAGTTAAAGTAATTTTGTTCTGCGAGTTTCCCTTTTTGGGTTGTTGTTTTTATTTATATTTCTATTTAGCTTTAATTTATTTTTATTTCATTTTAGGCAATACATTTTTTTTAATTCAAATTTTTCATTGAATATTTAGAGTTTATTTTAGCTCTATTTCAATTAACGAAAATATTGTTTTTATTTTTACTTAGCAACACTGCTTGATGGATGCAAACCCAAAGATAAAGTTATTCATAAATAAGTCCTGCATATGTGCAAAACAGCTTCACATTATGTAAAACTATAACAGATTTAATAAAGGGGGGAATAAATATTATTATAAAATGGATAGTTCCGACTATACACCATATTAATGCAGTAAGTTGTTGCTTGGCAACCGTAAACATCTAAACACCACTTTGCATTAAAACCCTTAATAAACAGCTCTTCGTCATCTCCCTCGACATGCCCCACTCTGTAATTTTACATTACTTTCTTCTTCGCTCTCATATGTGAATAATGTAAGGCAGCCCTGCCTAGTGCAGCTTCACAAAAATATCTACATAGCACATAGTAAAACAGATTCATACATTTCTAATGTCACATGGTATATACCATCAAACCAACCCGCCTTAATGCATGGAGTACAACAGACCATTATCAGGGTAGAACCACACTGGCACACACAAAAGCCTACATTTGAAGTTACACACTTAGACACATGCAGAAAGGATTTGGCACATCAATAATTCAAATGGATCCTGAAACAGGCCGTTTGAGCTCCTCTAATCTGCCGACTGTGAGGCTGTTCTCTCTTGTCGTCTCCGCTCTCATCAGCCAGACTCTGCCATAACGCTGCCATTAACCAAGTGACACCTGCAAAGTCTGAGACTTATATCAAAAGCCCTATTCAGACAGGATTATTTCTCCAAATCGCGACAGAGTACAATTTTTAACACAGGACGTTTCATGTACTCATTCGAACAGGATTGGGATCACTGTAGTTATTAAAATAGGCATACAAACCAGATTCCAAAAAAGTTGGGACACTGTACAAATTGTGAATAAAAACAGAATGCAATGATGTGGAAGTTTCAAATTTCAATATTTTATTCAGAATACAACATAGATGACATATCAAATGTTTAAACTGAGAAAATGTATCATTTTAAGGGAAAAATAAGTTGATTTTAAATTTCATGGCATCAACACATCTCAAAAAAGTTGGGACAAGGCCATGTTTACCACTGTGTGGCATCTCATCTTCTTTTTATAACAGTCTGCAAACGTCTGGGGACTGAGGAGACAAGTTGCTCAAGTTTAGGAATAGGAATGTTGTCCCATTCTTGTCTAATACAGGCTTCTAGTTGCTCAACTGTCTTAGGTCTTCTTTGTCGCATCTTCCTCTTTATGATGCGCCAAATGTTTTCTATGGGTGAAAGATCTGGACTGCAGGCTGGCCATTTCAGTACCCGGATCCTCCTTCTACGCAGCCATGATGTTGTAATTGATGCAGTATGTGGTCTGGCATTGTCATGTTGGAAAATGCAAGGTCTTCCCTGAAAGAGACGACGTCTGGATGGGAGCATATGTTGTTCTAGAACTTGGATATACCTTTCAGCATTGATGGTGCATTTCCAGATGTGTAAGCTGCCCATGCCACACGCACTCATGCAACCCCATACCATCAGAGATGCAGGCTTCTGAACTGAGCGCTGATAACAACTTGGGTTGTCCTTGTCCTCTTTAGTCCGGATGACATGGTGTCCCAGTTTTCCAAAAAGAATTTCAAATTTTGATTCGTCTGACCACAGAACAGTTTTCCACTTTGCCACAGTCCATTTTAAATGAGCCTTGGCCCAGAGGAAACGCCTGCGCTTCTGGATCATGTTTAGATATGGCTTCTTTTTTGACCTATAGAGTTTTAGCCGGCAACGGCGAATGGCACGGTGGATTGTGTTCACCAACAATGTTTTCTGGAAGTATTCCTGAGCCCATGTTGTGATTTCCATTACAGTAGCATTCCTGTATGTGATGCAGTGCCGTCTAAGGGCCCGAAGATCACGAGCATCCAGTATGGTTTTCCGGCCTTGACCCTTACGCACAGAGATTGTTCCAGATTCTCTGAATCTTTGGATGATATTATGCACTGTAGATGATGATAACTTCAAACTCTTTGCAATTTTTCTCTGAGAAACTCCTTTCTGATATTGCTCCACTATTTTTCACCGCAGCATTGGGGGAATTGGTGATCCTCTGCCCATCTTGACTTCTGAGAGACACTGCCACTCTGAGAGGCTCTTTTTATACCCAATCATGTTGCCAATTGACCTAATAAGTTGCAAATTGGTCCTCCAGCTGTTCCTTATATGTACATTTAACTTTTCCGGCCTCTTATTGCTACCTGTCCCAACTTTTTTGGAATGTGTAGCTCTCATGAAATCCAAAATGAGCCAATATTTGGCATGACATTTCAAAATGTCTCACTTTCAACATTTGATATGTTATCTATACTCTATTGTGAATAAAATACAAGTTTATGAGATTTGTAAATTATTGCATTCCTTTTTTATTCACAATTTGTACAGTGTCCCAACTTTTTTGGAATCGGGTTTGTACATATTGCGTTCATGATGAAACCCATTGAAATAAAACTTAAGGTGATGATTATACCTGACCTTCCAACTACACAGCCATTTGAGTATTTTCTGTGATCAGACTTTATTGATTTTGTATTTATTTTCCTTTTTTATCACATAAAAATCAAACATTCCAATTAGATCGAGTTAGCACCCAAAAAATAGGTAATTAATTGTTTTGCAGGTTGTGTGGGATAACAGACACAGACATGTTTAATTCTGATTAGAAAGAAAAAAAAGTATATAAAATTAAAAAAAAAAAAAATAAATAAAAAAATAAAATGAAATAATAAAATAAAATGAAACAATAATAATATATATATATATAAAAAAATTGAAATAGCAATTTATCCTCCTCCTCTAGTTCTGTCCAGATAAGAGGCTAAGAACAACCAACTAAAAACAACCGCTTTGGTATAGGTTGGTATATCCTTGCCATATCCTTTAAATTTTGTGGATCATTTCAAAAATATTTGAATGTGATGGAAACCATTTGTGAGACTCTTCATCCATCTGTCTCCATCTGCGGTAGGTCATACCTGTGTGTCTGACCCCACATGAACCTTGTGTCAGTGTCCGTGTGCCAACCCCATGCCCCCAAACTTTTTTTCACACTGGGTGAGGGCTGAAATGTCACCATCTGTTAGCTCCAAACGTGCACTGAGACAAAGTTCCCTCTTAGCAGAGGCCTAATAGAGCAGCTGGAGAGCGGGAAAAAAAGAGGTCTCCATCTCCCCTCAGCAAAGTGTGAATATTTATTAGTATGAGTCTCCTCCGCACCCATGTTCGCTCACTGCGTTTGTTAGCAGCCCTGTTATACATCCCCTCTGCTTGACTCTGAAGCGATGGGCTTCTCTTTAAACGCTCGGAGGTGGCCCTAACTTCAGCTCCAACACAGGCTCTCCAATGACCCAATTAATCTCAGCTACAAACCAGGATTCATCAGATGCTTTTTTTTTGAGGCCAGCAACACATTCCTGCTGCGCATTTATAGCAAGCATAGAACATCAAACAAGCATTCAATACATAACTGGAATATAATTTCATGACAAAAAACTGATGTTTAGCATAAAATTGCATTTCAGTTGCACTGAATGGATTGTGTCCTGCAAAACAATCAAGCACATTTTCCTCTGATACACTAAAGATTTCATTGGTCATGTCAATCACAGTGCTGATTTCATACAATGCTATGCTACAACCAATTCTAACCCCTAAACCTACCCTACACCCTAACCTTAACCAGTGAAATTGATTGCAAGGCGTGATTTGCGCTGAATAGCATACTAAAGAAAATGGCAGTTCAGGAGATAAGCAGTAATAAGATCGTGCGATATGAGATTGCGGGCTGTCCGTAACTTCCCTCACCGGACGTTGGCACATTTTTAATTGCACCCAGCGTCACTACCCCCTCCTACCCTGCGAATCTCGAGCCCCGGGACGCCCTCATCGCTTAGAACACAGTGATAGAGTAGAATATTCCCACACGCGGCACTGGGACGGTTCGCGGGAGAGCTTGCAGGGGATTCCTGCTTATTTCATTGAGCAGAGGTTCAAACTCCGGTCTGAATGCCACTGGCCACAAGCTCTGGCCTCCTCTCTAACGGAGCAAATTTATTTATATAGCATATTTTATAACTTTTTTTGTTCTAATATCAACTAGAACTAGAACATTTATTTTTAAATGTAAGTCAATGACAATTGGATGAAGCCAGAGCCAATAGCGAAAGTCTTTTCACTTGGAGACCCCGCCCCCTTTTTGGAGGTTCTGCCCACTTTTGGAGCTCACGCCCCATTTTGGAGATCTCCGGTCTGCAGTTATACCTACTTGGAGAATCTGAGGAATGTTTCCAGCATCTTGTTGAATCTGCCATGAAGAATTAAGGCAGTTTTGAAGGCAAAAGGGTACTACCTAATAAAGTGGCCGGGGAGTGTGTATTCCAAAATGATTCTTTAGCATCAAATTGTGCCAGGTTCGTGCAAGGTCTTTGTGAGACACTATCAGGCTAGTCAAACACTATAAAGATGAAGCACCCTTACAGTACAGCGCTGACAATTTTTAATGCGTCTGCAACTACTCATCATGACAGGCTGGGTGAAAAGATCTTCATTTGAGACTCTGCATCTTCACCATCTCCATCTCGGGCCATAGGAGAGAAACAAAAAGAGGCTCTGCAATTACACGGAACAGTGTGCAGCGCGTCGACAGCTTTAGATTAAAGCGAAATCTATTCTGACGAGGGAGTGCCATGAATATATCCCCACCATGCGGCGGGGCCACGCGGCCAGCCTGAGAATTTAGGCTCTCTAAATGCTGCAATCTCATTTGCAAGCCGAAGCGGAGACTGCGTCAAACCTTTCATGGGCAAGAGCGTATAACAGGACACTGATCAAATGAGGGTGCATGTAGAAGATGACTCAAGGGATGTAATCTTTAAGAACAGGGTCTAAAAAACAAAATTAGAAAAAGGGCAGGCCAGGGTAAGTCAGAATAGTTTTGCATGTCCAAGTTTTGAAGCAGGATAAAACATCCGCATTTCTTTAATGCAGAACATTCATGAGGAAAACAAGAAAAGAATGAGATGTAAAGAATGGCAGTCCATGAGGGATTTTTCTGTGGAGGCTGATATGTAAATCAATATTGATAAAAACCTACTAGGAAAAAAAAAAAACTACCAATTGGGGTCAGTATTTTTTTCTTTTTGAAAGACTGGCATGACCGCACAAATGGATGCATTCCAGTAAGAGTCCAGAGGGAGAGAGGGAGGGAGAGAGAGAGAGAGAGAGAGAGAGAGAGAGAGAGAGAGAGAGAGAGAGAGAGAGAGAGAGAGAGAGAGAGAGAGAGAGAGCTTCTTTCCTCAACACTAAATCATCAAAACCTCCCTCCAAATAGCACTCTCAGTCAATGAGAGAGAAACAAAAAAAGTCCAAGCACAAAACAGAGAGAGCTTGCTTACATTAGGACTAAATTAAAACTCCAAATTAGAGTAGCAAGTGGAGAAAGTGCTTAATTTGGCAAGCTGGAATAAAGTGTATGCAAGAGAGAGCGGAAGAGAGGAGAAATAAAGATTAAAGGGGTCGAGGAGGAGTAGAAGAAATTAAATAAAACCCCTTAGAGGGGACATCGCTGCGATGTTATTGTAACTGGACAAAAGAGAAGGCTAATGACACAGATTGTTACCCTTAGTCCACTCGGCCCACCTCACATGCAATTATATGACAGAGAAACTGCAGTAATAACCTTCAGACTTCACATGCACATACTTTATGCTCTACATGACCCTTAAAAGAAATCAAATCTACCAACATTTGAACACACACACGCATAGACACATGTTGAGTTTCCATGTTTTATGGGGACTTTCCATAGACATTTCCTGCGTCCGAAATTGCATACTGAAGGTATCATTTGGCTTGAAACTTTCTTCACGACCGCTAAAAAAAAGTATGTTCTATATAGTATAATGTGAAATCCGGATGTACTACATCCACCATGTTGTCATTGTCATGTGATCTGCGGTGTTGGTTGCGTCGCTTCACCTCCATTCACAAATTCTGTCCAGTGGCCTCATGGGATAGTAAAGTGTCCATCAAATGTACATTTCAGAATCACGCGGGAAGTAGTACAGTAGGTAATCTTTGTACTTTTCACCTACTTTTTTATGAATACTATAAATTCTGACATACTACTCGGCTCACATACTAGGGCTTTTCACACTTTAAATAGTTAACCCTGGGTCATTCTAAACCTGGGGTATATTGCTTCACGTTTCATACTGCTCATAATTTACCCGGGGTTAATTAACTATTTCTCCACCAGTTCTCTAAAAAATTGGCCAGCCACCGCCAGCGTTTTGATCATTTTCACAAAAATGTCATGGCCCCCAGAATATTTGTTTGTATGAATATATAAACATGCAATATACCAAAGAACAGACCGATATATATATATATATATAAACAAACATTTTATTCTAGCTTAATGCATTCACAAAGCGGATTCACAAATGAACCCTAATGCTTGCACAACCCGATGGATAAGTCTGGGTTTGGCGGTTGCCAGGAGAACAGTACTTGCCTGACTGCATTGTGCCAAGTGTAAAGTTTGGTGGAGGAGGGATTATGGTGTGGGGTTGTTTTTCAGGGGTTGGATTTGGTCTCTTAGTTCCAGTGAAAAGAACTCTTATTGCTTCAGCATACCAAGACATTTCGGACAATTTCATGCTCCCAACTTTGTGGGAACAGTTTGGGGATGGCCCCTTCCTGTTCCAACATGACTGCGCACCAGTCCACAAAGCAAGGTCCATAAAAACATGGATGAGCGAGTTTGGTGTGGAGGAACCTGACTGGCCTGCACAGAGTCTTGACCTCAACCCGACAGAACACCTTTGGGATGAATTAGAGCGGAGACTGCGAGCCAGGCCTTCTCGTCCAACATCAGTGCCTGACCTCACAAATGCGCTTCTAGAAGAATGGTCAACAATTCCCATAAACACACTCCTAAACCTTGTGGAAAGCCTTCCCAGAAGAGTTGAAGCTGCAAAGGGTGGGCCAACTCCATATTAAACCCTACGGATTAAGAATGGGATGTCATTAAAGTTCATGTGCATGTAAAGGCAGGCGTCCCAAAACTTTTGGCAAAATAGTGTATATAGTAGGCAAAAAACTGTAGGGCTTTTCATACTGCGATTAACCCCATTCTTAACACCACTTTTAACCTCGGGTAAAAGAACGTTTCACTTGTAATTTAGAAGCGGGGTTAGTAAACCTGATCCGGAGAAGGGTTTCATAACCTCGGGTAAAAAGTGGTACTAATATGTATATATGTATATATGTATGTGGAAGCATATTTGGACTCAGCAATAATGATTTTTATAGTGTATATATTATCCCCTAACCCTAACCCCTTAAATCTACCCATCACAGAAAAAATTCTGCATTTTTTCATTTTCAAAAAACATCTTTCTGGATGATTTATAAGGTGTTTTCCCTCATGGACAGGGCCATCCTTAGGGTGGTGCAACTGGTGTAAAAATGTTTATAACGCTACTGTGCTATGCAGCATAAAGTCTCCTTGCTGCCTGAAATCTTGATAAAATGTGCATGTAGTTCTTTTTTTCAGCTTATGAGTCATTTCTACAGAGTAATAATCATTGCACTCATTAAATATTTGCTTGCTTTTCTCTAAAGCGCTCTTGAAATTTGTTTTAGATCATTAGATGTGACATTATGGTGCCTTGGAAGCCTGTTTGAAGCCTTAGGATGTGCCATCATACACAAAACGCTGCCTATTTAGTTATTTACTGACTGGGTAGTGAGGCAGCAAAGCAGTTACCTTGGGTTTCGGACACAGCAACAGTATGAAATTTCCCATCTCAAAATGTACTATATGCAGAAGCTGTCCACCTCGCTGCCATGCGTCTTTGATCTGCTGTAGGAGTAATTATTTATATTGCTTTGTTGGTTGATTCATTTCTTCTCTAAACAGCCAGCACCTTCCCTCTCTTTCTTTGTCTGACAGTGTGCTGTGGTTCTGGGTGCTGCTGACGCTGCAGGTATGTGTTGTATATTTGATCTGCTGTAGGAGACGAGGAGATCAGATCAATGGCTGCTGCATCATCCCGACAACAGCTCAGCAGCATTCAAATGAGAAGACCCACAGAGATGGTAAGGGAGGGAAAGAAACTGAGATAGACTCTGGAAGAAAGTGGGAGAAAGCACACAATGTGTACGGATTCTGCTAAAAGTTTGCAAACTTTATGCATCTGTTCCAAAAAGTTTGACATTGGAATGATGCTAAGCTGACAAAGCAATCAACGCATAATACATTTGCAATTATTCCTTAGCGAGATAGTGGTGTTCATTTGAAGTGCATAGGAAACAGTTAATTTCTACATAGCCTGGTGTTAAAGATACACTGAAAAAATTGGTGCAGGATTTAATTTGAAATATTTTCACTCAGAAATTGCTAAAATTCACAATGGGCCCTATTTTAACGTTCTGAGCACATTGTGCCTAGTCTCTTAATGAGGCATGGGTGTGTTTTGGGCGTAGCGTGCAATAAACCAATCAGAGTCTCATCTCCCATTCCCTTTAAAAGCCAGTTGCGCTTGCACCATGGCGGATTCGCTATTTACATGGCTGAATTTGCGAGCGGAAAGACTGAACGCTTCTCCAGAGAGGAATCCTTTTATTTTTAATATTAAAAATGTTTGTGTGCTGCTGTGCGTCCCTGTGTGTAATAAGCAGAGTGAATTACAAAGAAACTGTAAGTAACTGAATTAAACATGATATTTTGAAGTAGAAAAACTGAAATAGTATTCTCTTATAAAACTTACTACAGTCATTTAGTTTTAAATTGTAACGTTTAGTAAACATCTGCCAATTTAAGGGAAATAGAAACATTTATTAATTTCATTGTCATAGCAGAAAATGTAAATACACTGAGTCTTGTGTATATATTAAAGTGTAATGAATGCAAAATACTAAAAGAATAATTGAATAACTGATCACAAAGCGGAATCCATCTAGTACATTTAAACTAAATTTATTCTATGACTTAATGTATATTCAGGCCAATGAATATATACATATATCTAATTGCCCATATTTTTAATTGAAGATGTCACAATAGCAACACTATGAATTCATTCTGAATGTTTTCACTCAATTAGCATATGTATGAATAGTGAAGATGTTTGAATGTACATCTAACTCATAGAATTACTGAATAATAACCTCATGCATTTTATTAAAGGATAATAACACTAGTAACAACATGTGACTCAGGACCTTTTTCCAAATTCATCTATCCTCAAGGGTCTAATTGTACCTTTTCCATTTCAAAATAAAAACAATATTTTACTTCACAAATCTAAAAACATTAATGTGTCCACAAATCCCTCATTAACAAAGAGACAAAAACTTAGCTGATATTCAATGTCACATATCACAAAATTAGATCAATTAACCATAAAACTGTTCAGAATGAGTAAATCTCACAAATGTTGATATTCAGAGGCAATAAACAGCATAGCAATTCATCAACTGTGTTGCGATGAAATTTTGTGAAATTTTTTTCAGTACTGAATAAATATAATATTCAATTTATAATCTTTTAGCTCATCATTGACCACTGAGGTTGATGCAATGCATTATGGGATTGACTAGTCTGTGCAGGATGCTGTACATGCAATGCTGGCTTTA
Organism: Coreius guichenoti; assembly: GCA_039654105.1. Classification (NCBI taxonomy): domain Eukaryota; kingdom Metazoa; phylum Chordata; class Actinopteri; order Cypriniformes; family Gobionidae; genus Coreius; species Coreius guichenoti. The sequence continues at coordinate 33,550,803 of CM077184.1, forward strand.
AATTTGGCCAAACTAGGTATATTAGAAAACAACATACTGCTGTCTAACTTTCTGGTGAAGCTGGTTGACCAAGGCAGTCTTTCTGTTTGAGCTAGTTAGAAAGTCTGGTGGTGACAGCAGCATTCAAAAGTACGGCGAAGCACCGTAAAGTGTCAGAAGGCCAAAAAGTCTGTGTATGCATGGTGAAAATACACATTGCTTGCTGCTGTCAAGGGCTTGTGTGTCTCTGGCCTCTTTGATAGACCTACATGAGTGTAGTGAGAGCAGATGTGATGCCCTCTGCCCTTTCCATCTCTACTACACTGAAATCCTGCAGAAAGATGTTTCACTCTTCTCATATCACTCCACAGGTCACCTCACCAGGGCCACAGGTCATCATAAGTTGTCATGGTCAAGGAGATATGCAAGACTTGTCAGAGTTCAAGCTTCACATCATAAACATGCACAGTGCTTGAGAGGCTGACCTCAGAGCAGAATAACTGATGTCAGATCACTCAAGAGAGCCTTTCCAAAAGCAACCACTGAAACTGTATCATGAAACTCTCACCCATAAGTCATGACAAGAGATATCAAGTGAGTGCTCTCAAACTTCTTCCACCATGAGACAATTACCGTAAACAAATATGATGCATCGCACCTCAGGAACATCTAGAGATATGAACAGTATCAGAGAAAACACAGCATTAAACACTCCATGCAATAGTCGTGGCCTAGCAGTTACCTTGTATGCTAATACTTGGAGAAAGCCATCCATTGGCTTCCCCATTCTTAACAGCAATTGCTCACATAGTGCACGACAAAAAGTTTTAAGATAAAAGATTTCAAATCTGCCACCTTTGCTCACCTTACACATGAGCTATAAATGTCATGTGACTAATCACACTGAAGCTGCAGAAAAATGTTAAATAAATACAAAAAAATTATTTATTTAACAAATATGAGACTTTTTTAAAAATATATGTGAGCTTCTTGGCATGCAATCATTTATAATAAAAAACATTTTAAATCTTAAGAAAAAATAAGATGATGCACTTTATTGCCAAAAGTATTGGGAAGCCCCTCCAAATCATTGAATTCAGGTGTTCCAATTACTTCCATGGCCAAAGGTGTATAAAATAAAGCACCTCAGGCATGCAGACTGCTTCTTCTGCTTCAAGTCCGTGAAATTTCCTCACTACTAAATATTCCACGGTCAACTGTTAGTGGTATTATAACAAAGTGGAAGCAATTGGGAACAACAGCAGCTCAGCCACGAAGTGGTAGGCCATGTTAAATCACAGAGCGGGGTCAGCGCATGCTGAGGTGCACAGTGCGCAGAAGTCGCCAACTTTCTGCGGAGTCAATAGCTACAAACCTCCAAACTTCATGTGGCCTTCAGATTAGCTCAAGAACAGTGCGCCAAGTGCAATGCAAAGCGTCACACCGCCACTGGACGAGTCTGGGTTTGGCGGTTGCCAGGAGAACGGTACTTGCCTGACTGCATTGTGCCATGTGTAAAGTTTGGTGGAGGGGGGGATTATGGTGTGGGGTTGTTTTTCAGGGGTTGGGCTTGGCCCCTTAGTTCCAGTGAAAGGAACTCTTAATGCTTCAGCATACCAAGACGTTTTGGACAATTTCATGCTCCCAACTTTGTGGGAACAGTTTGGGGATGGTCCCTTCCTGTTAGAGGTCTGCAAGCCTGTCGGGTCCCGGACCAATTTTTTTTTTTTTACTAAATTTCAAAGAATTTAGTTCTTTGAAACATTGTTCTTCAGTTACTTAACATCAAAGAAAGGTAGGCTGTAAATCTTTATTTACTTATTTGCTGCTGGATCACGTATCTTGGCTATATTCTCTACTGCATGCTTATGTTTCTCTGTAATGGACAGTCTGTATTAATATTTGTGGGCATGATTGTCGGTGGTGGTAGTTATGTTTGAGGCCTATAATAAAAGTTTACCTCTTAGTAACCCTACGGATTAAAAATGGGATGTCATTAAAGTTCATGTTCATGTAAAGGCAGGCGTCCCAAAACTTTTGGCAATATAGTGTATATTTTTAATATACAATAACATTATGCTCAACATATACTCAACATCAATACTTTTTTTTTAAAGTCTGCAATGTACGCAGCCCCTACAGGTACATGGTAATGGAAACAAATATAAGATGGGAAAAAAAAATAATATGTCAATGCTTTTGTGAAGGAAGGCAAACGTGGAGGATGTCTTCAAAGAACCCCAATCATCAAATGATACACTGGAAATGACTACATAGGGTTTACTTGACTCCTATGAAATGTTTCTATATGAATATATCCTCCTTTGGTGTATTCTTTTGGGATTGTCGCTCTCTCTCACATTTTTGGACCCAGCTCTCACAGGACTTATCATATCTGTTGGGCACTGATGACCCCACGCCACTTTTTCTTTAGGATTTTTGGGACCTTACCTTATCGATTCAAGAAAGATATTTACTGTTAGCGGCCAAAAAAATGGTAGTCAACTGTGTATATATATATATATATATATATACATATATATATATATACATACATATATATATACTGTGTATATAAATCGTTCGATCACATTGAGATAAAAGATCTTCAGATCGTCTCAGATGTTTCCTGAATGTGTTAAAGGCAAAGAAAAGCCTGTCAAGAGTTCCATCTTATTCTGACAGCCTTAGAATCCTTCTGCTGTCGCTCATAGGTCTGGACACTATGGGCTTTTGATGCTAATATTTTCTTACTTCTTCAAGCTTTGTATGCTGTTGTGGACTGACAGATGTTTGCTAACAGAGACCGGCAGAAAAAGAGAAAATCCAATGCACTCTTGAGCAAACTTTCAAGTGTGTGCATGCAAGTGCTTGGATGTATGCATTCCTGAGCTTTGAAAAAGAAAAAAAGGTCCCTTGTTGATTCATAAAGATTAAACAGAGGTATATAACCCAATCTGGTATACTACGCAATCTGGTATAGCTCAACCACAACAGATCAGACGAAGCCCTTCTGACTCACTTGTACAATTATTCCTCTAGCCTAGCACTCCTTCCAACCGTAAAGAGATTCATCACTCAGTCCACACTTATGGATATTGAGGCAGAAAAACTAAATGTACACTCCATTCATTCTTGACCCTTCATTAGTTACTAAGGACTGCAAAGGGTTGAAGAAGCAACTCATGAAGAGACTCATGAAACTGCAGAGTTGCGAATGAAAACATAGACTCAGCTCAGACCCACTGAGTCTTTGTGAACTCTGTTATCAAAAAGCTTTCCTTGACATTTCACACCAGTTCATCACTCCTGATTGGCTGACTTCCAGCTCAGGAGGTTATGGCATCTCCGGCTGTTCACAGTAAGACGAAACAGCAGGGTTTGACTGGAGAACATACTCATTTTTCACAGGCTTCTTGTGTGTGTGCCATCCATACCTCTTCTCGATGTGTCGCCACGAGGTTGAATAACCTGAGCAGCACCTCCACCAAGGCTGACACTCCAGGCTTAATTAGATCTCTTTGACAGAGATATGGCACTTGCTGAGTTGAGACATAAAAAGACATGAGGACTTGCATCAAGTTAAGCCAATTGGTTTATCAAATCATACCACTGAAAAAAGCTAAATAAAAGTCCCTGAACCGCAATAGGAAACAAAGATGCTTTGGATGAAGGTTCAGATATAGTGCACTTGAACATGCACAAAAAAAAACATGCTTTATTCAATCATTTTCAGTTCTTCAAAAACTTTGCCAACCGTAAACATGGGCGCCTCAGTACAATTTGAAGATATGAACACTATATCAGAGTGAACAAAAAATTAAAGGGGTCATATGATGCGATTTCCTTCTTTCTCTTTAGTGTGTTATGTAGCTCTTTGTGCATGTATAAGATCTGCAGAGTTACAAAGCTCAAAGTCTCAAACCCAAAGAGATATTCTTTGTAAAAGTTAAGGCTCAGCCACACCTTCCTAAAACACTTCGTTCAAACACACCCCCACAAATCTACGTCAGTCTGTGGGGGCAGAGTTTCATAACACCGCCCAAATGTATATGCAAAGAAAGAAAGCGTAACTTTTATTCTCGCTGTAGTAGTATTGTTGTCGCCGGCACCGCCATGTCGTGGAGACGCTGTGGTTTTCGTTGCGAAAGCCAAACTACTTTGTTTGGCCTTCCAAAAGAGGGGACAATTAGAAAACAGTGGCTAAGCTTTAGTAACAACACTGTTCCCAGGGTCGGCACCAGGACATAAGGAACGAGGGGGCCTCTACCTCTCCCACCCTCAATAATAATAATAATAATAATAATAATAATAATAATACCCATTTTTAATAAAAAAAAAAAAACAACAACAATCATGCCATCATATACATGACGCGACGATACAGAGCAACGCTACAGCATTCTCATAAATAATAAGGACCAGCACTGGCTATATAATCAATCATAGTAGTAACAGAGACAGAAAGCAAAAACACATCCTACCTTTAGAAAATTAAAGCTTCTGAACTCTTGCATTGTGTAGGCACTGATACCATAAACCAGGTAATTGGCGATGTCAGGATGTGTGAGAGGTGGTAGCGCTTCTGGGTTTTTCGTCCATTCTGTAGCTGGCAGGTCGTACGGGTCGATGTTGTTGATGTCAACCATTTTCTCTAAATAACGCTGTTTGGCGGTGTTATTTAGCCTCTCCCGGTAGAGCACCTTTCCTTTCGTTTCCCCCTTCTCCATTTCTTCCCAAGAAACTGCGCCGTATCGCAAAAATTCAAACAAATCTCAAGCTGCTCTCTCGGTCTCACTGTCGAAGTAACCATGGCAACGGATAGCGTATCCTCCTAATATGGCGGAGCCTTCCCGAAATGAAAACATTGTGACGTAACTCCTCATTCCCTATAAGAGGGCACAGTGGTAGCGTGCCTGTTGCTGAGTCCCAGCGGCTGAAATCGTGTTTTCGAGGCAGAGTGGTGTGCTGACCAGAGGTGAGGGGACACAGCGACCTAGGTGGCCGGGCCAGGCCCCCTGGGGCCCCCTCGTGGCGCCGACACTGACTGTTCCAGAACAGTACAACCCAAATATTCGACTATGTGCTGCACATTTTTCAGAGGTCGCTTTTCAGAACGATGAGCTTTGTAAAAATCGACGCGTTTCAGAAAGGAGGGGCATAGAGGAGCAACAGTAATGTACAGTATGTGTAAAATAATGACTTTTTTAACCTAAAACCGCATAAACACATTGCATTAAACCAAATACATAAAATAATGTTCTTTTTAGAACCATCACATGACCCTTTAAACCCACCATAAAATATTGTCGTAACATGTAGTCACATGCTGTAGTTGTCATCTTTGCGTGCTAATACCTAAAGCTATCCGATAGCATTCCATTTAAGTAATGTTATTGCATAATGTTGATTGCCACAAAATTTCCAAAAAATCTGGGTTACAGTGAGGCACTTTCAATGGAAGTGAATGGTGCCAATCGATAACTACTAAAATACTCACCGTTTCAATAGAATGGTTACAAGGTTTTTTTATTTATTTATTTTTTAAATATGCGTGTTAACATGATATTAGTGTGAAGAAATCGCTTGCTTACCTTTTCTGTGTTAAGTTGTAAAATCGAGAACTTGGTCGTAATTGTGACAATGCTAAACAATTAAGGCCAATTGTTATCGGTTGATAATCATTTTAAATAGTTTGATCGTGGTCTCTATAAAGGCAGATCAGAAGAGCCGATAAGATGATGCAAAACTCGCAAGACAATATTTCTATGCCCAGCTAAAATTGCTTTACTACATTCACTGGTCTGGTAGTTCTAGGTGTCTTTTTTTATAACAAAAAAGTTCTATTTTGGGACAAATGTAAAGGCCCTTTCACTCCAAAAGTGCAAATAATAAGCCTCAGGCTGAAGGAAATGCAAATTCACATGTGTACAGTGTAAACAAACCTTTCAGCTGTGCTGGATTGCAGAAGAATAGGATGCAGGAGAGGAAAGTTTAACACTTAAAAAATATAATCTAAGTCATTTTTGATTATGGTTTAACTGAATCACCGAAGGTCAGCAGCAAGTACATTGGTCAATAAAGTGATATTAAATACATAAAAATATTTGTTTTATTTAACATATTTAATTATTAGAGGTTTGCATAGTATTCTGAATTTGCATTTCACAGATTTTTTTTTCTTGAAAAAAGTAATCTGATTACGTTACTTAAGTTACTTGTAATGCGTTACCCCCAACACTGCTCACGGATCCGCGCCAGGCCAGTAGTTGGCGATGCCACTTTGTAAAGTAACACTACGCGCCAATAGACTGAACACATATTACACAGACACATGACAGCACCGTTTTCACAAATTCGTGTTTTTGTAGTTTACATGGAAACAATAACGGTATCGTTTTCAAAAACATGCACTTTCAAACCGTTTACAAAAGTTTCCCTTTTCAGGCCCCCAAAAAGTCGTGTAAATGAACGGCCAAAACGGGTAAAAATGTTTTTTAGTTGATAGCGGTGTCAGGTAAACTGCCCCTGAAAAAGAAAATACATTTTCAACGTCATTGCAGAGACATTGCAATGACACCAACCCTACACCAATGACAGCAAGAGGTTGTGCAATTTTAGTCCATGTCTTTCCTTCACAGCAGTGCGCTTTCACTCCTCCCTAAGAGCTCAAACTTAACATCCAAATCAGCTAAATCAGTGATTGTTGTAAAATGCAGTCTTCTATTGCTAAACTGCAGGTCATGCTTGATAATAAAAAGAGTTATTAAAACTGTTTTAAGCCGTGAAAGAGACAGAGTGAAACACGGAAAAGTAAATAATACTTTGGGCTGTGGGTTCGTGCCCAAATGGTCAAATACACACAGAAATATGTCAAAATGCCCTGCTTGGTAAGTATTTGCTTAAACACAGTCGGTTATGCCTTAAGTGAACGTAAACAGTTGGGAAAATAAATCACACGTTTCAGTGTATTGGATCCGGGCCTAATATACTTGCTGCCATTCTTAATGAGAGTCCTTAATGTTAATCAAACAACAAAAGAATCAGAATCAGAAAGAGCCAAGTGTGCTTGCACACACAAGGAATTTTTTCTTGGTGCTGAAGCTTCCAGTGTACAAATACAAATACAAAAAGAACATAGTAATAAAAATTCTATTATGAACATATTTACAGTATTTTGAATAGTATGAATAAATATAAATATCACCTGAGTTTTGAAGAATTTTATTAGCCTATTTTTTATTCTGTTTTTTATTAGCCTATTTATTTCTTAGCTGTTCCTAATCTTATCTAAGAGAGGGTTTATTTGAAGCCTTCTATTTATTGTGTAGTATTATTTATTCCCTTAAACACATTACACCCTAAAACCCCAAAAAGACTGTCATTTTCAATTCCCAAAGGTGAAGCAAAGGCATCAAATCCCAAGTCAGAATTTATATTGAAACAGAACAGCTTATATTTTCAAGGTTGCTTGAGAGCCAACAGCAACGGTGATCCATCAACTTGGAGAGATAGAAATAAAAAGAAAAAGTGAAAGATGGATACAAAAAAAAGAAAGAGAGTAGAGCAGCTGGGCTGTCACAGGCACACAGGTGACCTCTGGTTGAATTTACAACACTACTTCAATCCATAAGCATGCACTGATCTAAACAGGAGATAAAACGGGGCGCATTTGCGGGGTGGCGTCCCACTAGGTTAACGTGATTTCACCAATACAACATATTCCTAAATCAACATCTTTGGTGGTCCTTGAACAACATTTCAATCAACCAATTTGGGGGCAAGATTACAGTTTATGTCAAGTTTAAGCTTACAACCAGGGTGTGGTGCTTTTACATCAGTGTTATTCACCTATCACTACCCTCTGATTCTAGGGATAAGTTATGGGTTGGATTAGGTTTAGGAGTAGGTATAGGGTTAGGACTGTTTTCAGACAGGAAGTTGTTCCAACGTTGTATTGCTCCCCCTTTTACTTCCATGTCTTACTTGGCAAACTCACGGTGACCGACCATGTTGCAATTATTCTATTGATGCGGCCCTGTTCCTGGCTCATTCACACATAGAATTCTTTAGACATAATGCTCACCATTGAGGTCCGAACCCCTTCACAGGTGGCCAGTTAATCCAGCGAGCGCTGATAATTATAGTTGCCCCGCATTTCACAACTCTTATGACAAACGCGAGATTGGACAACTAGACTATCAATATCTCTCCTTCCCTCACAACATGTTCGGGCTACGAAAACAGTGGCCTCTGTGGGCAACAAATAAGAAAGTGAAGTGAAAGGAAATGGGTGCCCATTTGTCGTGCCACCTGCAAGCATTTAAATTGGATATTACTGGAGGCGAGTGTATCGTGTAGCCTAGTACTGAGAGTGACAGGGACAGGCTATAGGCTTTAATATGGCAGTCCTGGCTTATTTTCCAATAATGGAGACTTTGTCTCTGGGCCATCGTTAAACTCTAGATGCGGAGATCGAGAGAGCAGAGCGTCTCACCTGAAAAGTGACAAAAACAATTGGGAAAGAGTTGCGACATCTGTGGCAGCTCTCTCTCTTTCTGAAGCCCCTGGGCATATAAACAGTGTGATAATTAGCGATGACATTAAGAACTTAATGCGCATTTGTGGAGATTAAATCAATTAATTTAAATACGATAGTAATAGGTTCATTTCGTCCTGTGTGTGAGCATTTTAATGTCTTTATAGCTCTTTTTACACACTCTTGTGATGTTAGACGATGTGTGTGCGTGTGTATGTGTGTAGTTGGCTATACTTAGGGACTGAATTCGGCTTAATTTTTACAAAAACTAGGTTTGTGAGATTCCTTTTAAGTCTAAGAACATAAGAAGTTTTCATTTATGGCTAGGTTTAACAGGATTTTAAAATTCAAAAAATGAGAATGCAGACATATTTACTCAACCTCATGTCATTCCAAACCTGTATGACTTTCTTCTGTGGAACACAAAATATTATGTAGCATTTTGAAAATGTCTTTTTTCCCCGCTCCTATATGGGGTACAATGTTGTATTGGTCCCCTTTTACTTCCACTGTATGAAACAGTTATAGCATTATTAAAAATATAGAGGGTATGCACGTGGCATCACCGTCGGCCGGAGTGACTGCGTTTACGGCCACTGAGTGGCAGAAAGACTGAGCGGCAGCACTGGTTTCAGCGTGAATGCTGCAAAAAACACACAAAACACATCTAAAACGGGAAAGAGCTTTGAGATTGACTGTATAAATACATGTGACAAGAAATCCGAGGTATATTTTTACAGACTGCCAAAAGCTACAGAAAAAAGAAACAAATGGATCAATACAATACATAGAAACAACTGCACTCCAGGCAGCGAAACGTGAACATTTTGTGTCAATATACTAAATTTTGGGGTAAAATCATACCCTATATATTTTATTGTTATATATTGTATTGACAACTCATCAATTAAATTTTTACCATCCTATATTATGTATAATTGGATGTTTTTAAATAAACACTTACAAAAAAAGTTTTAGGTCTGGACGATATGCCGATATATATAACATTGATATAAGTGATCACCCAGATTTAGACCTACCTTTATTGTATTTAAAGTGTCCCTTTTATGCTATTTTAAAGTTTCCTAATTTAGTTTTGGAGATCTCCAACAACAGGTTTACATGCATCAAAGGTCAAAAAACTGTTTCATTTTCTCATAATATACATTGCACATCACCACAATGTTCAATGATTCTCAAACGACTCGATGGATGAATCAGTCTCTAAATCCCTCCTTTCCACGAGCCTACTCTGCTCTGATTGGCTCAGATGGTCCAGTCTGTTGTGATTGGTCTACCGCGTACAGTGCGTATTTCGGAAGCTAAACGGCCATTACCGTAACTGAACTCCAGCTCCATCCGGAGGCTTCCTAAAGCTCAGCGATTAATGTACACACTGTAAAGACAGTAACGATGACGTCGATTTTACATCAATCCTAGCGCGAGTCCGAAACGACGATGAAACATTAGAAGAACTAGTTATTCAACCCGAACCTTGAGCAGGACGTTTCTCATTGATGCTACTCAGTTTGAGGTACATTATGAGATGTTTCAACTGTAATTCCTCACCATCAGCATTAACAAGTGTGCGTCCATCAACAAACCCATGTGTGTGTGTCTGTGTGTTTCTAATTTATTGCGGTGCACATGCGGGAACTGTATCAATTCACTAACGTGAATGACTGATGTAACATTAAAGTTTGCAAAACAAATCTTGATCCATCCTTTATCTTTACTCAAAGTAGTAAGAACGACAGACAATCTGCATTAATAGACACAGTTTTAGGTAATACTGCAACCCACAGCTGATTTATAGTAGTATTTCAGTAAGACAGTAATAACGTGAGTTAGCCGGTTAGCCAGATACCTACACAGTATGAAACACAATGCGCACGCAATAAGTGGACGGGCAATATGCTAATGTTTTGTCTTGACGTCACAACGAAACAGCTTGCGATTCGTTTAAAAAACGATTCGTTTAATTGACTCAGAGTCGACTCTTAGTCTTGAGAGACAATAACTTATATACGGTGCACTTTCAAGTTTAAAACTTTGCAGGATATTTTCATTCACTTAGAACTATGTTACACACTACATGAAAGGTGATTTTCAAAAATCCATAATAGGGGCACTTTAAAGCGTTCACAGGCAAATTTGCGTTATGTATTTCCCTGCCGTCGAAATCAGGCTCATATAAATGTCAGGAAACATGATTCCTGGCTGCATGTCAATATCCATGGGTCACAGGATCTTTGGTAAGTTGTAAGGAACACTTATATCGAGTCCAACCTTTCATTTATCTGATAATCATTTGTTTTACTCGTGTTTTCGCAGTTTCCCCTATTAAATCCAGTCATGCACTAGGCTCTTTTGCCACTCAGTCCGGCTGAGGGGGGCGTGTTCCGGAGGGAAAATGACGTCAGTACATACCTTCTATTTTTTTGTGCTACACAGGAAGTGATTTACAAAAAGCTTGAGCTAAACACTTTTAGAAAAAAAAAAAAAGCCTGAATCGACCAAGATAAAAAATAAGTACATGCCCAGGGTCAAACCTCCAACTGGACAGCAAGCACACAAGTACACATTGAGAGCACAGCCATTGATTAAGAGCTGGAGAGTGAAAGTACAGAAGCAAGCTGTGGAAACTGGACACACATAGGGAAAATGCTTTTAATTCAAAGGCAAACAGCTGAAAACAGCTCAGCTTCCACACATTGACCCTCAATCTGAGGTGCTATACCAGCAGCCAGAGAAAACCAATAAATACAGCCTCAGACAGAACCACGGATACAAACAACATTGCTTTAATGCTTCCTTGCTTTCAGGAATGATAGATAAATGCATAAAACAAACAGAGACAGATAACTGGAAATGTATTTGAATATGTCAGCTTCACTTTTTGGGCATTAATCATTATATTTTAATAGCTCAATTTTTACCTGGTAGCAGTGACAAAGCAGACAACCTCAAAGCAGATCAGAATGAACAAGCGCAATTGGATAGTGGTAATCACTTGTTTTAAGAATTCTACATTAAAAATAGTTTACCGGCACATAGACACACATGCTTTATTTAAAGTCCACAAAATACCTGGTAATGTTCTTTCTGATGACCTATTCTTTTCTTTGCACTTTTCTCTCAAAAACCTTCAAACAAACCACTGCCAAAATGATAATTATTGTGCAAAAATCATTGATTATGCTCTCAAGAAACATGTCATTAAGGGTTTGAGGTGATATTTATTTTCTAAAAGCATAATTCACCAAGCACACTTGACACCGCAGTGATTTTCGGCAGCAGCAAACTGAAAGAGTCAAGGCTACATTTGTGAGCTCAAGAAATCTTAACACACTGAAAATGCAATTAAAAACTTTTGTATTATGGCAAATAAATTCCACCAATGAGCTGACAGGGCATATGTTTCTTTATAAGACAGATCCGCCTTCATGTTGACCTGGGGTTTGACCTGGGATGTATGGAGCTCGCCCTCTCGCTGACTCTGACAGTCAGTGGCCCACTGCTGGGCCTGTGGGAGGTCAAGAGGTCAGAGTGAGGTGGACGTTCCCTCGCTCCCTCACAGATCAGCTCTAGCAGCGGCCCGGACTCTCTGAGCAGGCGAACACTCGCTGTAATTGACTTCCCTGCAGTCTTCTCCTGTCAAACAAATAGCCTGACCATTGCTACCCCAGAGAGCTCTTCCGTGTCATAATCGATGGTGCTAGCGTTGCATTAGTCCATCTCCTCTCCACTCTGCCTCTGCAACAGGGTGTTTAACTGCAGAGTCCACTGACTGTTTCATGACAAATAAAATCACACACACACACACACACACACACACCACTGAGAGCTTTGTAGGATGCCACAAAACCACTATCAGCACTGAAAGGCAATAGACAATGAGCATAAATGGAAACATAAATTAAATCAATCAGATTGCAAACATGTGATCTTATAAGATTTTATAAGAATTTGTATTAACCATGAGACAACATGAAATCTTTGTGTGTGTGTGTCCGTGTTCTGGTAAACCCTACATTATGGGGACAAAACGCCCCCACAAAGTCCTTATAAATACTGGTCCTTATGGGGACATATCTGGTCAGTTTTTGGTTTTTTTTTGAAAATTTAAAAATGCAGAAAGTTTTCTGTGATGGGTAGGTTTAGGGGTAGGGTTAGTGTAAGGGGATAGAATATACAGTTTGTAGGCTACAGTATAAAAATCATTACGTCTATGGAGAGTCCCCACAAAGATAGTAAACCAGACGTGTGTGTGTTTTAAATTTAATTTATTGTGCTTGAATATTATTATAGACCTTAAATGAGTCAGACAACCACAAACAACTTTATAAAAGGCCCCTGTGATCGTCTATGAAGCATTCAGCCGTTGAAGCCTACTTCCTATTCATATCATATCCAATCCAACACATCTTGGGCGAGCCCTCATGAATATGCGCGCTCATTCTCTAATCCCCACCTTTCTCTCCTCTTTTATGAAAAAGGCCTGGAGAGAGCTGCGTGAATTAATTGCAGGGAAGCCGGTGAAGACAGAATCAGATCCAATTAGGAGCGTGATGAAACACATGTGGCAAACGGACAGATATGTCCCGTCTGCTGAACAAAAACAACAACAGGCCCGTTGATTGAAATGGCAAAGCTTCAAACTCGCAGGCCCTCCCGATAGACAAGCGCCGAAGGCTTCCTGCTAATTGAAGAGTTACAAGTCTCACCTCAGGTTAAGGACAGTGGGCAAACATGGACATGCTACATAAGGCTGGGTTGGATCAGTATTAAAGTGCCCCTATATGCTATTTTAAGGTTCCTAATTTTGATTTGGAGGTTTCCTACAATAGTTTTAGTAAAAAAAAAAAAATTAAATTTTACTTTAACATACATTGCAGCATCACCTCTTTTCTCACTGTCTGAAACAATTCAATAAAGGATTCGGTTTCTCTAAACCCCTCCTTTCTGAGAGCCTACTCTGCTCTGATTGGTCAGATGGCCCAGTCTGTTGTGATTGGTCTACTGCTTGCAGTGCATGACAGAAACGAAACGGCCATTACTGTATCTGAATTTCAGCTCTATAGGCTTCCTCAGCACTTGTATACACAGTGATTCGAACAGTAACAAATGGCGTCGGTTTTACCATATGAATCTGTACAATAACTCCATTTATCCTGCACTCTGATCTCTGAAACTCACATACTTTTACATTCACATACAGCTATGTAACACACTACATGAAAGGTAATAACAAAAAAAGCATAATTAGGGGCGGTTTAACCAATTTTTTTACTTTTTAACTTGCGCACCAACACCACACCAAATAAAGTACCTCTTCATCAAAACCGAAACAAAATATCCTTTTATCTCATAATATAGTGGATTTAGCATTAGTACTAAAATTTATATTAATTAATTATATGTAAAAGGCATACATGTAAAGCCATTTCGCTACCAGTGTGACTGAAATAAATGTGATAAGTCAACAAAAAAAAGCTTTCTTCTTCAGACACCTTATGGATGAAAAACCAATGAAAAAGCTGTTCCACAAAGAGTTACATTGATACAAAAAGGGGATGTGTTATTTGAAATAAAATATGAGAAAATTTCACATTGAGAACGTTGAGACGATACTGGGGTAGAGGATACACCATTTGGTTCCCCTCTGATAAACATGCCTGTAAAGTGGCATGTGCGCAGGTTCCAGCTGATGCTGCCTCCTCAGGGTCTTCAGTGTGTTTGTGTTGGTGCTGTTTACTGCATTCATTCACACATGTTTCCTGTCATTTGGTGTTCTCCTGGAGTTTCACCACCATGTGGCAGAAATGGAGCACAATGCTCCTTCCAATCTTATATAAACTGCTGTCAATTTCAAATACTTGGAATAAAACGTTTTTTGCACTGCATTAGCTGGAAAAATATAAAATCACAATTAAAAATAGTGCTGCAATTTATTATATGGGGAGTTTCCTCAAATGTATTAAAAGAGTCATTAACGAAACCATTAAGGAGCAGGAAGAATCGTTCAGGGGAATTGGAATCAGAATAATTTCACTTCTTATAATCCTTATCCCTAGTCATTTCATCCATTTTGACATTCACACGCTGAAATGTCATTCAGCCTTTTCATTGTACCTCCTGCTCTCTTTCTCTGTGATGAACTCCATGAAAACAAGGAGCACATTCATCTTCATCTCCATTATATTTAGAATATGATTACTTCAGCCACTGAACCTAATCATGGTCTCCATGCCCTCCATTTTTGAAGGTGCAAATAAGACCCAGCCATAATCGGGAATGTCTGACATGCAGTCTTTGAAAGGTCTTTTAGTCTATTAAAAATATAATATCCAGGATTTTAACAGTTTTCCCTGGGTGTTGTTAAATACTTTAGAGCTTATCTAGAATATTTGAGGGATAGAGAGGATTGTGCTTTCTTCCCCTTTTTATTGTCAGCTATTTAAATCTTGGGGATATATCTAAGGATTTATTTCTATAATAATAATAATATTTTTAATGTTTTTTAATGTTTTTAAAAAATATTTGTATTCTATGGAACATACAAATTACTTTCTAATAGCCCAGACGTATAGTAATAAAAGCATGAATAATCTTCTCCGAAGCATGAAAAGACTAAAATATTTTAAGTTTTGAAATAATTTGTAAGTGATAAAAAGACAGATCGGAGACATAATTGAAGGGAAATGATTACCAAGCTCATTGATAAGACCACCTTTCAATTTCGGGGAACCAAAGATAATTATTTCAGTTATGTCTTTATTAATTTGGAGAAAGTTATTTGACAACAACTTTTTTTATGATGTTCTCAAGACTGGAATCGCCCACTTTCAACGGCAACTATATCTGGGTATCATCGACATAAAAATGAAAAGAAACATTATGCTTCCTAATAATATTCCAAAGCGGAAGAAAGTTAAAAAGAAGCGGGCCCAGTATGGAACCCTGAGGTACTCCACTAATAATAGGAGCTGAGGATGAGCAAAACTTCAAAGCTTCAAAGTCCTGTCTTGATACAGCTATAATTAACGTCATTGCTAGATGTAACTTATGTAACTACTTACTGATTAGTTTTTAATCAACCCATTTTAGACATCATTCCAAGACAAAACATTCTCACAATTTCAACATCTTATTTACGTTTGCCAGCTAGACAGTTACTTATCTAAAAAGAATTAAAATAAAATAAAATAATTCTACATAATGTTCAATGCACAGAAAACGTTTAAATGTTTAAATTTCCAAGGTGTACAAACAGAGGTACAAGATCATTGAAAGATGTAATGACAATGCCATGGCCTGGGCTATAATCATAAGCACCACCTTCATGTATATATTCCCATCTGCATCAAGATGGCATACACATACTGGATGTTTTTTTATGAAGAAAATTCTGAAGAAAAAGTTTTGGCCCTCAACTTTTGTGCCCAAACTTTTCATCACACCAGCAGAGAGGAGCACAGCCAGAACAAAGAAAAAAAATCTAAAATTGCAAATACGATGTGGATCAAGCCCTGCGATGTACAGTGTATGAATAACTCAAAGGTGAAGCTAATCTGAAACCCAAGATCTTCTAGAGTCAGAGGCCACAAAAAAGGCAGAGGATGACAAAGAAGCGTTCCCTTGAGCAGGCAAGCATGTGCGAAATGCAGTATTTATTATTCATGTGGAGATTTCAGAAGGTAAGGACAGAGAGACAGGTGTGCTCAAGTCTTCTCCCACAGGACTTCAAAGGGTCCATAAGATGAGAGCATGGAGAGAAAAAAAATAAGTCCTACTTTAAAAGACAGAGAATAACTATATATATATATATATATATATATATATATATAAAAAAAACACTCAAGGTCAGAGAAACAAAGTGTAAGAAGTATAAAAAAAAAAATAAGTTTAAAGGAATGTTGTTTAATCTGAATTTCTAACTCCCTCAACCCTGCGCCATCTCGAACCCACCTTGCTTTTAAAAAGCAGTCAGGCAGCTTATTAGATCAGAAGAAATGACCTCTGCTCATTTCTCCCCCTGCGGTGGAACTGACAGAAGATTGCAGAGAACCAAATCAGTGCCTTATCACATTTTTCCCTCTCCTTTTTTCTAAATGGCTCATCAAGCAAAAACACTTATCCCTGGCAACTGCCCACAGAGAGATGAAGAAGAGAAGGTCGCGCCCACTTCTGCTCAGCATGCTTTTAAGAAGAATTGAGGCTCTATTTAGCTGTGTTCCAATTCACAGGGGCCCTATGCAGTGTTTGCAAAAATTTGGCAGACAATGGACAAAAAGAGTTCACTGGACAAAATGAGTTCATTTGAACGCACTTGAGCCGTGCTCATTATGGATTTTGGGTATGATGACAATCAATGTTGGGGGTAACCAGTGCTCGAAGTGAGCCAGTATGCTCTTCTATATTTTAATCTTTAGCGTACATTCACTTTTTTTTACTTTCTATAAAAATTAACCAAGTAACACAATTAGTTACTTTTTTAGGGAGTAATGCAATATTATACAAGTAACTTTACCCAACACTGGACATAATATACTTGTGTAAACATATAATTATTACGGGGAAAA
Organism: Coreius guichenoti; assembly: GCA_039654105.1. Lineage (NCBI taxonomy): Eukaryota > Metazoa > Chordata > Actinopteri > Cypriniformes > Gobionidae > Coreius > Coreius guichenoti. Next base: position 33,567,906 of record CM077184.1, read on the forward strand.
AAAATCATTATTTTAACAACACACAACATAACATAAATTGTACATAAATATGGTGCGTCAAGACACATTGCACCTAGATGGCTGCCAATGAAGTCCAAAGTCATTGCTCATTCTCATTCATTTTATGATAAAGTCAAGCCAAAACATTCTGCAAAATATATTTGAATCCATAGGCGTAATTTGCGGGTGGGGCGGGTGGGACAGGTCCCGACACACAAACGTGTCCCTGCACTGATGAACACATTTAGTTTTAATGAGAAAAAAAAAAAACTATACGAGGGCGGATTAGTATTTAGAACCTCTGACGCGCTTAACAAAAACTCTACCACTAGACCACAAGCATTCCATGCAAATCTATGCATTTATCACATCACTTATATTAGGCTACAGTAGATGTAAGGATGAAACTATCACCTCTTGTGAAAATTGATTTCTGGACATTATAATATTATTTTTTCTGCAATTGTTTTTGTACATATCATTGTATTAAAACCCCACACCTCCCATTCCTGTCCCACCCACTTTTTAAAACAGTTACGCCACTGTTTAAATCCCACAGAGAGGAAAAATTCTCATGACAGAATTTTCATTTTTAGCCTTACTCGCCAATCTGTAACCTACTCATTTATGATGATCTGTTTTATCCTCGTCAAATTCAAATACATATGCCTTGGTGGAGACATACAATTCCAGTATGTCAATATCATAGATATATTCTGCATAACCATGTTTCCACTAACTGATGATAAAGGACAATTTTTAAAGACTTTAATAACAAACTATAACATGCTACTGTATTTTTTACACTCTTTACCACATCTTTAACAGTGTTTGTCATTGACTGATTTGAGGGGATTTGTAAGCTGTAACTGCTACACTAAATCACGAATTCAGACTGTGTATAAACGTAAAGCATTGTGATGTGAATTTTTAAAGGTTACAACTGCAAAAAAAAAAAAAAAAAAAATTGAAAGGGAAAAATGTGATCACACACAATCATGTGTCATTTCTGGTGCTTGCTTCTGTGTGTGTGTGTGTGTGTGTATGTGATATATGGCAGTTGCCAGCCCAATGTCGCAGCATACCTGTGGCAATGGCTACTCGGGTTTCAATCCACAGCCCAATTATTCACTCGCTGTTTGATTTATGAGGACTCAGCGGCAACCACAAGCTCATTTCCTTAAACACCATCGGCCCATCACACCGTGATTCAAACTGCAAAGTCACAGTTGCCAGGAAAAATGAAACACACAGCACGCATATATATCATACCCATCTTTGGACACAAACAGGATATAATTAGCAGAGATTTGAAAAGACACCTTTAAGGTTATTGCCAATTATGGGGGAATAAACTTTAGAAAGACATGGACATTCAGAGATCTCAAAGAAAGTATACTTATGTCGTTCTATATGTAACAGGTGAGGTCCAGCATACTAATATGTGTTTGGGGAGGGAAACTTACTGGTCTTTCTCTTTTGAAGATCAAGACATTCTCTGCTCTGTTGTCTTGGTGACATTAATGCGATCTTCATCTTTGCTGCCATGACTTGAGGTTTAACACTGTGGTATTCATGAACTGTGGCACATTGAACGAAAGTGTGAAAGATGATAAACAAGATGGACACATGAGACGCTCTATCAGAGCTCAGTTTCCAAAAGAGAAATCTGTGATTTGAATTGCACAAAACTCTCAGAAATATTATTTTACGAAGTATTATTTTACTTTTTATATATATATATATATACACACACCGATCAGGCATAACATTATGACCAATGACCTAATATTGTGTTGGTCCCCCTTTTGCTGCCAAAACAGTCCTGACCCGTCGAGGCATGGACTCCACTAGACCCCTGAAGGTGTGCTGTGGTATCTGGCACCAAGATGTTAGCAGCAGATCCTTTAAGTCCTGTAAGTTGCGAGGTGGGGCCTCCATGGATCAAACTTGTTTGTTCAGCACATCCAACAGATGCCTGACTGGATTGAGATCTGGGGAATTTAGAGGCCAAGTCAACACCTCAAACTTGTTGTTATGCTCCTCAAACCATTCCTGAACCATTTTTGCTTTGTGGCAGGGCGCATTATCCTGCTGAAAGAGGCCACAACCACCAGGGAATACCGTTTCCATGAAAGGGTGTACATGGTCTGCAACAATGCTTAGGTAGGTGGTACGTGTCAAAGTAACATTCACATGGATGGAAGGACCCAAGGTTTCCCAGCAGAACATTGCCCAAAGCATCACACTGCCTCCGTCGGCTTGCCTTCTTCCCATAGTGCGTCCTGGTGCCATGTGCTCCCCAGGTATGCGACTCAAACGCACCCGGCCATCCACGTGATGTAAAAGAAAACGTGATTCATCAGACCAGGCCACCTTCTTCCATTGCTCCGTGGTCCAGTTCTGATGCTCACGTGCCCACTGTTGGCGCTTTCAGCGGTGGACAGGGGTCAGCATGGGCACCCTGACTGGTCTGCAGCTATGCAGCCTCATATGCAACAAACTGTGATGCACTGTGTATTCTGACACCTTTCTATCAGAACCAGCATTAACTTCTTGAGCAATTTCTTTGAGGACAAAATGTTCATAATTTTATGCCTGATCGGTATATATATATATATATATATATATATATATATAAATATATCATTAAATAATTATAATTATAATCAAATTATAATCAAATAATTAAAAAAAAGTTAAATGAAGTCAATGAAATTATTTTCTTTTGTTGACATTGATATCAGTGCTTAAAATTTGCACGACCAAAGCTGAGGAAGAATAAAGGTACAAAAACCGGATTTGCATATTAATATTAACAACACTTTCTTTTAAAGCAAATTCATTCTAAATTGAATTAATTCATAATGCTCTTATTGCAGTAGAATCCATTTATTTATTTTTATCCAAAGAAGCTTACAATTATTCCAAGGGAGAACCTACAAGTACTACCCAACCAAATTTCAATTGAGTATTAGAACAGTGCAAAAATGCAGTACCTAACATGTAAACAAAGGTTAAAATTTGGGTGCTGCACATTGATACATATGGTAGTGAATTAAAGAACATTTCATGTAGCGATTAGACTACATTGTATATTTTAGCCAGACTGGATTGATGTACTGACCAAACACAATTCAGTCCCTGAATTATCCACTTTATCCTTCTAATTAAGCATGTAACATGTTGAGAATGTATTCATACTAATTAAGATGCTTCACCCATGCTGCTTAAGTACACCTCAAGCTCATCATAAATGAATTATCCAATCATGAAGGTCTATGATTAGGTTAATCCTGTCAGTGTCTACATCCTGTGGTCTCACCAATGTTACTCTGCATACTGAAATCATCTGCTTTGACCTCAACACGAAAAATCAGTCTCTCTGAAGAGTGCCATGAGCTTCAACTGTCAAACTCACTCTCGCTCCTCTGCTCTCCCCTGAACGACAGCAGAAGTTTCGTTTCACCTTCAAAATCCCTCACTTTTAATAAGACGGCCCTTGTGCCAAAAAGTCCTTTATTTTTGTATTTGCTCACATCTTTAACCGCTACATTTCTACCTGCTTCACTCAACTGGGGCACAGTCATACCACTTATATACTGCTTATATGTATAATAAGGTAAAATGTCATAACCTATGCAGAAAAGGAGGGAATTGAGGCATAAATGAATAATTCTTTGCTATCCTACGTATATAAAGTTTTCAAACACTTGGGCTTACTAGTATCAACATAAAAATGTGCTTAATTCATATCTATGGAGGACAGATTTTTATAAGTACACTTAAAAAAACGATTTTGACACTGAAATCAAATGACCATGTTAATCAAAAAAATAATTAAAAAAATTAAAACCTGTTTGAAATTGAAATCATCGCTGTGAAACCAAAGAGAAAGAACCAAATGAGCATATGCGAATGTAGTGTGCAGAAGGAAGAGGGCTTGGTGATACATCAAAATGAACTGTGACTGTCCCTGCAAAGGAAAGTGAAACTGGAGGGTGGGACTCGCCTTCCTACCATACAAGCACGCACTGGGAGGCCGAATTCATGCAAGGCTGCAGCACCACTACAAAAGGAAGAGATTTGTCAATGTTGTTTTATTTGCCTAATCTTGATATAAGATTGTGCTGTTCAATGCAGAGCATGGGCTTTAACTTTGTTAAAAGCAATCCGCAGAGATGTGACGTTTATAGTAATGTCTCTTACTTGATTCTCACTTGGATGACATACAGCTGTTTTTATGAATATTAATGAGACTGCTTTGATTGACATGCAACATCTGTCCTGACAGCTGACTTTTAATAATATTGTAGCACAATGAATCAATTTGAGCATGTGAATCATTCAGCCCTTGAGATAATCACCGAACAATGACAGGTGAATACCTAATACAAATAAAAATCTTAACAATATCTGGTCTGACTATCATTCATTTAATAAAAAAGATTTCTGATATTCACTTCTCATACCAGAGGAACACAGAAACCAGTAATGAAAGACAAAATGCTGCTCATGAGACTCTTGGTCACCCTGGGTCATAATTTATATGTGGCTAATCAATATTTGCATTAATTTAATATTTACCTCATTGCATAATAAAGAAAGAAAAAAAAATAATTGAGATATACAGGTATAATGCAAAGAACAAAGGATCAAAGACAGGATAAAAGGACAAAGAGCCAAAAGAAGTTAGCAAAGAAAAGGCAAAAAGGACAAAGAAAGAAAGAAAGAAAAAAAGAAAGAGTCATGAATGTCTTTGTGTGCATGTCTTAGCATCCCTTAAGGAAGGAAGGAAGGAAGGAAGGAAGGAAGGAAGGAAGAATTGAAGGAAGGAATAAAAAAAGAAAGAAAGAAAGAAAGAAAGAAAGAAAGAAAGAAAGAAAGAAAGAAAGAAAGAAAGAAAGAAAGAAAGAGTCATGAATGTCTTTGTGTGCATGTCTTAGCATCCCTTAAGGAAGGAAGAAAGGAAGGAAGGAATAAAGAAAGAAAGAAAGAAAGAAAGAAAGAAAGAAAGAAAGAAAGAAAGAAAGAAAGAAAGAAAGAAAGAAAGAAAGAGTCATGAATGTCTTTGTGTGCATGTCTTAGCATCCCTTAAGGAAGGAAGGAAGGAAGGAAGGAAGGAAGGAAGGAAGGAAGGAAGGAAGAAAGAAAGAAAGAAAGAAAGAAAGAAAGAAAGAAAGAAAGAAAGAAAGAAAGAAAAAGAAAGAAAGAATAAAGTGCTATTCATGAAGTGTGACTGCAGACTGAAGTGCACTATGGGCTGATGGCCTATTCTCTACTTTCTATAGGCAACCACTAAGTTCTTTCAGTTCGCCGACAGGTTGATGGCGTTGTCTTGAGATTACAGTGATCCGTTGGTTTAGGTTTTATGTTGACCATGCACTTTAAAAGTTTCTCTGAATGCCTGCAAAAACTTTGGAAAGCATGGGAAATATGCAGGTAATCAGTAGATCTGATACAGCTACAGTGCTCCTAGACCCCATCTTAATTTGTGCTATTCTTCTTAGCTAATGTTCACTCCGGCCTTGCTCAAGCAGGTGATAAATCTTTTATCACCCACCACAGAACGGTAAATACTATGTTTAAATGACTACAATTCACAAGTTTATTTAACACCATCTATTAATTAATTACTCTAGGTTAGTCGCAAGCTGAAATAATTCCTCCCTCGAGAGTCCCTCGAAAGAGAGCAGAGAGAATTCCGGACGGATCTCCATGGCAACCATCACCAAATACTGCAGTAGATCAAATCCAAACAGTCAGGTGGAATTCGCCAATGTGTATCTTACTTCAAAGAGATTGTGATTGATAGTGGGTAAACAGGTGTGCAAAGGGCTACACCAGTTGTTTAGATGCACGCTGTAATACGGGTCCCCTTGGGAACCCACAGGCAGACGCTCACAGCTGGCAAGCTAACGTTTCCAACAGCAGCTGGGAGTGGCGCAAGAGGCCAGTCACATTAAACAGGAAGCTGGTCTTTAATTATGAGTGGATGTTCTGGCTGCCTGTCCAAGTGTAAAGAGCAATCAAAGACTCCTGAGAAAAGACAAAGCCTGTGTACACACAATATCACCCCTTAGTTATGAATGTTTTGCTTTCGTCTCTTAATTTTCTATCCATTGGAGCAAGTACTAGTTAAACTTCTACAACCATCATACCATTTTCAGCCTTAGTTGTGACAACAATATTCTCCACTATTCACCTAGTACAGTGAGTTTATCCTAACACGCATCTCTCCAGTGCTACCTTGTGGGTCTCTCCCTCAGGCAACTTGACCTCCATTAAAAACAAAGAAGCTGGAACACAATGGTAACAGAGCGGGACAGTCTCCTTCCCTGTCAGTGCGCAGGGACTGCCAGCTTGCCTGCAGACAGAGCTTTCCGCTGCAGTTGGCATGTGTGCTGGTGGTGTCTCTGCTATGCCCATTACTATGCTGTGCTAATAATGTGCTTGAAAGGAATGCCTATGGGCGAAGCAGTCTCGCTGGATCCAATCTGGGTCATGGCACCAATCTAAAAAGCCACAAATGGAAGTCACCATCCTGGACATAAAGCAGACCTTCAAAGCCTTGACCTATGTGGTCAGTTGGACACATGGTCCCTGGTTCTCTGGGATGCCAGTTATCCCAAAAGGGATCTGGGCTCAATGTCAAGGCTACATCAGATCTATGGTCTGTCAGTCTCCCAGCAGGATAAAACTTTGATGAAGAGCTGACATGGCAGCACTTAAAATGGCACTTCCACAAATTTAGACATGCCAGATTGGCATGAGTTTATGCCCTTGATTGGGCGTTTTGAACCCTAGGTCGCATAAGTGAGATGCGGTTTCTTCTAGTTGTACAAGCCTTAACCGAAGGGCACCTTTTTCTTGCCTGACGAAAAGGGATGATATGGATCAATCAATCCTGAAAAAAAACCCAAACAATTTAGAGATTTCTCAGTAAGATGTATGCAACTCTGCACACTCATCGACAAAACAAATTGCAAAAATTTTACCTTTAGGGCAGGGGTGTCCAAACTCAGTCCTGCAGAGTTTAGCTCCAACTTGCCTCAACACACCTGCCTGGAAATTTCTAGTATGCCTAGTAAGACCTTGATTAGCTGGTTTAGGTGTGTTTAATTAGGGTTGGAGCTAAACTTTGCAGGACAGTGGCCCTCCAGGAGCAGGATTGGACACCCCTGCTTTAGGGGTACAACAACTTTATCTTTGTACCTTATTTACCCCAAAAAGCTTTCTAGCAGTACCTTAAGGGTACACATTACTACTCTAAGGTACTAATATGCACCTTTTAGAGGCAGATAAGGTACAAAGTTGTGCCTTTAAGGGCACTGCTCCAGTGACAACCTGTTGTATCCCTAAAGGTACAATTTGTTCACATTTTTTTCTGAGAGTGCACTTAAACTTGGGTTCTATCTAGACAAAACTACATCCATCCTTTCTCCAAATGCCTTGTCCTATGCAGGGTCACAGCTAGACAGAACTGTTATTGATTATCTAGACATTTCAAAGACAAAAAAGGCTAAAGATGGTGTTCCACAAGCAGTTTTTCAGTAAACTTCACAAACACAGTTGCAGGAGAATCAGAGGGAGTCGGTGTGCATGGCCATGTCTCTCAGCGGGTGAGCGGTAACAACCCCAGAAGCTTCCTGCTGGGTTAATGGTTCTACCAATTCTCAGACAAATTCTGACATGTTTGAATTAATCACTGCCCGTCTCTGGGGCGGGCTCCCGTGGCCTTGGTAGTGACCAATAAGGTTTTTTTTTTTTTTTCACCCTGAAGAACTGACAAGTCATTGCCCTACCCAGATCTAATCCAAACTTTGTCCTCAGTAAACACAAATCTAAATATATCACAATGCCAATTATTGTCCATAAAAAATAACCAAGTGCTGAATGAACTTATGCTTTCTAATCTCCATATATGGGGACCATAAGCACCAAATACATATCACACACTGACAGGGTAAAGTTACACCAAAACTTTATATTTTAACAATCTTTGAAAAGAATTTAGAGAGAATTTGGGATTCAGTCATCTAGATGGTCTCTTCTATTTTTAATTAGTGAATGCAAGATATGTCAAAAAGGACAATTGTATCGAAAACAGAAGGTGTGACATTCGCAACAAAGTAGAATTGTTTTGAGTTGGGTTGTGGGACATCGCCTTAAGAATAAACAAGTTACAAACACATTCAAGCTAATTCTGGACGATATCCAGAGCAATTACTGATGGCTGCCACCTGTCCAGCATCTTTCTAATCTGTCCGCTCCTCTTTAAACAAAACAAAGCCCGCCAACGTTTGAATGGCAGCTTCAAAAAACAGAACCTTCGTAGATGAATGGAGCAGTGGGGGAATTGGCCTGCCAACCAGGCTCCTGCATTCATCAATCTTATCCACGCAGGAAATCAAACAGATGATGCACAATATTAGGCATCAGAAACCCCAGCTCTCAAAGCAACACATTCCTGCTTTACAAACAGACGGCCCATTGTAAATGGATTCATTAACCGCACATAACACCACCTGACACAATGTTACAACTAATATAAATGACAATGACATACAGCAGGAAGTCTCCCTAAATGTTTTGCAGTTACAGTGTTTTATTACAGACTCCAGATGTGACATATGTTAGGGTGGGAAAGCAGAACATGAAATTAGGCCTCAAGCATGTTGCCGTTTTTCACTACATGGTTTTAAATATGTGTGATGTTTGCTAAATTTGATTTCTAGGGAGAAAAAAAAAAATATTCACTGCACTAAGCACAGCTCAAGCACTGTCTTGTACGTTCTATGACCTTGGACTGAGGATATCTGTAGGATGAAAGAGCCTGCTTCAAAAATGAAGAGGATTCCAGGAGTGATGGTGTTAAACAAACTGTCAGAGCTTGACACTACCGCTGCATGCTAAGAAGGTTGTCAAGGCAATTCACAGCTGCTAAATGGAGTATTAGCTTTTCAATTCAAACTAATCAGCTTTACAGAGGTGATATCTGAGGTGTCAGGCCAATATTCCTTATAGCATCCACTCTATGGGCGCGTTTGCAAACAAATTCAAGAGCTCAGCCAATGACGCATTTGACAAATTGCATACATTGAGAATTGAATGCAATTAATGAACAATTCAAATATGGTGGGTAGCGGTCTTGTGTCGCAATGTCTTTTGGAATGACTGCCATCAAATAAGCATAGATCAGAGTTATCTGTCATGCTTTACACTGCCATGGATCCTTCTCCTGAGAGCACGGATAAATCTGATGCGCCTCACAAACCGCTGTCTAATGGCTCTTTCTGGTCTTTTTCTCATCCTCGAAGTCTTTTATTCCTGTCGTGGTATTAAGCTACTCCCAGATAAAAGCCTGCCGAAGAGTGGATCAATACCTATATTCTCCATGTTTGCTTTGAAAATCTGACACTCTCCGATAGTTTTCATCTGCCCCCGGAGTGTTAGCCATGCAAATTTGCTGTGAAAAAAGCACCTTAAATCAATAAGAGCCAGACTTCTACTATTCATAAGCAGGGACTCATGAATATCAAGGGAAAATAAGGACTGAAATAGTGAAGTGATTCTAAAGCAGTCTAGTGAAACTGAATGAATAATGAAAGTTTGAACTTAAAAATGCATTGTTTTGTTAGCAGTTGAATCAATATGTCATATTCCATTGCATAAATCTCGACAAACTTTAGGCCTAGATGTTATTTCCCCGGGGACTTTGTTAAATGAGTATTAAAGTTAGGGTCAGTATAAAACTGCTATAGTTTGAGAATGAATGACTTTAATCAACAAGTCTAAATAATGCAGTTGCACCATCACTGGTGTCAGTACTGTGAGGAAATAACATCTACATAACCTGCAGCTCTGAACTCAAACCATGAACTAATTCTAATGAAGTAAATAACCGAATGATTATGTCATCATTGTTTATGACCTTGTTTAAATTATGACTATAAAGTGGAACTGCAAATTTATGGTAATCATATATTCTTGATATAATACTCACTGTGTGACAAGTGAAGTATAGAGTTTAGCCTCCAGCAGCTATCACAACTTTAACAAAGTCTTACACTGCATTCCAAATCAAAAGAGCACACATTTATAATCCCAGCAGCATTTTGCATTTAATAATTTAAAGGAACAGTTCACCCAAAAATAAAAATTGGTTACTCATGTCGTCTCAAACTTATAAGCCTTTCTTTCTTCTATGGCACAAAAAAAGTTATTTGGAAACTTTTCCACACAACAGCAGTTCGTAGTAATTGTTTAAATATTTTACTTTTTGTATTCCATTTAAAGAACCATCATAGAGGTTTAAAATGACACAGAGGTGAATAATTAACAATAATTAAGAAAAGAGAAAAAAAGAAATAACAACAATACTTTTTTTACAATTATTATTTTATGAATACTTTAAATAATACTTTTTACAATTAATATTATTTAACACAGAGGTGAATAATTCACAATAATAAAGAAAAGAGAAAAGAGAAAAAAGAAATAACAACAATAATACTTTTTACAATTATTATTTTAGGTTACAATTTATTTTAAGGTGTCCTTGTTACAGTGAAATAGCACTGTCAAATCGATTAATCACGATTAATCGCATCCAAAATAAAAGTTTGTGTCTACATAATATATGTGTGTGTACTGTGTATAATTATGTATATATAAATACACACTCATTCATGTATATATTTAAGAAATATTTGCATATATATATATATATATAATTTATATTACATATAAATATAAATATTTTATATATACAGTGGGGAGAACAAGTATTTGATACACTGCCGATTTTGCAGGTTTGCCTACTTACAAAGCATGTAGAAGTCTGTAATTTTTATCATAGGTACTCTTCAACTGTGAGACACGGAATCTAAAACAAAAATCCAGAAAATCACATTGTATTATTTTTTAAGTAATTAATTTGCATTTTATTGCATGACATAAGTATTTGATACATCAGAAAAGCAGATCTTAATATTTGGTACAGAAACCTTTGTTTGCAATTACAGAGATCATACGTTTCCTGTAGTTCTTGACCAGGTTTGCACACACTGCAGCAGGGATTTTGGCCCACTCCTCCATACAGACCTTCTCCAGATCCTTCAGGTTTCGGGCTGTCGCTCGGCAATACGGACTTTCAGCTCCCTCCAAAGATTTTCTATTGGGTTCAGGTCTGGAGACTGGCTAGGCCACTCCAGGACCTTGAGATGCTTCTTACGGAGCCACTCCTTAGTTGCCCTGGCTGTGTGTTTCGGGTCGTTGTCATGCTGGAAGACCCAGCCACGACCCATCTTCAATGCTCTTACTGAGGGAAGGAGGTTGTTGGCCAAGATCTCGCGATACATGGCCCCATCCATCCTCCCCTCAATACGGTGCAGTCGTCCTGTCCCCTTTGTAGAAAAACATCCCCAAAGAATGATGTTTCCACCTCCATGCTTCACGGTTGGGATGGTGTTCTTGGGGTTGTACTCATCCTTCTTCTTCGTCCAAACACGGCGAGTGGAGTTTAGACCAAAAAGCTCTATTTTTGTCTCATCAGACCACATGACCTCCCATTCCTCCTCTGGATCATCCAGATGGTCATTGGCAAACTTCAGACGGGCCTGGACATGCGCTGGCTTGAGCAGGGGGACCTTGCGTGCGCTGTAGGATTTTAATCAATGACGGCATAGTGTGTTACTAATGGTTTTCTTTGAGACTGTGGTCCCAGCTCTCTTCAGGTCATTGACCAGGTCCTGCCGTGTAGTTCTGGGCTGATCCCTCACCTTCCTCATGATCATTGATGCCCCACGAGGTGAGATCTTGCATGGTGCCCCAGACCGAGGGAGATTGACCGTCATCTTGAACTTCTTCCATTTTCTAATAATTGCGCCAACAGTTGTTGCCTTCTCACCAAGCTGCTTGCCTATTGTCCTGTAGCCCATCCCAGCCTTCTGCAGGTCTACAATTTTATCCCTGATGTCCTTACACAGCTCTCTGGTCTTGGTCATTGTGGAGAGGTTGGAGTCTGTCTGATTGAGTGTGTGGACAGGTGTCTTTTATACAGGTAACGAGTTCAAACAGGTGCAGTTAATACAGGTAATGAGTGGAGAACAGGAGGGCTTCTTTAAGAAAAACTAACAGGTCTGTGAGAGCCGGAATTCTTACTGGTTGGTAGGTGATCAAATGCTTATGTCATGCAATAAAATGCAAATTAATTATTTAAAAATCATACAATGTGATTTTCTGGATTTTTGTTTTAGATTCCGTCTCTCACAGTTGAAATGTACCTATGATAAAAATTACAGACCTCTACATGCTTTGTAAGTAGGAAAACCTGCAAAATCGGCAGTGCATCAAATACTTGTTCTCCCCACTGTAAATATAACAAACTTTTCTTAAATATATACATGCATGTGTGTGTATTTATATATACATAATAATTATACACAGTACACACACATATATTATGTGAACACAAACTTTTATTTTGGATGTGATTAATCGTGATTAATCGATTTGACAGCACTAAATTATATATTTAAGTTCTGAGTAATAATAATTGGCTACATATGTTTACTATAGGGTTACATTTAGGATTAGGGTGTGGTTTATGTCACTGTCCTACGCGATTCACGTAAGCACCACAATGCATGCATGTGGTGCTCAGCCAATAGTGAGCCGGTTCTGCCGTAGAACCAGGAAGCGCTGCACTGTGTGAATGGCCCAACAACGTGAATAGCGTAAGAGAGTGACAGGGAAGAGAAGACATTGTTGAATAAAGTCGGTATTTTTGTTTGTTTTTTGCGCACAATAAGTATTCTCGTCGCTTTATAACATTAAATTTGAACTACTGTAGTCACATGAACTATTTAACAATGTCTTTACTACGTTTCTGGGCCTTGAAAAGGGTCGTTGTGTGGGGACAGAAAGCTCTCAGATTTCATTAAAAAATATCTTAATGTGTGTTCCGAAGATGAACGAAGGTCTTAAGGGTTTGGAACGACATGAGCAGGGCCGTTTTTAGGCATAAGCAAACTAGGCGGTTGCCTAGGGCGCCATCAGTGTGTTTTTGTGTGTAAAGGGTGTCACGGCCACCCTAAAATGTTATTGCTGCCTCCACTAGTTCCCCCACACTATTGTATCAGAGTACTGTCAATCTGACGATTCCTATATGCCATTGGATCAGAGTACTGTCAAAAAAGTTTGTGTTTGGAGCGCTCCATTAGATCAAAGAGCTCAGTCAATGCTTTGGCAAACTTCAAACTAAAGGCCAATTATAAAAACAGGTACAGTAAAAAGTGCACAAATCTGTATTTTGTTATGGCAGTATTTGTGGCAGTCGAGAAATCAAGCTGTGAAATGGGCAGACGGCATTGCTCGGTGTGTATGTTAGAGGCAAAATATAACTGCACACTCACTTCAGAGTGTGCAGTTATATTTTGACTCTATAAAGCTTTCTTCTCTTACTTGCACCTCCAAAACGTTTTTGCGCCAATGAATTGTTAAAAGAATCAGTGTGTTTTGTAATTGTCCCATATAAAACTTTAACGGCCAATTTAAAAATGGTATAATAAAACGTGCTAATTCACAACATTAATACATCCTTTATTAAATCACTTTGTCGAATTTAATGCATCTTTACAGATGGTGTTGAATGCTGAATTGATTCATTCAGTTCTAATAGTGCTTAATGCAAGCAGTGTCGTACACAAAGAAGGCATAGCGTTGCGTTATTTAAAGAAGTTCAAGCATCAGTGAGTAACAAAAACCACACTGAATCAGTATTTATTCTTATTACTTTCATGTGAAATGTAATAATAACACGTAATAATTATGTAGTTATGTCTAAGAACAATTTCTTAGCAACTAGGGATTGCACAAATATAGGCTATATATTATATAGGCCTAGGGCTATACAGGCATCTGGCTACACAATGGTATTACTGGTATTCATTTGAATCCTTATTAACAAATATATACAAATATAACTTGGAATGTATGTATGTATTTGTTAATTAATACCAGTAATACCAATGTTGCTTTTTAAAATTTGACTAGGGGCACCAATAAGGATTTTGCCTACACACAGAGGAAAAAGGGTGTCAAAATTGTACCTTTAGGGGTACAACAGCTTGTCACTGGGGCAGTACCCTTAAGGACATCTTTGTACCTTTTTTACTCCTAAAAGGTGCATATTAGTACCTTAGAGTACAAATACGTACCTTAAGGTACTACTATGAACCGTTTTGTGGTAAAAAAGGTACAAAGATGTCCTTTTTTCTGTGTGTAGGGCGTCAGAATGGCTAGAAACAGCCCTAGACATGAGGGTGAGTAATTAATGACAGAAATTAAATTTTTGGGTGAACCTTAACAGCAACCTTTAACAGATGCTGGGTTCATTCAAACAGTGGGAAAGAGTCATTAAAAAGCTGAGCCAGTGTAGTCAGACAATGAATAAGGTATGCAAGTGTCAATCACTAAAAATCACAGTTTGTCATCTCACTCTCTCTCCTGTGGTTTCAGCCCTACTTTCCTGCTTTTGTGTGATTCCAATTCCCGGCTTTAAAATTTATTTTTCTGCATGGCGGAGCGAGACAGATATCCTTCTTGACATATCACAAAGATGTCATCCAGAACTAATTTCTACAGCAGAACGTATACTATTTTAATGAGATTTTGTTGGATATTGACTAAAAATTGATGTTTTGGGTGGAGGTCTCATGAATAACACAGACACAGCATTTATTTCTCTTGTGGGAAAGGGAGGCTAATCCTTTCTTCTCTTAGACTGACATTCATACAGTTAAATTGGTGCATAGCCAGGGCAAACAGTTTCTTGAATGGTAACAGAATAACTCCAAGTGATTGGCATTCAACCACTAAGTGAGAACCATTAGATCGATTAAGTCGTGTTCGATATGGTATTACATCTGACACTTTACATTATGGCCCATAAATAAAAGTCACTGAATGACTATCATACAGAATGTCATTCAATGTGCTAATTCTTGCATCAATTTTGATCCTTTACAGACATTGAGAGATTTTTATTTTGCAGCTTGACTAAATCATTTCACAGGGACAACTTCGTTAACTTCTGGTGCAATGCACCTCAACAATCAGATATTAAAACAACTGCCAATATGTTCTTCACTATAATATCAAGTTTTTAAAGCCAGACCATTTACTATACTCTAATAATCATTTCAGAGTTTTCCTTGAGAGATTACCAGATATCAATGGCTGCATTTGGGGCACAGAAAGATCATTAGGGAAGAAAAAAAAATATAAATTGATAATTATTTTTATGTTATGGCTGATAACCGGTAATTGGCAGATATTACATTTTATACTATTGCTCAATTATCATAATTACATTTTTACAGGGCATCAAAACATTACAATAAACAGTATGAGAAATGGATGACTATTTTGATATTTGCTAAAGATTATATTTAACAGTGTTATTAAATTAATGACTTGCAAATGTTTTTAAACATTGACTTGCAGCGCCAGCATTAAATGAGAGCAAAGCAAACTAAATGTAAATACAGGAAAAATCCAACATCAGTCAATTACAATATGGTACTGATATATTGTAAATCCCTAAAAGTCATGTCATCCATGTTGCATTAAAGGACTTCAAGGGTTTAGAGAGCTTAAAAAAAAGAGCAAACAATCAGCCAGATTTTGCTTCATCCACACAAACTCAGTGCAAACCAACAGTGCAGAAATCATAATAGACAAGATAACACACTTTACCTAAGGGGTTGTGGCCAAACATGCCCCTGGTTGTTCATGTAATGGGTTTCAGAGTGGTTAACATCCTCTTTGTGCACTTCTGGTGCCATTAAGAGGTAACCTAGATCACAGCCCCGAAACCTGAGCCAAAACTCTAAAGCAAAAGACAATCCATGGTTTACTGAGTGCATCAGTACAATTATTGTTACGATTGTTGCATGTCAGATTGTGCAATATGACCCCCAGTGAGATCTTGGGTAACAGCCCGTGGAGTGTGCAACATCAAACTATGTCACACTGTATGATACACATCTTAGCAGACTGTGGTCAAAACTGACAGTATTGACTGGGCAGTCTAAGGTTGTTCTGACATCCTCATTGACACGTGAAATTGAAATGGTACTACAGAAACCTCAGCAAGCACTTCTGGTAATGCCTGCAATGCTTTGCCTGGAAAATGAAGTGGGGAAAAAAAAGAAATAAGTCTAAGTGTATGGAGTTGTGGCTGAGTGAAAGATGGAAATTCTGAACTGCTTGTATTGATGTATGTATGTATGTATGTATGTATGTATGGATGTATGGATATTTAAAATACTTTTTACCTTTTAAGAAAATTTGTGCAAAAGATGCAGAAAACTAAAAGCTCAGAGCACTGCATAGTGGATGTTTGCTCTCTCTTAATAGCATTATCATGACTGAAGGTGGGGAAGGTGTACTCTTTAATTTTCTCTCAAGTCTAGACATAAATCCATATGTAAAATAAGTCATCTGCAAATCCTGTTAAATCAAACCAAATGTAATAAAAGCGGACAGCGAGGCCAGCCTGACAGGCGTGAGTGCCGTTGCATAGACTCAAACTGACTCAAACTCAACTCAGAGAGCTTTTTTTGTACCACAAAGAACTAATCATTGAGACAAATGCCACAGGCAAGCACTTCCAGCAAAGTGGATTTCTCTCAGCATCATGAAAAACAGCATTAAAGTCGAGACTCGAATAACATGCACAACCCTCAGTTAAGAGCCCAATTTAATTTAGCACAGGTCCAGAAGCCATTCTGCTCATGAATGTGGATCATTCAACATCTGCCTTTCTGCCTCCCAAGGGTGGATACTTAACTGCAGGTTAGACAATAAAACACATCCTCTCTTTTTAAGTACACGTGGTTGGGAGTTTAGAAATATTAAGGATGACATCTATTAAGAAACAGCAGTGGCAACGCAATGAGATGCGAGTCTAATAATGCACAGATTTACAACGCATTTGAGCCGATGCTGAGATGAAGAATGGAACTATCTAGATCAGTCAACACTGATCAATTAGGTTAGATGCTGGTATTGTTTAACTGGCAGCATGTTACAGTTGGCGATGGGACAAGATACATATAAATGGAATCAATGTATTGCATGAAGTTGGCTGCCTATTTTTTTTCTCTAAACATACAAATTTTCCAGTTAATGCATCAGATTGGTAGAATACAAGAGGTGAGTCAGACCTGATGCATCTAACAGCTCATTGGCTGTTATGGACGGTTTCATACATTCTGCTATGGATTCCATTTCTGAATATGGTTTTTATCATACAGTAAATGTACAAAATATAAGGAGATATTTTAAAATGTAAACTATATTAAAAAAGAAGCAATACTTTGACAGGAAATGTCAAATATTTCAGTACGCCAGGCGGATGAGAACGGTGATACTTAATAAAGGTACAAAAACCAATAATAATTGGTGATACTATTATTTTGTTGGACCAAAAAGTGGAGATGCAAATGTTTACAAATATTGACAAGAAAAACATCTGTAAAAATAAATGAATTAAGACCTAATTTATGTAAGGCCAAACTACAACAAGTGGAACTAAGCTGAAAGTCCATATTAGGGCTGCACGATTAATCGAAATTAAACCGCACGCAATTTAGCAAAGGATGCGTTTTTTTATGCGCAGCTTGTCAGTGAAGCACAGGTCTGCTCCATCTGAAAGCCAGAGGGCGGTCGCGCGCAGAAACTCCAAATATTCCCTGCAGAAGTACTATAATGCACGCCGTTCCAGGATATCCCTATGGGTATCATCCTATCGCTGTAGCTGAATAAACAGAAGATTGAAATGCTTTGATTGATTAAACATGACTAATAAACACATGAATATATGGTTTGTCTGAGTTCTTCAAGCCTTCTCTGGTATTTTCATGATAATAAAGTATATTTATACTTCAATGCTAATCGACATAGCCTTTATCACTGTATAGACTACTATGAAATAATATGTTGTGTGCCTTATTCTGTGTAAGAAGCCACATCATCTCACAGAAGAATGTTTTAAAACACTAAACTGACGTTATGAAGTGAGTTTGGAGTAAAAATATGTTATTAAATGTTGTCTTTTGTTGGACACGAGGTTCATAAATGCTTCTCATGTTTGGAAAGATGTTTGGCGCGTTGCTTTTTCAAATGCACGTTATAAGCAACTCAAACTCGCAGTGATTTCAGATGGAGCAGCATTTACTACTGATCACAGAGCTGTCCTGCACTGCAAAGCTGAGCATACAATTTTTTATATCTATATGTATGCAGCCTTTGCGATTTCATTATCGCACTAAGCCAAATTGGTTAATTGCGTTTAATCTTGCAGCCCTAGTCCATATCATAGGCAATTTTCTAGTTGCACCAGCAGAACAAATGTTGTATTTTATGACCATTTAGATGCTGTATAGTCATTTGGTTTCATTTATTTGACATGTTCATGTTCTAGATGACTAGTCTATTCTTAGGCTATGGTTAGACGTCTATGAAATGTTCACTGACAGCCCAAATTTTGCTTTGTTTTAGCCTAGATGTCAGGGCTGTGTTTGGAAGGCTATTAGACGTCTTTTAAACCCAAAATTGTTTGCTGGGCAGTGTACACATGCCGAAAGCATCTATCTAGTGGACCATATTTTTCAAGTGTTCAAATCAGTCGCACATGCGCTGTTGTCCGTGTACAAGTCCTCATGGACACAAAAACTTGGCTGCACATGGGCAGTGTGTGTGGACATCAGCGAACTGTACAGTACTTATGACGAAAATTATGTCATGCTGGCAATCTGCTAGTTGGAGCGGAACATGGACAAGGGAAGTATACTCTCAGCTTTAGTCGTGCCAGCAGGAGACAACTGGGTGCATTATAGTTGCATTATAAAATCTAAATCTGATCGCATCTAGCAGCTTCAGATACATTTTATTTGATCTGAAAAGTCCCGTTGAAATTAAAAATTTCACCCAATCAGGGCTTGACATTAGCCGCCAACCCACCAAATGCGGGTGGATTTCAGCAGTCCTACTAGCCACTTTGGCAGGTTGAATTGTGTATATATATATATATATATATATACACACACACTCCTGAACAAAATCTTAAGACTGGGGAAAACATTACAAGTATTCGCATTTTGCGCTGGTGGATCTAAACCGGGTTGTAAGTACTGCTTCAAAATGCCAAAAGAAGAAACAGGAGCAAGAGACAAAAAATAGAGAGTAGGCAATTTATTGAAAACCGCAATTAAACTCATACAGGTAGTTCATCAGCTGATCAAAAGCCAATGCGCATCAAGCCCATTTCATATTTCATTTGATCTGCATGACATGCAATAATGCACTGTTCCTTACAAAAGATTAAAGGATAAAGTTTTTGACTGAATGCCATTTTCCACTACAATTTCATTGTAAAAGTTTTTTTACTGTATTTCTACTTATAAAAATGCTTTGAGAAGCTTTTCTGCCCTGAAGCAGAGAGGGATATGTCTAATCATGCTATCTGATATTACTCTGCCTTCAAGAGCTACCTGGGCTAGAGCCAGTCAATGATTACATCAAGTAGCACATTAAAAATGACTGTCCTTATTTTAAAGAGGAGTGACCGGTCCCAGCCACCAGATATTAATAAACCAATTTGTCTTGTCCAGATCCTTATATGGCCAGAGATCTATTGCATTACATAAACTGTTGCTTGATCACAGGGGAGCCGGTCTGGGAAGAGAAATATGCATTAGAATGACTATGGTGTAATGCAGCGCAATCGTCTTCCACAGAGGACTTTTCCCTGGAAGCAGTAGCTGTGCTCTTTATTTACAAATTTTTAAAATTCTACCCATGTGAATTTGCCAAGAAATCCATCGATCATCGACAGAAGGCGGGGCAGGACAAAGCTTGTCTGCGAGATGCCATTCTTAACAGCTTTGTGAAATTTCTTTGTTCTCCAGCCTAATGCTGGAGGCCATAATTAGTCAAGCCGCAGATGAGCCGAAGAACAGGCAGCGAGGATGGAGAGACGGTCCTCGCAGTCTGTATCCAGCCATTTCAATCCTTCAAGGGAAGTAAGCCACACAGGCACACGGGAAAATGAAAGACAGCATCTAAAAATATAACTCAAGCTGATGCCTTTGCATTTCTCCCCATAAGCTGCTTCTCAAATAAAGATGTGTCCTTTATGTTTGAATGTGACAACATCAATATGTTGTAATATGTTTTCAAAAGCTCCTGAAAATCCTGTTGAAAGTCAGCGAGTGTTGAAGGTCAACGGTCACAACACCTTTAATGTACAGACTGCTATAGAGCTATAAAACAGAGCTGACTTCCTATACATCTCATCCATTAATCTAGAAAACAAAATGATGCCAAAGGTAGGGAAGGAGAGAGGGAGAGTAAAAGAAAGTATTAAAAGAGACAAAACCTAAAGAATCTTATAAATCCTTTGGGATTACAGCATATGGACGGCCGTCACATGAATACACAGTGATATAATCCACAGACGTAGCACTTTGGAAAGGAATAGAAAGAAAAACACATATCCTTATCTGACTCGTTGTTCATTGAACATCTACCTCCCCTGAGAAGCCTTTGAGTCAGGTGCAACCAAAAGCCATTACGCAGTCACACTATAGCTAGATGAAAACAAGGCTTACCGCGCCAGGCTTTTGACGACAACACAAAGCCTGAAAATGTTTATATTCTAGTTTTTAGTAGACCTGTGTAGGAAGGAGCTTCGTTTGACTGTGTTTCACATGTGGAAGTTGAAAATGCCAACAATACCCACGCAAATTGATATCTGGATTTATTTTTCTCTTGCCTTATATAGAAACACACCAGCTCTAGGTTATCAGATCATGTTCAAAATGAAATACTAGCTTACTTAGTGAATGCTGCATAGTATATACTGACTGGGAAGTGAAATAGTAGGCATTATAGCCATTATTCTATGATAATCATTCATAAGCATGCTTGTTGTCACATTCCCTCATCATAAATGATTAATATACTGCCATTCAAAACAGTTTTTAGAAATACATTATTACTTTTATTCAGCAAGGAAGCATTAAATTGATCAAAAGTGACAGTGCATTTAAAAATTTAAAAAATATTTGTATTTTAAATAAATGCTGTTCTTATGAACTTTCGATTAATCAAATAACCCTGACAAAAAGCATCATGTTTTCCACAAAAGAAATATAAGTAGCACAACTGATTTCAACATTGGTAATAATTAGAAATGTCTCTTAAAGCCACAATATGTAATTTTTCGCTGCTAGAGGTCGCTTATTCAAAACAAAGGCATAGCTTGATCATGGCTTGATTTTGCTGAGCTTTTATTATGCTGCAGACGACTGCTTCCGCTTTTTCTGGTCATGCGTATGCGGGGTAACGCAGCACTCATATTAGATACATTATTTGAGTGTGTTGAAAGTTATGTTATAATGCTACTCTCTGCGTTCGCTCAGCGGCTACGAGACACTTGTTGCACACTGCAGTAAGCTAGATCGATATTAGGCATGGTAAAACATGGTACTCACGGTAAATCAATAAAACGAGATTTAAACAATAAGACTAACTGTGTTGAGCTATATAACAATGATTCGTTTTCTGCCGATGAATGTATCCCAACAGTTGCTCACTGTCTAGTAAAACGCATAATATATTAAAGCGTCTTTGGTGTTTCCATGGTTTCTACAAAATAAAACCGGACATCGAGGGTAACGCAGGTATGATGTCACTGATAGACGACGCACGGACACGGTCCGTGTCCTGGTTAAAATTGCTTATTTCTCTGGATTTTAACATTCTTGGAAACATTTGGGATAATGTAAGCACACAAGTCAACAAAATATATAACATTGTTCTAGTGGTTTTTGGATGTTTTAATCTAATCTTTTGGAAACACAAATCTTACATATTGTTCCTTTAAGCGCCAAATCAGCATATTAAATGATTTCTGAAGAATCATGTGATACTGAAGACTGGAGTAATGATGCTGAAAACTCATCTTTGCGTCACAGAAATAAATTGCATTTTAAAATGTATTAAAATAGAAAACAGTTATTTTAAATTATAATAATATTTCACAATATTACTATTTTTACTGTATTTTTACTGATCAAATAAATGTAGCCTCGATGAGCATAAGAGCATAACAATTACCAACCCCCAACTTCTGAACAGTAGTATATTTAGCATTTTAATGTGCCCAATTTTGGGATGGATGGAATCACTTCCATTTCATTTATCACACTGTAAAAAAAATTAAAATGCAAAATGCTCGTCTTGGCAATCTATTGGTATAAACAATCGGTTTATAAAAGTCTTAAGTGAATGTAAACTGATGGGACAAAAAACAAAAGTGTCAAAATATAAGATCTTTCAGTCGGTCCACCCCTAAACTTAACCGTCAGTGGGGCGTAAGCAGGTCATACGAAAAAATTCAAATGAGATTCGAATTAACCACCAATTTGCCAAAACATAAAACAGTTACAAATTGCCTTGAGAGTGTGTTGGATCTTTGCATTAGGCCTTGAAGTGTAAAAGCAGCATAACAGACTTGCTTATTCTGCCTCATCACTATTGCCAGGACTATTTTGCCTGTGTTCACCATGCACAATCCCCACTTGGACACGTTTCTCCCTTTCACCTTCCTACACTTTATTATTTATTTTCTATAAAAGCCTAACCATGACACTGCTAACCACACTATTTTATCACCGCAATTTCTAGTCACCAACTTGGTGTTATAAGAGAATCAGTGCTGAACTGGTTGTCAGCAGGCAGTAACAGGATGACGTGGCCACCCTTGGGCGTCGAGTTACAGAAATTAATTGCATATGGATAAAAGTGTACGTTACGTAAATCCTTTATCAGCTAGGCATAATAATAGCAAAAAGGAGAGGTCTGACAGATGCCATCGCCACTGAGCTTCATAAGCACTGTTTTTCAAGCGTGCATGTGCTGGTAGATTATTAACAACCATTTTCAAATCCTAATTAGGAAGCAAATGTGTCACAATATGGAAACACAAGAAAACCCCTTGGGGAAAGCACAGCCAGTTCAGAGGTCATAACCGATTTAATGAAGCCAAAGAGCTTTTAAGGGGTCAATGTTAAATTAAATTGAACACAATTGCTTGTTTTTCCTTAATAAATATATTTACAATTCCACAAATAAAAAGACACGACCCAATCAAAACTAGCCCTATTTTTTAAATGAACTTAACTCATGTGTCCTGTAAAAAACACAACATGCATTATTTATGCACATCTTGCCATTTTCGGAACATGATTAAAAAAGACAAATTTATATATTTTCATTCCCAGGACTTCAATATGACATACCGAATGAGTCTCAAAACCATTTCAGGCTGCAAAGTTTCTGTGGCAGAGACTCATTATTAAACAGACAGATTAATAAACTATTTTGGATGTGCAATTAATATGTGCGCCACAGGGGAGGGAGATGAGACTGAGTTTGTTCATTACATAACATACATATATTAACATAAAGCTTCCTAGGAGCCTGCCATCTACTCAGAGTATTCTCTAGTGAGCTGTTGCCTGTGATGTTGCAACCTGAAAATCCGTCACTACAATAACTCTGTGCACAACTTTTTGCTGAATTGGTATTTCATAATCTCCAAGGATGTTGACCTACGCACAGTACACACCTAAAATGTCCTTTTCAATAATCCAAGTGCACACTACAAAACTGAAGAGCACCGTCCTGCACAGATTTTTCTGACATATTGATGAAAAAATTCACAAATATTCACAGACTGCAGTTACTTTCATGAAAATCATTCTTCTCATTCGATTTCACAGACTGGGACCAACAAAAAAAAAAAGTGTTGATTTCCGGTTTGAAATTTAGAAACAATTTGAAACTGGTTTGAAATCTGATTTGAATGCAGTTTGAATTCTGTCATATCATCTGCGACTAGTCACAGTGAGTCCCAAAAGTGCACACATTAGAAAATACATTAGCATAGTCCCTTTAAAGGGTTAGTTCACCCAAAAATGAAAAACGTTAATTACTCGTTAATGTAATCATGTAATTTAGGGCTGCACAATTAATCGAAATCTAACCGCAATCGTGATTTGGCTTATGTGCGATTATGAAAGCGTAAAGGCTGCAATTTTAATTAAAGAAATATATGCCCAGCGTGTTAGTGAAGAGCGGCTCTGTGATCAGTAGTAAACGATGCTCCGTCTGAAAGCACTGCGAGTTTGAGTCGCTAACAGTGGGGAGAACAAGTATTTGATACACTGCCGATTTTGCAGGTTTTCCTACTTACAAAGCATGTAGAGGTCTGTAATTTTGATCATAGGTACACCTCAACGGTGAGAGACGGAATCTAAAACAAAAATACAGAAAATTGAACATTGTATGATTTTTAAATAATTAATTTGCATGTTATTGCATGACATAAGTATTTGATCATCTACCAACCAGTAAGAATTCCGGCTCTCACAGACCTGTTAGTTTTTCTTTAAGAAGCCCTCCTGTTCTCCACTCATTACCTGTATTAACTGCACCTGTTTGAACTCGTTACCTGTATAAAAGACACCTGTCCACACACTCAATCAAACAGACTCCAACCTCTCCACAATGGCCAAGACCAGAGAGCTGTGTAAGGACATCAGGGATAAAATTGTAGACCTGCACAAGGCTGGGATGGGCTACAGGACAATAGGCAAGCAGCTTGGTGAGAAGGCAACAACTGTTGGCGCAATTATTAGAAAATGGAAGAAGTTCAAGATGACGGTCAATCTCCCTCAGTCTGGGGCACCATGCAAGATCTCACCTCGTGGGGCATCAATGATCACGAGGAAGGTGAGGGATCAGCCCAAAACTACACGGCAGGACTTGGTCAATGACCTGAAGAGAGCTGGGACCACAGTCTCAAAGAAAACCATTAGTAACACACTACGCCGTCATGGATTAAAATCCTACAGCGCACACAAGGTCCCCCTGCTCAAGCCGGCGCATGTCCAGGCCCGTCTGAAGTTTGCCAATGACCATCTGGATGATCCAGAGGAGGAATGGGAGAAGGTCATGTGGTCTGATGAGACAAAAATAGATCTTTTTGGTGTAAACTCCACTCGCCGTGTTTGGAGGAAGAAGAAGGATGAGTACAACACCAAGAACACCATCCCAACCATGAAGCATGGAGGTGGAAACATCATTCTTTGGGGATGCTTTTCTGCAAAGGGGACAGGACGACTGCACCGTATTGAGGGGAGGATGGATGGGGCCATGTATCGCGAGATCTTGGCCAACAACCTCCTTTCCTCAGTAAGAGCATTGAAGATGGGTCATGGCTGGGTCTCCCAGCATGACAACGACCCGAAACACACAGCCAGGGCAACTAAGGAGTGGCTCCGTAAGAAGCATCTCAAGGTCCTGGAGTGGCCTAGCCAGTCTCCAGACCTGAACACAATTAGAAAATCTTTGGAGGGAGCTGAAAGTCCGTATTGCCCAGCAACAGCCCCGAAACCTGAAGGATCTGGAGAAGGTCTGTATGGAGGAGTGGGCCAAAATCCCTGCTGCAGTGTGTGCAAACCTGGTCAAGAACTACAGGAAACATATGATCTCTGTAATTGCAAACAAAGGTTTCTGTACCAAATATTAAGTTCTGCTTTTCTGATGTATCAAATACTTATGTCATGCAATAAAATGCAAATTAATTACTTAAAAATCATACAATGTGATTTTCTGGATTTTTTTTTAGATTCCGTCACTCACAGTTGAAGAGTACCTATGATAAAAATTACAGACCTCTACATGCTTTGTAAGTGGGCAAACCTGCAAAATCGGCAGTGTATCAAATACTTGTTCTCCCCACTGTATATGACAATCCATATGTTTTTCGCCAGTGTACAGGAGTTTTTTCCCCACAGTGGATGCATAAGAGGCTCATATTTCATATTAAAGACATAGACTCATTCTTGATTTTGCTTGAGCAGGGGGACCTTGCGTGCGCTGCAGGATTTTAATCCATGACGGCGTAGTGTGTTACTAATGGTTTTCTTTGAGACTGTGGTCCCAGCTCTCTTCAGGTCATTGACCAGGTCCTGCCGTGTAGTTCTGGGCTGATCGTGAGGAAGGTGAGGGATGCCCCACGAGGTGAGATCTTGCATGGTGCCCCAGACCGAGGGAGATTGACCGTCATCTTGAACTTCTTCCATTTTCTAATAATTGCGCCAACAGTTGTTGCCTTCTCACCAAGCTGCTTGCCTATTGTCCTGTAGCCCATCCCAGCCTTGTGCAGGTCTACAGTTTTATCCCTGATGTCCTTACACAGCTCTCTGGTCTTGGCCATTGTGGAGAGGTTGGAGTATGTTTGATTGAGTGTGTGGACAGGTGTCTTTTATACAGGTAACGAGTTCAAACAGGTGCAGTTAATACAGGTAATGAGTGGAGAACAGGAGGGCTTCTTAAAGAAAAAACTAACAGGTCTGTGAGAGTCGGAATTCTTACTGGTTGTCATGCAATACAATGCAAATTAATTATTTAAAGATGTGATTTTCTGGATTTTTGTTTTAGATTCCGTCTCTCACAGTTGAAGTGTACCTATGATCAAAATTACAGACCTCTACATGCTTTGTAAGTAGGAAAACCTGCAAAATCGGCAGTGTATCAAATACTTGTTCTCCCCACTGTATATGACAATCCATATGTTTTTCGCCAGTGTACAGGAGTTTTTTCCCCACAGTGGATGCATAAGAGGCTCATATTTCATATTAAAGACATAGACTCATTCTTGATTTTGCATACCTCCTAACAAAAATTAATACATTGATATCACAGATTTTTATAATAATAATAATAATAATAATAATTTTTATAATAAATCCTTAGACATTTCTAGTGATTTTTAATCATAGGGTGCCTGCATGTTAACAGGTAACCCTGCAGTTTTTTGTAAAATAAGTTTTCTGTAAAATATAAATATTATTATTATTATTATTATTATTATTATTATTATATTGTTATATTTATTCTTAAATACTCTATTTTTTTTTTTTATTAATGAAAATGTTATTGTAATAGTAATATTTCTTATTTTGTTAAATATTATTATATATATTATTAGCAATAATAATAATCATAATAATTATTATTAGTCATAATATATAAGCACAAAATGTTACATATATATACATATACATATACATATATATATATATATATATATATATATATATATATAGCAAATCACAATTTTAACCAGAATAATCGCAATTAGATATTTTCCCCAAACCGTGCAGCCTTCATGTCGTTCCAGACCTGTAAGACATTCATTCATCTTCGGAGCACAAATGAAGATCTTTTTGATTAAATCCGAGAGCTTTCAGTCCCTCCATTGGGAGCAACGCAATTTACACATTCAAGGTCCAAAACAGGAAATGCATCATTAAAGTAATCTATGTGACTCCAGTGGTTTAACCTCAATTTTATGAAGCGATGCAAGTGCTTTGTTTGCACAAAAAAAACTTAATTTAACTCTATATTTACAAAATAATATTATCCAAAGCACATTCACGAAACAACTTCCGGTCTTGAGTCAACACAACACGCACACGTTGTGGTGCTCCCCCTACTGAATTGCAGGTCAATATTTTCGTAAATAAAGTGGTAAATTATGTTTTTTGTGCAAACAAACCACTTGCGACGCTTCATAAAATTGAGGTTAAACCACATGTATTACTTGATGTCTTTCCTATCGTTCTGGACATTGAATGTGCTCCCAATGGAGGGACAGAAAGCTCTCGGATTTCATCAAAAATATCTTCATTGTGTGGAACGACATGAGGGTGAGTAATTGACAGATCTTTCATTTTTGGGTGAACTAACCCTTTAAGGCTTTCATAAAAAAATGGTTTATTTAAAAACCATTTGAATTTGTCACTGTTACATAATATTTATATGTGCAGTTTACTTAATAATGTTATGTTAAATTTATAAAAGTTTATTATGTAAGGTGAACACATTTATCGATTTAATTTGCTCTACAAGTGTAAGTGGAAAACTATTAAATAACAACAAGCTTATTTTTAGAAACAAAATGCAAAAATAACTCATTGGACAAACTCAATTTAATTGAGGGCAGGAATTCCATCCAATAAATATGGGTATATGAGTGCCCACAGCCTAAACACAGGCACCACTCTTCTGCATAATGGTAACCACAAAAATCACAGAAACTTCTCTAAATGTCCAACATAACTGAACATTAAACACTAACATAAACTAACAACATCTTTCCCTTTACTGAAAAACACATAAAATAACACTTTAATCCCTAAATTTACTCTCCTAATGCAGTCCCTTGCAAAGCATGCTGGGAACTACAGATCCACTGCCCAGTTTGTTCGTTTCACTCAGCAATGTTAAGTTGACCGAACAAACACTTATTAAGTAAAGCTGACAATACTCATTTTTAGTAGAAACAACTCAGTAAATTTAAGTTCATGTAGTTACATGGGTTTTTAAGTAATGTGAACAAGGATGATTTGAGTGCAGCTAACAACAGTGAAAGTTAATTTTTTTGAGTGTAGACACATTGGACCATCGGTTTGAAAAATGGATGGATGGATCCAGCTGTGGGATCTTCTGGCAAGACACTGGAATTCATTCGGCACGATCGTCACAGTGCATTATGGGTATTCTTTAGCCGTTGAACACAGTTCCATGCAGTGCAATGTGGGATTGAATGGGTGCACTCGATAATGTCCACTATGGTTTCGGACACCACTACAAATGGCTGTCCTCTGGGCATTTCGGACACAGCCTGACTGTTTCTATAGCAAGTGGAGCTTCTAACAGCAGCTGAAGTGAGGCAATTTCGGACACAGCCTGACTGTTTCTATAGCAAGCGGAGCTAACGGCAGCTGCAGTGACTCAATGACTTTACCAATTGGCAAATGGCTCTTTTATTTATAAGGCGGGACTTATTCCGCCAAATTGCGAGTTGCACTTTCTCCCATTTGTAGTAGTATACTGAGTGTACTGTCTTTGCATACCTAAAGTCTTTGACATTATTCTAGGCAGTGCCATATTTAAGTCTTGACAGGAATGAAAATAAGCCTGTGAGGGAAAGAATTACAGTGCGTTCAATACATTTGTTGCGAGGGGGGCGTGGTTTAGCGAAGTCTGTGACGGGAGAGAGAGTCAGAGGACGAGCGGCACGTAAGTGAATCAAGTCCAAATGATAAACACCTGTCTCTTGTTTCAGTAATTGGCGTGGAGAGACAGGTTATAAGCCCCGCCGGAAATGAGGACTGGAGAGAGAGGAGCTGGACACACACACGCTGGGACTCGAACAGGGAGAGGACGTGCAGGGAGGAACTGCCAAAGTGAAACCGTTGATATATCTGAGATTGAAGTTTAAGTTGTGCGATGTGCACCTTGTTTTGTGACCTGAGTTAAAGCAAATAAATACCTGTTTCGAGTTCCCAGCCAATCGACCCCCTTGTCTTCTTCCTTGTACACACACGAACATTAATACAATATTATACTGTTGTTTAACAACATACAGATTTTTCAGCTGACCAAACATAATACAGTGTACTTAATACAGTGTGTGCAATTGTAAGGACTCTGCATCTATCCCTTACAGACTCATTTTCATCTGCGTTAAATTCAATATGGCATCTAACCTGACTAAGGTCTATAGCAGTGGTTTTCAAACTTTTTAAAGAGCGACCCTTTTATTTTTTTTTAAATTGACGCGACCCATACATTATATACAAGCATCTATTAAACACATATGCAATCAATCAGGCCATAATATAAGCGGAAGTGACGCACCGGTGGAGCGAATGAGTGTGTGTGTGTGTGTGAGAGAGAAAGAGAGAGAGAAAGAGAGAGAGAGAGAGAGAGAGCGTTTGTTTGTGTGTGAGAGAAAGAGAGTGAGAGAGAGAGAGACAGAGAGCGTGTTTGTTTGTGTGTGTGATAGAGAGAGAGAGAGAGAGAGAGAGAGAGAGAGAGAGAGAGAGAGAGAGAGAGAGAGAGTGTGAGAGTGAGTGAGTGAGTGAGTGAGTGTGTTCCCACCACATTTTGAAGCATCTTGCTAATGAAACCATCAGTTGACTAGCAGAATGTTGATTTCGTTCATTTGTTAAATAAGAGGTGATCTGGCGCTGGAATGTGTTGTTTTTGAAATAATCCCGAGTGCTTGTTGCCGATGTTATCAGTGACACGGTCACAGTGTTCTCTTGGTGCTGCTCTTAGGTGTCCCTGCACTTGATATACACTTACTGAATATTTTAGTTTTAATGAGTAAAAAAAAAAAATATTCGAGGGCGGATTAGAACCCAGAACCTCTGACATGCTTAAGTCCTAACTGTTACCACCAGAACATAAATGCACACAAGCAGATTTAGCGGATTTGTGTATTTATTTACTGACATGAAGAATCTCGGGTCTAACAATATATTGTTTTATAGTACATTTTAAGGATGAAACAATCACGATATAAACATGAATTCTGTGATAAATTAAAGTCAATGTACTATTAAAATTGAACATGAATTATTGTACATATCTAACACACACACACTGTCAACAAGTTACGCCACTGTGTGTGTTTATATACAATTTACTTAATGAGAAGGGTGGGCCTGCTTATTCTGTATAATCTGGTCCCAAGCCGGTTCGCAGAACAAAAGGGCAACACGCATGTCCAGAGAAGCATCCAGTTTGTTTCGTTGTTTCGTCTTCATTCACTGAGAATCCAGTTTCACACATATAGGTAGTTGTGAAGGGTAGTAGCAATGAAATGCTTGCTTTGCTTAGCATGGGATACTCGGTGGAGAGGCCAATCCAGAACATTTTTTTCCAGACAATTTTTCTGTTTTATGACGAATTTTCAAAGTGCTGTCACAGTTCAATTGCAGCATTTCTGATTCTTCAGGAGGAGTTAAATTCAGTTCGATTGAATCTGGAGTTTCAAAGTCAAAGGGATTTTTCACCCACTGCTTGTCTTTTAATTCATTAAATTTCTCCTGGGGAAATAGCGAGAGAAATTCCCCGTCAGTGCATCCAGATGTGACTGAATAAGACACGTCATGCCAGCGACCGATTTCTTAGACACATAGTTTTCTTCAATGTGTTTCATCATTGTCGGGAACATATAGTAGCTTGAGGTTTTGAGTCGCAGCTCCCAGAGTTCGAGTGGAAAGCTTGAATTTGTTCGCAATGTCTGAAAATGTTGTCCTCCCGTCCATGTAGTTTTAGATTCAGTTCATTTAGAACAGAAAATATGTCAGCAAGATAAGACAGCGTTAAAAGCCATATCTCATCGCTGAACGAGCTTACGAGAGGTGACAGTTTCTCAGTCAGAAAAGCATGTATTTCATCTTTCAATTCATACACTCGGCTGACCACCCTGCCCTTCGACAGCCATCTCACGTCTGTATGATAGAGTAAATGTTTGTACTTGGCTCCCATTTCAGTACACAGGGCCTCGAAAAGTCGGCTATTAAGAGCACTGCCTTTTATGTAGTTTACAACTTTGACAATGTCTCTCATCACTACTTCAAGCTCAGCTGGGATTCCTTTTGATGCCAAAGCTTCACGATGAATAAAACAATGATTCCAAACAATGTTCTGTCCTGCTGCATCCTTAATCCTTCTGACAACTCCGCTATTTTTGCCAGTGAGGTTGGCCGCCCCGTCGCTGGTGATGCCTTTGCAATTGGCCCAATACAGACTGCATTCTGTCATGAAAGTATTTAACTCTTCAAAAATATGTGCTCCTGACGTGCTAGAAGGCAATGTTAGGCAGCACAGAAGATCTTCAACAAATTCACCTTGCCAAATGTACCGAACATAAACCAGTAACGCAGCGCTTGATGCAATGTCAGTGCTCTCATCCAGCTGAATAGCAAAATCCTCTGCTTACTTCAGTCTCGCTATGAGCTGTTCTTCTAAATTCTGGGCAATATCCCCAATTCGACGTGACACTGTATTGTCACTAAGAGGAATTAGTTTTAGCTTTTCAGATGCCTTTTCATGCAGAACTGTATTAACTATGTCTAGTGCAGCAGGCAATATTAATCTCTCTGCAATTGTATGTGGCGCTTTTTCTTTGGCAACACGATATGAAACTTTATAAGATGCCAAGTGCAATTTGTGATTGTGTGTTACACTTCTGCTGAGTACCTGAGCTGATGACTGAATTTCTTGAGCCTTCCTCTGAAAAAAAAGCTAATGGTTTGTCCGCCAGATCTCCATGGCGTGTATTTAAATGTCTTTCCAATTTCGCCGGTTTCAAACTTTCATTTGCCAACTTTTCACTGCATATTACGCACATTGGTATTGCAGCATGGTTTCCGTCGGAACAGTTGACAAACCCAAACTTCAAAAAAATCATCTTTATATGGCCTTACTCCGGATTTCTGCTTTTTCTTTGCTGGGAAAGTACTGCTACGCTGTTCACAAGCATCGCCTTCGTTATCGTCCCTGCTAATCTCCGCTGTTTGCGGCAGGGCTGGACAGCTGACTGCGTTTCCTGCAGCTTCATTTGAAGGGGGGGGGTCTTTTTTTTCTTCATTTGAAGAAAGCCCTCTTTTTCTTGTGAAAAAATCATAAATGGTTCCTTTTGACTTTGGCTTGCTCATGTTCAGCATAAAATAAATTAAAGATGGTCTACTAATGTCACACTACCGAAGATTTTGCATAATCTCAGTGGGGGAAAGAAAATGGCTGCATCAGTAACACTGTGCGCAAATACGTGGGTCAGGTGAGAGGTGGAGTATTTATTTTGCGTGTATTGAATGATTTTCAGTGTGCTTCTATTCAAAGTTATTATTATTACTACTATTATTAATATTAGAAAACTGAATTAATTATTTTAGTAACATTTTTTTTAAATCATACTGGCGACCCATTTTTTTATTCTCCCAGGGTTTGAAAACCGCTGGTCTATAGTGTCATGACTTTGTGCTGGGGTCTGTCTAC
This sequence comes from Coreius guichenoti, assembly GCA_039654105.1. Classification (NCBI taxonomy): domain Eukaryota; kingdom Metazoa; phylum Chordata; class Actinopteri; order Cypriniformes; family Gobionidae; genus Coreius; species Coreius guichenoti. The sequence goes on from CM077184.1 coordinate 33,600,909, forward strand.
AATCTGCTGGTATTGGTTGCAAAGTTGGGGACACAATAAAATGAAAAGAGGTTGTTTTTAGCAGAGTAGAACAGTGGGTTTAGATTTAAGACTCCACTCTCTGGATCCAGAGAGTGTAATACATTTGGATAGCATCTGAGATCTATGCAGTCAAACCCACATCTGGCCACAGCACCAGTGAGCAGCACTAAGTGACCGTGCCACAGAGATAGATCTGCTGATTGCGCCTCTTTAAAGCTAAAGCATTTCTTCTCACCCTGATGTATCGGTCTCATATTCCCAGGTTGATGATCTGATCATCATTACAGCCGCAGTGGAGGAAATCAAGGGAGGCAGGAACAAAAAGGGACATTGATTTGGTTGAGAATGAAGCAGAGAATGACTGACTAACTGTGGTGACATCATACTAAGATAGGGGAGATAGTAATACTGTGTGTAACAGGTACAGAAATTATACTCTTAAATATTGTATTGTTTATTATAATTACATATTTACATATACCTGATATAGCTGCCTGATTGAAATGTCATCATAATTTCCTGTTCTGTCTCCTCCTCTTCCCTTTTGCATTGAAACAGGTGGGTTATTTCTGACTCCTGATAATCTTAATTGATCTTTATTGTAATTATTGCTATATCTATTATGTGTATAATGTTATTTTACTTAACTAAATTCTACTTAGCCTAAATATGTGGAAATGAAGCACATGGTGACAAGTGTACATCATATTTATTTTATAAAGAGAACAAGGGCAATTCACTCATAGAGGCTGCATATATGTTCTTTTATATATCAGAGGGAGGAATAAAATATCAGCGAAACTGCCGCCTGCAGCCTGCTGTCCCGTGTCTAACTACACAACGCACAAAACATAACGCAGACAACAGACCAGGACTGTGTTCCAGTTTTTTTTTTTAATGCCCTTCCCTCTTTAACAACGTCTTGTTCACTCGGATGTACGTCATTGCTTACGTTGCACGAGTGCCCACTACTGGTGGAACCCTTGCAATGGGCTGAATTGGAATGTTCTAAAACCCTTGATCACTTGAATTCCGCTATGGAATTGATTTATTATTCACTTTTTTCCTATTACTTTTTGTTTAATGCAGCATTCTATATGTATATAGATGTGTTTGGGTTGTTTAAAATAGAGTTGTTGTGGTGGTAGTAAATTAAACGCAATCTGCAGTGACGTCACAATCGTGTTGCATTGTGGTATATGTAGCTGCCTGAAGTGTACATATGAAGTAGACTCGAAATCAATGGGTCGAGGGTCTGTCCATATAAACTTCACGAAGTGGAACGCACTTGAAAATAGCAGCGGGGATTCCCCCGAGGGGAAGTGCTTGGGGAAGTTCGCGAGTGAGTGTCTAAAAGAGGAGTGGAACGTAGCTCATGTGCCTGCTGGGAGACGCTTGACGTTCACTTGTTGGCAATGTTTACTTAATATAAACTAAAGACAAATAAAAAATTAATGTGCAAAAAAAACAAAACAAACAAGTGTCAGGAGAAAATGAATGACCAACCATTTAAAGAACCTTTAAAGAACTTCCAAACTAGAAAATCAAGATGATGATTTAATTTTCATCTCGACTGACTAATGAAATGAAATCAGCCAATAATTGGCCATTTTAGATTACTACATCAGCCATGTCTGCTTAGCACAATTTTCACTAAGGTTTCCCAAGGAATTTCCCATGTTTTTGTTTTCAAAATAGTGGTTTTCATTTCGAGTAAAATGTCTGTGGATTTGAAAAGACCTTCAATTAAATTTGCTACGTAACTTATACAGTCATACAGTACCTCAAATGTGAACTCTGACATATAAAATGTAACATGTTTTTAAATAAGGACTACAACTACCAGAAGAATGTCAATTTACATGCTTGGCAAATCAGACAACTATTGTCAACTATTGTAGTGGAATAAAAAAAATGAAAGTCACTTCAAGTTATTTTGTCCTCACAATGTTGAAAAGGGAATTACTGTAAAAATGCTTAAATCACAAAGGAATTCCTTTCGGAATCCATGGTGAATAATTATCCTTCTGGTTGGCCAACAAACTGACATCACGACTGAACTGCTCTACAGCAGGAGTCTTGTGATAATCAAGTTTTAATGCAGCACTCTTCCTAATGAAATTCTTTCCTAATCCTGTTCATATGAGCTCAATACATTATGCATCACTACAGTGAGCATAACTATCTGTGCAAAAAGCAGTTTAGGTCATTAGCATTGTGGTCTTCCCACGCACAATATTTGATCTCTGTGACAGAGGTTTCATAGAAGGCCACAGTGAATATGCATAAAAGACTCTTGGTTACAGCAGGAAGGAAGATGAGACCTGTGCAATGTTGTTGAAGTTACTCTAGCCCATGTTGCTAGTCTGCAACCACATTAGCATAATTGTTACAGGGCCTTCAAGATCCAGTAAGATTATTACAAGCTAAACTGCATCTGAACTTTTTATACAGACCACATCAGACTTCTGCTGGGAGTTCAGTGTACAAACACATACAGTGCGTCTGCTGCCAGTAGCTTAAGCTACACAGCATTCTGTGTACATTTAATTACTGAAAGTGGTTGCTGTGAAAATGCTTTACAGGACAAACAGTTTATCAAAGCATAATTTACTGAATTGGGTTGGCTCCAGGGGGCATGTTCATGCGTGTACACAGGATTCACTCCTGCTTGATCTTAATAAACCGCCACTAATCTGTACATGCCAACGCTGGAGCTAAATAAGCGTTTGGGGAACTGCTGACACTAACCAAAATATTATAGCAGGAAGATGCTAGTCAAAGTCACTCAGAGAAGATAAAGCGGCCAGACGTGCACAGTAGAATCAGGAGAACAATTAATTTAGGAAAAGTAATCATATTAATTATAGGTCATCATTTTTTGCAATCTACTGTGAGCGTCTATATAGCAAAAGGGACCTGTGAACCCCTGGAGAGGGGCAGGTAATAACCGTAAAGTGAAAGAGTATGAGTTAATGGTGTTCTGTTCCTTCGCTAACTGGGAACTATGAAGCTAAATAAAACAATACAAACATTAAAAAGTCAACAGGTGTGAGCAAATCAGCTAAATATAACATCCTGACACTAGAGGCCAGATTTACTAACAGCTTGCGCCAACACAAGCCCTCTTTTTGCGTTAAAAAACCACTGTCAGGATTTACTAAAGACACGCAGTGAAAAATTAGTGCTGAAAAGGCGTGGACAGGGTTATTTTTGCAGCTGACCTTATTGCATATGCATTTGTAGGAGTTTCCCTTTCAGGCGTAAAATTTATGGGAGGAGAGTATTTAAATGAATCATGTAAGGTGATTCAAAATATAAACCAGACGCTAATTTGCGCTGCTCTTGGTAGATTGTATTGGTCATTATGAAAATCATCCGGCTGCGTCTGTGCGCTTTAATTTGCGCGTTGTCAGTAGATCACACATAGAACTTTCCACTCCCATCAGCGCTTTTTTGGAAATGCGCTTTGCCGCTTTCACGCTAATGTTCCCTGTTTAGTAAATCTGGCCCTTGAGGAATCAATGAAAGCCTGTTTCCACCTCTGAGTAAAAATAATAGTAAAAAATTAAGAATCCAAATAAGTTTATTCAGGCAACTTTATACCTCCTGTCTGTGACTTTGCATCTCACAATAGGGGTGTAACGGTACACAAAACTGACGGTTCGGTACGTACCTTGGTTTTGAAGTCACGGTTCGGTACGGGTTCGGTACAACAGTTTTACAAAATTGCTTTTTATTAAACAGTGGTTTACTGAAAAAATTGTGTCTGTCCTTGAATTGAATGAATTCAATTATAACTAAAAGTTTCTTAAAGATAATGCTGTAAACTATATAGGGAGCCCTTACTTGCACATTACTATAATATTAAAGGTTAACAACAGAGCCCAAACTATTACCCTAAATTCAGTTGCTATTTATTTTTAGATATAATAATCAACACTCAAATAACACATTGTATGCAAACTTCACATAAGGCAGTTTTTGCATTAACTTCTAAATCTAATTACAAACCCGATTCCAAAAAAGTTGGGACACTGTACAAATTGTGAATAAAAACAGAATGCAATGATGTGGAAGTTTCAAATTTCAATATTTTATTCAGAATACAACATAGATGACATATCAAATGTTTAAACTGAGAAAATGTATCATTTTAAGGGAAAAATAAGTTGATTTTAAATTTCATGGCATCAACATCTCAAAAAAGTTGGGACAAGGCCATGTTTACCACTGTGTGGCATCCCCTCTTCTTTTTATAACAGTCTGCAAACGTCTGGGGACTGAGGAGACAAGTTTAGGAATAGGAATGTTGTCCCATTCTTGTCTAATACAGGCTTCTAGTTGCTCAACTGTCTTAGGTCTTCTTTGTCGCATCTTCCTCTTTATGATGCGCCAAATGTTTTCTATGGGTGAAAGATCTGGACTGCAGGCTGGCCATTTCAGTACCCGGATCCTTCTTCTACGCAGCCATGATGTTGTAATTGATGCAGTATGTGGTCTGGCATTGTCATGTCGGAAAATGCAAGGTCTTCCCTGAAAGAGACGACATCTGGATGGGAGCATATGTTGTTCTAGAACTTGGATATACCTTTCAGCATTGATGGTGCCTTTCCAGATGTGTAAGCTGCCCATGCCACACGCACTCATGCAACCCCATACCATCAGAGATGCAGGCTTCTGAACTGAGCGCTGATGACAACTTGGGTTGTCCTTGTCCTCTTTAGTCCGGATGACATGGCGTCTCAGTTTTCCAAAAAGAACTTCAAATTTTGATTCGTCTGACCACAGCACAGTTTTCCACTTTGCCACAGTCCATTTTAAATGAGCTTTGGCCCAGAGGAAACGCCTGCGCTTCTGGATCATGTTTAGATATGGCTTCTTTTTTGACCTATAGAGTTTTAGCCGGCAACGGTGAATGGCACGGTGGGTTGTGTTCACCGACAATGTTTTCTGGAAGTATTCCTGAGCCCATGTTGTGATTTCCATTACAGTAGCATTCCTGTATGTGATGCAGTGCCGTCTAAGGGCCCGAAGATCACGGGCATCCAGTATGGTTTTCCGGCCTTGACCCTTACGCACAGAGATTGTTCCAGATTCTCTGAATCTTTGGATGATATTATGCACTGTAGATGATGATAACTTCAAATTCTTTGCAATTTTTCTCTGAGAAACTCCTTTCTGATATTGCTCCACTATTTTTCGCCGCAGCATTGGGGGAATTGGTGATCCTCTGCCCATCTTGAATTCTGAGAGACACTGCCACTCTGAGAGGCTCTTTTTATACCCAATCATGTTGCCAATTGACCTAATAAGTTGCAAATTGGTCCTCCAGCTGTTCCTTATATGTACATTTAACTTTTCCGGCCTCTTATTGCTACCTGTCCCAACTTTTTGGGAATGTGTAGCTCTCATGAAATCCAAAATGAGCCAATATTTGGCATGACATTTCAAAATGTCTCACTTTCAATATTTGATATGTTATCTATATTCTATTGTGAATAAAATATAAGTTTATGAGATTTGTAAATTATTGCATTCCTTTTTTATTCACAATTTGTACAGTGTCCCAACTTTTTTGAAATCGGGTTTGTATAAAATTATGTTTTTTCTCCAATTCGTTGTTGAAATAGAATCATTTATACACAGTGGCTGTCATTTTCATGACAGATTTATGTAAACACACATTAAATAATCAAGACATCACTAACAGGTTAAGTAGAATATAATGATTATATAGGCTAATATAGTGCATATATTTAGCGAAAGAGTTCATCTCTCTAGTGAACTAACCAGCTGTGCACTCTGAATGACTGCCTGAGGTAAATGTAATGCTACGTGACATTGTTTACAAGCTGTTTTATTGACGTCTTTCCGCGGTTGAAACACTGATTGAGCAATTACGCGACATACGATACGTTTCAGTAAGTTGTAATGTATCCTCAACATATCTTAAGATATTAATTCATGTTTATTCTTTAGGAAGAGATGATCGCGTTCACTCGCGTGCCGTGCTGACGCTTGAACTGACGCGCCTATACAGTGATCAGTCACATCACATTAAAGAGCGTCAAAACGGCATTTATCGTTTGAATTTCGTGATAAAATGGACTGAATACTTGATATGTTCGTGTGGGAACTCGGATTGAAGTATGTTAATTCCGTGCTTAAAACAAGCCTACTGTAAACTGTTAAACATTGCATTCGGAACCGTTCAGTACACACGTGCACCGTACCGAAACGGTTCGGTACGAATACGTGTACCGTTACACCCCTATCTCACAATGTGATTTTTTTTTGTTTTTGCCCCCATTTTTCATGAGCTGAACTCAAAGATCTAAGACTTTTTCTGTGTACACAAAAGGCCTATTTCTCTCAAATATTTTCACAAATCTGTCTAAATCTGTATTAGTGAGCACTTCTCCTTTGCCGAGATAATCCATCCACCTCACAGGTGTGGCATATCAAGATGCTGATTAGACAGCATGATTATTGCACAGGTGTGCCTTAGGCTGGCCACAAAAGAAAATGTTGTTCAGTGTATTTCTTTAAGAGTATATGAACAGCAACTAACACATTATACTAATATCAGAGGTTTAAAATTAGTTTTTTTTTTTTTTTATGCATGCCATAGTTACACAATGGTGACAGACATTGCATGATGAATTACTGTCATTTCTGTCATAATGACATTTCAGGCAATTTATTGGCATCCCCCAAGCAAACTGCATGTTTATGAGATAAATGCCTTTTTAGCTCTCATATTACAAACCAAAACGTGTTACCTACTGTATATCCTCTAGCTACTCATTTCCTGCATCAGTTGTAGTAAGTGAAACAAATGTAACTTGAGTAAATACAATTAGATAAAGAAAAACTACTAATCCAGTTTGTCAAATCATCCAGTGATCTGAAAAGAAAACTATTTAAACAGCTTTCTTTTTTACGGCAAGTGATTTTCTGTTTGTCTTAATTAGAGATTTGCTCATTCTTAAATCTGATTACCTCTGATTTGTTCTGAACAACAGCTGTCTTGTTCGAAAATATATTGGTCTACAGTTTTTTTTTTTTTACTACCATTTTTTTGCCTGTCCTCTTTTAATGCACTTTTAGTACATTTCACAGTCAGCTGCTCAACTGCTGAAGAGACATTATACTTGTCCTCTTTGCTCTGCACTCATTACCAGTCAAGTGTTTGAGAAAAACAGACAAAATAGTAAATAAGTAAAAAATAAATAAATAAATAAAACACCAGTAATGAATCACAGAGCATGCCGAATGACAAATACCAATGACAAAGTGACCCTCTATAATACCCGGCTATAGAACTGTCAGGAAGTGAAATTCAGAGCTCGGAGTCAAACACAAAATGAGAGAATGAGTTTGACCATAAAAATACAGCGAGGGGAAAAAGCCATCAAGAACTTGTGACGCTTCAAAGTCTCAGGGGTTCTCCCGTACAACGGCACAGAGGCTTAGAGACAAAGAATCAATACAATCTGTGAGGTTTTAACTTTCTCTCTTGGCTGGACATAATGGAAAAAAAACATTACATAAAAGCAAATATTGCTCCCGGGCAGCGTGCTGAAACCGCAGAGTGCACCACTACAAGTCCTGCAGTCACCAGAGGACTGAGAGAGATGATGACAGCTCCAAATGGTTTACCAGAGGACAACAATGACAGATACTTGCATTAAAAAGCCTGTCATATCAGTCCATGACTGTGTTCTGATTTATTTACAAATGGCTTATCAAAAGGTCACTGCACTCATAGCTAGGTTATATCTTAAAGGATAGTATAATTCTGTCCTCATTTCAGACCTGTATGACTTTTTTTTCTTCTTTGGAACTCAAAAGTTATTTCTGAAAAAAATGTTTCTGTGTATTTTTGTTCATGCAATGGAAGTCAATGGGGTCCCACCGAGTTTCAGAGAAAACAATAAGGTCATACAGATTTGTAATGACATTAGGGTTAGTAAATGATACAATATCCCCTTAAATCATTATTTTTCCTGATATGTGTCTGATATTTCTATTCTAAACAGCAAATGATTTGGTAACAGTGACCATTTCTGAGTCATTTTCAACAAATTCATTCAGCTTTAGAGGGCCCTGCACACAAAATTGCCCACTACAAATATTGACACATGAAGATGGGTAGAAGCCAGAGGCACCCTGTTGATCGCAGCATCTGTGCCTCGAAACGCAGACTTCCAGCTTTACACGACGACATGAACAATAGAAGCCGAGCTAGATTTGGCTTTCCTGAATGATCAAGTTTTTGGGGCCGAGAGCTGATAACAGATAAGGCAGCTGTGCTGGAGGACGACAGACAGGAAAGCCTGCTGAAGCACAGACAAGAGGCTAAAGCGCATTTGTCAGGCGGTATTGCTCACCAGGGCTTTCCCAGCCAGTGAATGCGAGCTGACAGTGTTTGCAAGAATTAAAACATCACGCTTTATCTCACTGCCTAAACCTGATATATCATATTTTCAGTGAGGTAGCCTCACAAACGAGCGGGGCTGGCGTATGGTCCAAAGCGGAAATGGGAGGGGTGGTTTTCTGAAACAATGCGGCGGCCAGAGACCACTCAACCAGGCAAGACCAAGCTGTTGCCTGGCTCGTGATCCATATGCAGATCTCTACATCCCATCACATGCAGGAGACAGTGAGGGGCAATAGTCTCTCTTACAGGATTGTTCTGTTCACGCAGAGCCGGCGATATCCCTCCTGATTTTCAGAGGCAACAGATACATTAGAGCAATGGTTCTCAAGGCCTCCCAATGTACAAGACAGCATTCAAAGTCTCCTCTTTGATGACATATTTAATGACTTTTGGCATTTAATTTGAACATGGCTCTTAAAGGGGCTGGAAGAATTTATGTATTAGAGACCTTCCCCAACTTCCTAGGTTGTCTATGAAAGCCTGAAGACTGATTTTTATGTGAAGGACTCGGGCTCACATCCAAAGGATGTGACGGTTACGCGTGCTCATGAGAAAAAGAAAAAACAAACAAATGCAAATTAGGTGCATTTCCATCAAGTTGTTCAAGCGGATGACGGCGGTATTGGTAACCTAGTAACCAACAGTAAATAAAACTCCCTCAGCTTGACCTTAACGTGAAAACGCTTAACGTGGCTTAAGAAAATGGTATTAAAAGACTAAACTCGGTAAACATCAAACTTATAAAGCATTCTATGTACAGAAAAGCAGGTGCATCCAGAATATGAACGCAATGCGTTTAATTACACGTTAAGCATTTTCCTCCCATAGAAGACCAAGAAAATGCTTATAATGAGGCTTAATGGACCAACAGTTATAAAAAATTTTTTAAAAAATACGTTAAACATTATTAATAAAACACAGGCAGGTTTAGTGATTTGCAAAAAACAAATCTGTACTCACACTTAGATTGTCATAAGCGCAGAGGGAGAACTATTCCAACAAGGTCTCTCACCCTGAACACAAATTTGTGTTCTTTCGTCATAATCTGGGCTCATCTGCTTTTCTGCACATGGTATGCTTTATTAGTATTGTGTTGACTGAGTTTGGTCTTTTAATATCATCATTAAGCCACATTAAGCGTTTTAGAATGTCTCCATCAGGGGAAACAGACGATTAATCACGTGGGTTTAATGTTCGCTACGTCAGAATTTATTCGGCAAATGCGTTTCCATCTTCCATTATTCACATTAACTCTTTTTGGCACAAGTCAAAAACCACCTCAAGCGAGCGTAAAAACTTTTTTGCAAATTAAGGGATTTTTTGCTAAATCACTCGTTTCTGATGCAATACTTCAAAATGCACATAAGAACAGGGTGATGGAAACATAGCTAATGTGTCATGCAAACTACGTGTTAAGTGTCACATAGCCAGATCATGATGCCGACAATGATCAAACAGACAAGCTACTGTAGCTCAAATTGCTCAAGAAGTTAATGCTGGTTCTGATAGAAAGGTGTCAGAATACACAGTGCATCGCAGTTTGTTGCGTATGGGGCTGCAGACCAGCCGCAGACCAGTCAGGGTGCCCATGCTGACCCCTGTCCACCACCAGAAGTGCCAACAATGGGCACGTGAGCATCAGAACTGGACCACGGAGCAATGGAAGAAGGTGGCCTGGTTTGATGAATCACATTTTCTATTACATCACGTGGATGGCCAGGTGCGCGTGCGTCGCTTACCTGGGGAGCACATGGCACCAGGACGCACTATGGGAAGAAGGCAAGCTGGCAGAGGCAGTGTGATGCTTTGGGCAATGTTCTGCTGGGAAACCTTGGGTCCTGACATTCATGTGGATGTTACTTTGACACGTACCACCTACCTAAGCATTGTTGCAGACCATGTACACCCTTTCATGGAAACGGTGTTCCCTGGTGGCTGTGGCCTCTTTCAGCAGGATAATGCGCCCTGCCACAAAGCAAAAATGGTTCAGGAATGGTTTGAGGAGCACAACAATGAGTTTGAGGTGTTGACTTGGCCTCCAAATTCCCCAGATCTCAATCCAATCGAGCATCTGTGGGATGTGCTGAACAAACAAGTCTGATCCATGGAGGTCCTACCTCGCAACTTACAGGACTTAAAGGATCTGCTGCTAACATCTTGGTGTCAGATACCACAGCACACCTTCAGGGGTCTAGTGGACTCCATGCCTCGACGGGTCAGGGCTGTTTTGGCAGCAAAAGGGGAACCAACACAATATTAGGAAGGTGGTCATAATGTAATGCCTGATCAGTGTATGTACAAAATGAAAAATGGATATTCATTTTGAGATACTTTTAAATATAATGAACATTAGACTTTAATTATTGTTTTAAAATTTAAGTGAGGGTTAGATGATGGCAAAGGTAATCCAAATGCAAACAAATAATAATAAAAAAAAATGAGCTTGCATAATTATCTAATATCGACCAGTACTTATAAATAAAAACAAAAACTTCAGCCAATGACCAATATTGCTCCGATATATATTGTGCATCCCTACTATTAAAAGTAGACTAAAATAAATACTATCTGCAGCTGATCTTGAATATACTAAAAAGAGTAAACAGCTTTATGTACATTTGATAGATGAATTTGGTTATGCTCAATGGCAAATAAATAAATAAATAAAATGCAGGATTTCATTAATGAGACCTAAAGTAACCAGGAATGAATTCATTGTAAGGAACAGTGTGTACCAGTCTGCAGGACTGGGCAGCTGTGGAATTAAACCAGCTATTTGCAAAACTACAAATTTTCATAATTGATTAGTTAGTCGGCTGTCTGAACGAGCACTGTGTCTGTGTTCAGGAAGCCCTGTATAATAAGCCTACATTGTGTCAACCAGCACCCAATCAGACACGTTTCAGACACTACTGTAAGTGTCGTCCTTCAAAAAGGTGATTCATCATATACCTAAAGCCTTGTATTGAACAAAACCATTGAAGTACGATGCAAAGCGGCACAAAACCACTTAAGCGCATCCCGGATACAGAACGCTACGCTTCAATGTAATCTCAGCGCACGGACTCATGGGATTTCCCTTGCTCAGCATTCAAAAATTCATAACTGTTAGATCAGAAATATTGTTGGTGCACAACATCCAGTTCATGGCATCCAACAGTGTTTTGAGTCTTTTTTCTACTGCATTCATTTGCAATATTCCTACAGACACCGGGACTGAGTATCACATCATGAAGAATCAGCAATTATACTGAATATACTGTCCTTTAATCTCCCATAACACCTCAAATACAAACCTATGGATTTTGCATAACATGTTAGCATGCTACAGCAGATCACACTATAAGCATGCCAACACACTCACTGAGAAGTTACATCACTGAGTTTTGATTTGATATTTGCATTTCCCTTTAAAATGCACCACTGCTAAAATGATTTAAAAAAGTTGACCTCACTAATTGGCCAGTTGTTGGGTGACTTCTTGATGATCCTGGCCGATCCCTAAATGAAACTGTCAGGAGTGAGAGCATATGTACACACAGTAAAAAAATGTAAAAAAATGTCTTTGTGAGAGCTCAGCAGTGCATTTTCACCAAAGTGATAATATAATGTCAATTTACATCTATTATATCTTGTTTTATTAGCTTTTTAATAAAGCTGGGCATTTTAATATAACTTATTTTAAATACTTTTAAGTCATCTTGCAACTTTGAAGTTTGCAGAGTCTCCCTGGTTGGGAACCACTGCATTAGAGGAAACATTACCGCACATGTACACACATGTTCATTTTCATCTAGCAGTGTATGAGAGACCAAATTCAATCCCTGTTATCACACGGCTACAGGTTTAGTACAGGTTGAATCCAACTGGATTGCATGCCAGGCATAAATAGACATAAACTGATCAACTTAGCATAAATGCCTCTCTCACACACCACGCTAAAGGTATTATGCCCAGCCGCCTGTAGACCGGTTTTATTTCTCATTAATTAGCCAAGCTTAACCCTTAAATGGTGTCTGCATCCTGGGAGACATTTGAGAGGCTGTAAGGGGGAACAGTGAGAGAGTGAGTGGGCCTAATTTCTGAGTAAAAAGAAGTTCCTGCAAATATTCAGGTCATGCAACTTATAAAAACTATGGTGTCAACTCACCACCTTTATCTGAAAGTAACATGGCAACATGCCGTGAGAAGGCCACTGACCTTGAGGTAAATGTCCCCATCTTTTAAAACAGGCGTACAGGACACCCCCACAGTGCGGAGGGCCCCCTCACGGCGTTATGAGCCAATTATAGTTAAACTTCGATATCTAGAACTATTTTTCTCTACATAGGAGCTGCATCATGCTGATTTTTAATGCGGCATAGAGCATTAATGTATTCACACACACTCACAATTGATGCAATGTATCACACACTCGAATGATGATTATTAAGATATCAAGATATGGAATAAAAAGTAAGGGTATAAGAATTCAAACTTGCTGCGGTGTACCAAAATGACAGAAAACTAAAGAACGTTGAACAGCAAATATTACCCAAAGTAACATCACTACATGCCATACTATTTCACTATCCACCTTATTTTTAATGTATTTTTTTTATTTAAATTATTATTATTATTATTTTCAAATTGATTGTGCAAGGCTTCCAGTGTCAGCCACTTTCAGATATTTTAGCTGTACAAAAACAGTCCGCTGTGCTGCTTGACATTGTAAAATGGTATTTTATATCTTTTTTTTAATCATAATCATAAATAGTTTTAGCGTTGACTGCATTGTGTTATTGTTATCATTTTAGCAGCTTATGAATTGAAAGCACATTCACACTCACAGGAAATATCTTAGGCTACTTCTGATTTAAAAAAAAAATAAGGTGGATAAATAGGCTAAGAACGCTCGTACTCGACGTCACAGCTTGTGGGCGGGGCCTCGTGTCAAGGTGTTTGACATATTTGACATAAGTCATTTTAAATGCAAATAATTATTTAATAGCAATGTAGTTTTACGTTCCTGTCTATTAAAGGGTTAATGCACGTGCCATTTGTGTGCGCTTCATTCCATGACACTCAAAGCATAATGGACGTTGATTCCATCAACTCTAGTAAAATCTACTTAAAGTGGCGGTATCTTGAAGAAAAATGCAAATGTAGATTATCATCATTTTAGCGCAGAATATATTGCCGTAGTGGCTGCAGAAGAAACGGCGCTGAGCAGTTGTGAAGACGCGTTCAACAGATGGGCGACTGCTCTTCCTCACGGCCGCAGACCTGTACGGACAAATCTAGCTTTGATTAATTAGCATAAAGCCTGACCGGGAATGTTAATTGAAAGACAGCTGCGTTGGCTTATTGACTAAACGATTATCAGTTTGTCGGTTATTGATGGAAACTGAATTCTATTTTAAGTTGCGGCGTTAAAGGCAACTACAGCGGGCGCCAAATCACAGTTGTATCACCTTCAAATAACATTACAGTCGCGCGGTGACAGTAGAGACTGTCTTTAGACGTCGATATGGACACAATATGACGAAATATGCAAAGGGAAATCAATTATGGGGACAACGTAGAGACACAACCCTCAAAATCATGTTTTTTCTTATAGTTTTTCCAATTTCCTATGATTGATCAGTGTCACTCAAGGCAAGCTTACCATGAACGTGGTCTGACTGGAAAGCTATATAAAATATAGGTATATTCTCCTATACTAAGTTAATGGTCGATGCATGAATTGGAAAGGCAACAGAGACATTGATCCTGAATGCATTTCTGTTCTAATTGATGCTGCTGATAATATAATAATAATAATAATAATAATAATAATAATAATAATAATAATGCACAGTGCACATGATTCTGAAGAGAAAATAGGAGACTTGGTTCAAATTCACAGACGACACTTTCACATACATATTCCAACTTAAAGATGAAGTAAATGGATTCATAAAGTGGTCAGTCTATGACAATACGCTGGTCTTTTAAACCATTCGAATGCACAGAATGTGAAGCAACGCATTATCATATATTTTTTGAAGACATTAAAAGAAGAAAAAAAAAGCAGTAACATACCTTGTCTCTGTCAGCAGTAGTTATTCTATATTTCCCGATTTGTTCCGTAGATGCAAATGCAATTTGCCATCCATGACACGACTCAGTTTGAGATTGAGTATCTTTCACCACAATCTATCCTCGCGAAAAACGAACCCAAGCTATTTTCAGAGGATGAGAGAATAAAAAAACTGAACGGGCAGATAGCTACTAAATAACATTAGAATAAAAGGGGGAATAATAAACCTAATCAAACATAACAGCACAAAAGAATAGAAAAGAAGGGAAACAAGAAAAATGGGCAACATATAAAATAAAATGCGGTAGAAAACGAATTGACTTTAGTTCACAAACTGAGGGCTCCAGTAATTCCACGCTGCGTCTCTGTATTCCAAACGAACTGAGTGCGTTCTGCAACGGAAAACGCCGATCTATCCGTTTATTCCCAATCTGCTGCGGTTTTACTTCCAGGACTTCAACTTGCAGTAGCATCACTTACACCTGAGCGTCCGAGTTAATATATATTTGCCTTCTCCCTTTCGGCTTCGGCAGAACGCTCTCTATGCACTGGCATCCGAGCTTTCGGAAAAGAACCGCCGCACTCAGTCAGGCGTCTGGATGCCCGCATTCACTGTAGCAGCGAGGAGGATAGAGGCGCGTTCACGCTCTGCTTTCTCAGGGGAGTAGGACGCGCGCGCTGGATACCTACGTCAGCCGGCGCGTTCTCCAAATAGAACGCCGTGGAAGTTCACTCCGAATTCTGATGTGGTGATTCGATTTCGCAGCTCGGAATATGATTTCATGTTTTTATGCATTGGGGTTTGGCTTCCTCTCTGCCTGATTCTGAAACTGTTGTCGTCAAAAGGAGGCTGAAGTGAGTAGACAACTTGGCAGTAAAATGAACGCCAAACACACGTTTATGACATTGTGGCAAATTTCAAGCCCTTCAGTTTCTTCATAGTCTAAATGTTTCAGGGGTACAATAGTTTCGGAAGATATGCATGGAATACTTGACAAACTGTGGTAGGCTATCAAAGAGACACCAACCATATGATTAAACGTGTTGAAGCATTAAAAATATTGAAGCAGCACTTTGCAAGTTACAAAACTCAGCACTCTGGCATGGAATGATACAGCCTTTTATGTCCGTGAAGTAAGTTAAGTCTGTGCATCCGTCAGCATAAATTGGTCTGTAATAACCAGTATTTCTTAGGCAAAGTCGCGCTCTTTCATTTTGTACTGAATATTTTATGATCTGGGTGACATCAAATTTGAATCCACAGCTACTGTTTATTTGCTTAATTTAGTTTATTACAAAATTTTACCAGGCACATTATGAGTAAGAGGAGAAAAATGGAGAAAAAAATGAAGGAAATTGCAATGGAATTAACATGGCTGCTGTAGGACAGAAAGTCCTGCTCTATAGTTAAAAGAGCCAATCATAGGGGGAGACCTGGGAGTGTTGTAACACTTCAAGTTTGACAGGTCAGAAAAGAGCTGTGGTAACTTCATCGATATCATACACTCCCATCTTTTTGAGCTCACAGGAGAAATTGCATGTGAGCAAATTTGTAGATTTTATGACCAAAAAAATGATTTTCAGGTAAGAAAGTAAAATTTTTTCATCAAGATTATGTTTTGCCTAGCAATCATTGAATTGTAGGAACAATTATTTAAAGGGATAGTTCACCCAAAAATGAAAATTACCCCATGATTTACTCACCCTCAAGCCAGGTGTATATGACATTCTTCTTTCAGATGAATACAATCGGAGTTATATTAAAAAATGTCCTGGCTCTTCCAAGCTTTATAATGGCAGTGAATGGCAGCCTAACATTTGAAGCCCAAAAAAGTGCATCCATCCATTATAAAAGTAATCCACACGGCTCCGGGGTGGTTAATAAAGGCCTTCTGAAGTGAATCGATGGGTTTTTGTAAGAAAAATATCCATATTTAACACGTTATAAAGTAAAATATCTGGCTTCCGGCGGACCGCCTTCCGTATTCAACTTACAAAGAAAGTGTAACGCTTCTCACAGTTCAAAATGCTTACACTACGTCTGACATCATCGTCGTGCCAGTTACGTTTTTTTTCGTAAGTTGGAGCCATGTGGATTACTTTTATAATGGATGGATGCAATTTTTTTTGGTCATCAAATTTTGGGCTGCCATTCACTGCTATTATAAAGCTTGGAAGAGCCAGGACATTTTTTTAATATAACTCCGACTGTATTCGTCTGAAAGAAGAAAGTCATATACACCTAGAATGGCTTGAGGGTGAGTAAATCATGGGCTAATTTTCATTTTTGGGTGAACTATCCCTTTAACTTACATGACCTGAAGTAGCTATTTCTCTAGTTTAATTTGATGCTTTGTATTTATGCTAACTTCAAACCCACATGCTAAAACAGTTAGCCTTGCTGTGGCTGTTTGGGGTGGGGATAGTTTTAACAGTTTATAAAAAATGTTACAACCAAACCCTATGATGATTCACATCTTCTGCTGAGGCAAAGTCACGTGAGTTTTTTTTGTTGCGTATCGAGGGATTTATTCAGTAAATGTGTTTCCATCATAGTTTATGCGCATATCTTCTTACCAGATAAAAATTATCTGCCTCAATTGAACGCACAAGTTTTTTGTGCACATTATTAGAATTTATGCGCATCTTGATGTTTCCGTTTTTTATGCAATATCTCAAAATTCACATAAAAATAGGTGGATCTTGGTAACATATAGCTAGGGACTGAACTAGCACACTCACACAAACACGCAGCATTGCACTACATTTAAAGTTCTAATAAAATACAATATAATGTTTTTTTTGTCAGTTTAAATTGTTCACGTTGTTCAAAACTGTTTTTTTCTTTGTTCTTCAATGATGTTTATGCAAAGATTGGATAGTGTAGGTGTTATTTCAGCAAATGACCTCTCAGTGTTAAATCTATCCCCAGTAGTGGGGTAGGTTGTAACAACGGAACTCTTTGTATTTGACATTAACTCACATAATCTGTGATTGTGCAGTACACGTCCAAGTTATATTTGTAGCAGAAAAACCACTTTACTGTTGCTCAAACAAAAAGTGTTACAGCCATCCCCGGTCTCCCCCATTGCAAGTTTTTTGTTTGTTTTCTTGTTGTGCAACTAACTTCACGTGATATCGGAATTATTGTAAATACTAGTTTCCTAGTAAAAAAATTGGACATGAAAGCCCTCTCAAGACAAAATTGTAATGCAATGAGTTTATAATCACAACAAGTAGGACATTTCCGAGATGTTCAAATGCTGCTGCTTTTTTCTCCAAAATATTGATGATTGTAGCTAAAACAGATGTAAAATTTTTATCTGGTCCAACCACAGCACGTAGTTCTACAACGCCTTTGGGGAGTGGAATTGCATTACTTCCAAATGGTACTGAAGTGTAACTATAAACTGCTTCAATCAATAAATCAATCTTTGATTATTTTTTTATTTGCCTCTGCGTGTGTAACTGTGTCGTTGAATAGTTTTACACCATATTACACCATTTTCTGATTTCAGCACAATATTACATAAATCACGTTTTGTGATGAGATTGCAGGTTAGGTTTCCTTCTAACGACCCTTCAGTGTATTACATGTTTTTGCCAGTGGTGCAGCACAAGTTAACATCACTGCTTTCATGCCAGCTAAATCTTCCTGCAAGTCTTTTGCAGCAATATAGTGTTTTAATCCCAGACCTAGTCTGGTTTTATTTTTTTCTTGGTCTTCAGATCTTGCCTTGAATTTTTACTTAACTTACAGTGGCATCTCAGATATTGCAGTGTGCAAACAGCGAGCATTTCCATATCTTTTCATAAGCTTCTCCTGCTTTATAAGACTCAATTATCTTTATTTTCTTGATTCTCAGTCAGCTGCTTAAAGGAGCCCGTGGCTGTTGAATGTAAACACTCTGAGAGGTTTGAAGAGTCAGAGAATTATTATATAAGCTCTGGAACTTTCATCACCTGACTTAGATCAAGGCCTTACAAGTTCAGATAATTATGGAAGCTTGTTTCCGCCACAGAATAAAAAATAAAAAAGGTAATAATGACTTTATATCTTGCAATTCTGACTTTTTCTCGCAATTCTGACTTAAAGGGATAGTTCACCCAAAAATGAAAATTAGCCCATGATTTACTCACCCTCAAGTCATCCTAGGTGTATATGACATTCTTCTTTCAAACGAATAAAATCAGAGTTATATTAAAAATGTCCTGGCTCTTGAATTGTTGCTTCGTTTTTGAAGTCCATACAAGTGCATCTATCCATCATATAACTGCTCCACACGTGTCCGTGGGGTTAATAAAGGCCTTCTGAAACGAAGCGATGCGTTTATGTAAGAAAAATATCCATATTTAAAACTTTAAGTAAATTATCTAGCTTCCGGCCGATCGCCTTCCATATTCAACTTACGGAAAAAGTGTAGTGCCTCTCGCAGTTCAAAATGCTTACGCTACGTCTGACGACATTACAGACCAGTTACGTTTTTTTTCCGATCTGGCGGAAGCTAGATATTTAACTTTATAAAGTTTTAAATATGGATATTTTTCTTACACAAACGCATCGCTTCGCTTCAGAATGCCTTTATTAACCCCCCGGAGCTGTGTGGAGCAGTTATATGATGGATAGATGCACTTTTATGGACTTCAAAAACGAAGCAACAATTCACTGCCATTATAAAGCTTGGAAGAGCCAGGACGTTTTTAATATAACTCTGATTGTATTCGTCTGAAAGAAGAACGTCATATACACCTAGGATGATTTGAGGGTGAGTAAATCATGGGCTAATTTTCATTTTTGGGTGAACTAACCCTTTAATATCTCGCAGTTCTGACTTAATATCTCGCAATTCTGACTTAATATCCCGCAATTCTGACTTAGTATCCCGCAATTCTGACTTAATATCTCGCAATTCTGACTTAATATCTCGCAATTCTGACTTTATATCATGCAATTCTGACTTTATATCATGCAATTCTGAGAAAAAAAGTCACAAAATGTAAAGTCACAATTGTGAGATAAAAAGTCGCAATTATCTTTTAAAATGTTTTATTCTGTGATGGAAACAAGCTTCCATATATAATTAAGTTCTGAGGCATGATTTTTTTTTAATATGTTAAATTTAGCAAATAAAGGTGAACTAAGATTTGCTGAAATATTTCAAGTTTACATTTATTTGGTTGAGTAAGCTTCTTTTCAGTAAGAACATCAATGGAACATGACAACTGTGGTAAAATGAAAAAGTGATATAAAGTCATGGAATAGCTTTAATGTTTTTTTGTGGCTGGGTATGTTTAGGCATAAAGTAATAATAATAATAATAAAAATCTAACAATATGGATCATAAATTCAATATCTCTGTTACTTTGTGGAGAAGAGAAGATGAGTATCCTCAACTGAACAGAGCTGCTCACACTTACATGTTCTGTTAAACTAAAAAGAGAAAAAAAGACATGATTGGTAGGAAATCAGTTACAATTTTCAAAGTTATATTTATAGACATTTTAAGAAAGAAATAATTTACCTGTTGAGAGTGTGTTGACAGTCTGTGTAGTTGTATAGCTGAGCTCCAGAAAATCAGTAATGAGGTGGCTTTGACAGTTACAGATTTGAAAAACAAAAAGGCGGGAATAAAGAACCCTAAACTCTAACACAAAGAACCATTTCAGCGTATAAAGGGTTCTTTAGCACGATATGGTTCTAAATAGAACTGTTACTACGTGTAAAGAACCTTTAAAGAACCATCTTTTTTTAGTGTATATAATAACAAAATGCATGTCAGAAGCTGAAGTACGTCCTTCAAGTTGAACTAGCATTCATTGTACTGACATATTTCCGATTCTTTAAAAGGGCCATACAGTGGCCAACAGTGCCAGCATGAATGGCCCTTAGGGATATACACTCACCTAAAGGATTATTAGGAACACCATACTAATACTGTGTTTGACCCCCTTTCGCCTTCAGAACTGCCTTAATTCTACGTGGCATTGATTCAACAAGGTGCTGAAAGCATTCTTTAGAAATGTTGGCCCATATTGATAGGATAGCATCTTGCAGTTGATGGAGATTTGTGGGATGCACATCCAGGGCACAAAGCTCCCGTTCCACCACATCCCAAAGATGCTCTATTGGGTTGAGATCTGGTGACTGTGGGGGCCATTTTAGTACAGTGAACTCATTGTCATGTTCAAGAAACCAATTTGAAATGATTCGAGCTTTGTGACATGGTGCATTATCCTGCTGGAAGTAGCCATCAGAGGATGGGTACATGGTGGTCATAAAGGGATGGACATGGTCAGAAACAATGCTCAGGTAGGCCGTGGCATTTAAACGATGCCCAATTGGCACTAAGGGGCCTAAAGTGTGCCAAGAAAACATCCCCCACACCATTACACCACCACCACCAGCCTGCACAGTGGTAACAAGGCATGATGGATCCATGTTCTCATTCTGTTTACGCCAAATTCTGACTCTACCATCTGAATGTCTCAACAGAAATCGAGACTCATCAGACCAGGCAACATTTTTCCAGTCTTCAACTGTCCAATTTTGGTGAGCTCGTGCAAATTGTAGCCTCTTTTTCCTATTTGTAGTGGAGATGAGTGGTACCCGGTGGGGTCTTCTGCTGTTGTAGCCCATCCGCCTCAAGGTTGTGCGTGTTGTGGCTTCACAAATGCTTTGCTGCATACCTCGGTTGTAACGAGTGTTTATTTCAGTCAAAGTTGCTCTTCTATCAGCTTGAATCAGTCGGCCCATTCTCCTCTGACCTCTAGCATCAACAAGGCATTTTCGCCCACAGGACTGCCGCATACTGGATGTTTTTCCCTTTTCACACCATTCTTTGTAAACTCTAGAAATGGTTGTGCGTGAAAATCCCAGTAACTGAGCAGATTGTGAAATACTCAGACCGGCCCGTCTGGCACCAACAACCATGCCACGCTCAAAATTGCTTAAATCACCTTTCTTTCCCATTCTGACATTCAGTTTGGAGTTCAGGAGATTGTCTTGACCAGGACCACACCCCTAAATGCATTGAAGCAACTGCCATGTGATTGGTTGATTAGATAATTGCGTTAATGAGAAATTGAACAGGTGTTCCTAATAATCCTTTAGGTGAGTGTATAAATAAGATATGTAAAAAAAAAAAAAAAAAAAAAAAATCTCTGTGATATTTTATTTATATTTTTCTTGTCACAGCACACTGCTCGAGATCTGTAGCACCTGACAATTTGATGTTAGTATGTAAATCACTTAAGAGGTTTCTTGTTTGGAGTTCACAATAAGCACAGTTGATGTGAGCAGCCGAACCTTCTGGTGCATGAAAAGAAAGATTTCTCCCTGGCCTTGACTATTCTGTTTGCTTCTGGTATGTGCCAGGGAGAAGAACAAGAGGCTGAGAACACAAAGCACTGATTAATAGACTGATGGAACGGAACATAAATACAGTTGTTTTCTTAATTGACACTGTGGTAATTCTCCTTTGCTCAGTGTAATTTGAAATGCCTGCCATGTGAATTTTATAAACCACTGTGCTGTTTTTTTTTTTTTTCTTTTTAAAATTAGCTGCTAAACAGTGGTTTGCATGGTTAAAAATAGGGATGCGTGATATATTGGGTCCCGATTGGGAGCTGATGATTTTGTTGTAATGTTGAATGTAAAATGTTGACAATCTAGTTATTTCACTGTGACTGGGCAGGCCAAGTTTTTGATCACTAAAAAAGTCTCGTTGATGTGCAATGTGTAAATGTTTGGTGTTTTTACAATAGTTCTTTGGGCTTTTAACATAAAAAGTCAGAGGATTTCATAATGAGTGATTTTTGCAGCTTGGTTTAAGTAGATGGTGTGTTTTCATAGTACATTGAATCTCCTTCAGAGTTCATTCACCGGTTGATCAAATAGACATAGAGACCTTGTAAGATTGGACATAGACACTTTTAAAGGGCACCTATTATGCCCTTTTTTACAAGATGTAAAATAAGTCTCTGATGTCCCCAGAGTGTGTATGTGAAGTTTTAGCTCAAAATACCCCACAGATCATTTTTTACAGCATGAAAATTGGCACTTTTTGGGGGTGAGCAAAAACACGCCGTTTTTGTGTGTGTCCCTTTAAAGGCAAATGAGCTGGTGCCTCCGGCCCCCTTTCAAAAAGAGGGTGGGGCTTCAAGAACTTGTGCTCCGGTGTCAGGACAATCTCATCTCACAGAATGAAAATGTCAGAACAGAAACTCTCAGTAGTGGTGTTCAGTTCGAACCGGAGTCAGACAGTAATGTCTACAGGGCCAGAGAATAATTGCTGCATGGAGATAGAACAGGTATAGAGAGTATGCGTGTGATGTCACCGTTGGCCGGAGTCGCTGCGGTTACGCCCACTGAGTGGCAAAAAGACTGAGAGGCAGCATTGGTTTTCAGTGTGAATGCCGCGAAAAACACACAAAACATCTAAAACAGGAAAGAGCTTTGAGATTGACTGTACAAACAGATTTGACAAGAAATCTGAGGTATATTTTTACAGACTGCCGAAAGCTACATAAAAGAGAAGCAAATGGATCGCTGCAATTCACAGAAACAACTGGACTCCAGGCAGCGAAACATGGATTTGCAGTTATCATTTTGTCTCAATATGTTGAATTTTGGGGTAAAATCATAAATTGTATTGTTATATATTGTATTGACAACTCTTCAATTAAATATTTACCATTGTATATTCTGCCTAATTTGATGTTTTTAAATAAACACTGACAAAAACTATACAAGTTTTAGGTCTGGACGATATGACGATATATATAACATTGATATACTGTAAGTGACCATCCGGATATACAGTAGACCTACCAATATTATATTTATATAAAGCATTCACAGGCAAATTTGCTTTATGTATTTCCCCGGTGTCGAAATCAGGCACATATAAATGTCAGGAAAACACGATTCCTGGCTGCATGTCAATATTCATGGGTCACTGAATCTTTGGTAAGTGGTACTTATATCGAGCCCAACCTTTCATTTAAACTGCGTCTTTAACCCTCACACTCTCAAAGACGCATGCATCTGTGACACAATGCGTTAATAAGCGCTGACGTGATAAACCAAGCTTGCACAAGTTGACTGCATGTGAACAGATAAGTTAAATCGCATGCTTTTCATCTTACATCTGTTCCCATTTTTACTTCCTATTTTATCTGTGCTTTTCTTCTCATTTCACACATCTCCCCCAATATTCGTTCCTGACCTATAATTTGGTGCTCTTTCGTTTTTAATTTAGAAATGTCAGAATTTGGAGCATGTGGTGGTTGTGACTAAATGTGAAAATGAAAAATTGCCTCCTAGTGGAAAATCATGAAGCATTACAAAAATGCCACATATTCACCTCACAGCCTCACTTTCCTGTGATGCAGTGCTCTCTCTTTTCTTTGTCTCTGTCTCTCTCTCTTCCACACGCATACAAATGCAATCCATTCGAATGCTTAGTTGGTGCAGCCTGTGGTTTATCTAGAGCAGAATGCTGATAAAATATAACAATTATGATGATTTCCCTTGCAGCATGATTTCATTCACTGAAGAGAGGTAAAGTCATCTTAATGGCTACCTGAGTAAATAAAGTCGGCCTCAACATTCTGACCCATTCCACGAGGGCCATAAATCACCTCTGCATTGCACTGGTGAGCAAACACACAGATAGAAGGTTAGAAAAAAGAGGGCATATTTAAGTTTATGCATATTTACGTTTTTGCAAACCATCACCAGTACTGTGTGTTGTTGTAAATATGTGAGGCTTTATCCACATAGGAGGCATGATTACCCCTATGTCAAGCTGTTTGTAATTATCAGCTTCATTTGAGAATATGGGGAAGACTGATTTCCCAAATCCTGGTTACAAAGTACATCTAAGGGAAGGTTATAATAACTCTAAACATTTCCTTGGGGTTTTGAATTATACACAGTGACTTATACACAGTGCAACAGAAAACGCGGCCACTTGTATTCAAAAAGTATTACAGCTAATGCTAGCTAATTGGTGAAATACCTTTTCACATTACCCACACCAAGGGAAACAGGTCAGTTTAGCTCAAAGGGAATTCATGAATTTATAGGAAATTTTGAAAGAGTCGCTTACTTTACGGACGAACAAATTAATCATCCAGCGCTCAGTTGAACGGGCCGTAACTATCAGCTCTGCAGTGGATATGAATATACAAACTATAGTGAAAACACTATTTATTAGCACGGTAACTAGATCAGCAGTTTAAGACATTACATTTGTAAGAGCATAACACAAGACACTTCTCTTTAAAAATATAAACGAGACTTTATTGATTATTCTAACACATAAACTAATATCTAACACATAAACACACACACACACATTTACACGAGTTGCAGAAAGAAAGAAAGTAAGGAATGAATGAGTTTTAAGAGAGTGAAATGATGAATTCCCAAGTTTCTAGTAATATATGCACTTTGTAAAACCTGACCTGAACGAACCATCAATCATTAATTTAACCCTTCTATCATTTCTTAGGCGGGTTATTAAATCTTATATCAATGCACCAGTTCGGCTAGAATCTGGAGGTGCTACAAGTGTTTTGGGGATTCCCTCTGTGGTCCTTGCTGGAGAGGGGCTTTCCCGGGTTTGTTGATTGGCTGGCGGTCTTGTCGTGTCCTGGGCGGCCAATCATGTTGGTGTGTTGGCAGATGGATGGAAAGTCTCGTGGATGAAGTTTGAAGTGGAAGCAGGCTTTGCTGTTGAATCGTTGACTGAAACTTTGCAGCAAAACCTAATTTAGAAACCGAGATTCTCAACGGAAAAGAAACTAAGTAAAAGGAAGAAAAGTGAGACGAGAGTAATTCTTAACCCATTTTCATCTGATCTTGATCTGCCTAGATCTGTCTTGTAACGACTGGACTGATCAAACACACAATTCTTACAATTTAATCTCCTTAAGGACCCAGACAGGCTCCGTGATGTCTAGTTTCCCCACTGGGAATTAGTACCCAGGTGTTAATCCATAGACTTCAAAGACACTTGGGCTGACTGTTCTCAAATGGGAAAACAGCACAGGCAACCCCATACAGAATAGAACTAATTAATTCACTAGTTCGCGTGAGACCTCATCCGGCGTCGCCGGTGCAGCCGTGCCGGCCAGCCACACACACATCAAGCCATGTGAACCTTCTTCAACCATAACAGAGTCTCTGCGAGTTTACCGTCATTTTTTCTCTCAACACAGAAGGAATCGATTGCAACTGCAACACCATCAGAACGGACTATCAAGACTTTCTCCTGCGACTGTATGCGGACACTCTTCAAAAGCTCAGGCAAATGCAAGTAACGTACGATATACAAAATCACTGTGTAGTTAGTTAAAGCTGTAAACCTCTTTGTTCAAACAAACGAGCTTGTTGTCTTAACTGATGGTTCTCCCAGGTTTTTGACTCTTTTCATAGCTTCATTCCTCTTTTCTGATCCGGTTTTCCGGCCACTTCCACTTTCCATTCTACCCATGTATGTATGTTTGTGTAGAGTAGTTATGTGTTCATGTTTTAGTTAAATAAACTTTGTGCACATTCGTATGAGTTGATTCTGGTCTGCTTATAAATAAATTGTCACTTTAATGAATCGATCATAGCTACGAGCTAAGAAAGAGTTATTTTTCTCTGGCCACAGAAGATATCCTTTCTGAAGAGTTATTAGACAATCAGTACTGAATGTTCGCTGGACGAACAGATTATTTGGTTGTAATATTAATCGTTACATTAAGTTAATTCGGTTAACCAATCCAAATATTCATAATTAATTATAACGAGTTATGATTAATTATTAATATTTCCCCTTTGAGCTAATTTGTTACAGTCTATTTGTCTGATACTTTTAACCTGAGGGGTCTGTCCAGCCTCTTTGAGAGGTTCTAACCAATTAGGTATCGTCTTTGGTTCAGAGGTGGCTGTTAGACATGATATAGAATTATGCAGTTGAACGATCTTTGATTTATAAATCTTTCTACCATTGTTTTGGAATAATCTGATGCATTTTGATATGTAAAGTCTCAGTCTCTGTGGTTCTCAGAGATTTCAGCCCTGAGATCACTCAAAGGTCTTTAAGAAGAAGAAGGTCTGTTTTTAAGTCTCTGTCATGGGGATTAAACAACCTTCGGCGTTATCTTGGTGATTTTCCTCGTGCAAGTCACGATGTCTGTCCTTTTGACCATTGGTCTTGGGTTAACTGCCTAATGGTGACATGTTCTTCCTTTAGCTAGGATCATCTCTTACAAGCTTGCATGGCCATAAAGTACTTAGCTGGGGGTTTCGTTAGTTAGCTCAGACTGAATGGAGTCTCAAATGACCGATTGTCTGATTTAGGGTCCAGAGTGTGGAGTTGGAGTTCCTAAGGAATTCTGTTTCTTGATCAGTCTAAAAGAGTCATTTGTGTCTGGTTCACCCTCAGATCCTACAGCTTCAACACCTAGTCTTCTTCATGATATCAGCATTGTGTTTTTATTTATTTATTTTTATTAATTCACATAGAATATCTAATGTGCATAATATGCTGATGAATTTAATCAGAATTATGCTTAATATGCATAATGTTAATATGCAGACATCAGTTTCCTGAAGTGCAAAAAATATGTCCCACTTTTTGATGGCCTCATGGCCAATTCACACTGCACCAAATTAAGTTTTATTAATAAGGTTCGGGAGAAGCACGTTCAGATAATCAACCAAATTAGCACGGGAGGAACATGCTCAGTTAATCAACTCAATTAGCGCGACATGAGGTATTATACAGCAGACTTACCTCTGTCCCACGACAGTTTTCCAGCATCCCTCCACCACCCCATCTCCTCACTCCTAACTATTCCTATCCTAGCCTGGGATGGGGGAGGACTCTGGGTTCGGGCCAAATTCCAAGCAGGCTCCGAGCAGGTGTCTGTGTTCGTGTGTCACAATGCATCAGCGCAGTAGCTTAATACAATGATACACATCCGATGGTCTAAAATAGCTTGAATGTCCAAACTGGCAAGCCTTAAAACACATACAATTGACAAAGTTTGAAGACGCAAGTGAAAATGATCTGGCTTCAGGGCTCGCGCGTTGTCAGAGACGTGTCATAGAAAACAGCTCGCGAGCACTGAAGTGCCATGTTTTCCATATTGATGTTGTTGAATGGTGTAAAATCATACAAGCATACAACTGACAAACTTTATCGAAGATGCTGTCTGCATGTGTTGACTCAGTATGTTTTTAAGGGGAAAGTATTAACAGGATTAAAAACCAAAATAACCAACATGGGAAAATTACATCGGTTAGAGGTTCTGAATTTCGGTTTCGATTACTTTTCGTCAGGTTACTTTTCAGCCCTACAGCAGGTGCTAAAAATAAACCACAGAGTTAAACGTTAGAGCAGGCTTTTGCCCGCGGCGCTCCATATAACAGAGACTTGCGAAGATGGAATAATTTGAATGTCTCATTCATCATGACTTGTTTCGTTATTGGATGAATCAGCGTTTGTGAATAAATCTTTTAAATTAATGATTCAATGACAAACACTTCTAAATAAAGGGAGAAAAATAATCAGAAATGAGTAAATTTTTGAGTATATACTTTAAAATGTAAAAAAAGAAATAATCCTTTCCATGTGGTCAATATATATAAACTATTAATTGATTGAATTTACAGAAAAGATACTATATTGTGATATATATGGTTATCGGGATATGAGATGACCTATATAGTGATATGAGTTCCCTTTCAGTCGGTCACGTTCGACGTACGTCGGACGTCTCCGTTCCCTCCTTCAGGGAACGAGGGTTACATACGTAACCGAGACGTTCCCTTTCAGCCGGTCACGTTCGACGTCCGACGTACGTCTCCGTTCCCTCCTTCAGGGAACGAGGGTTACATACGTAACCAAGACGATTTTGGTCATATCGCCCAGCCCTACCATATATCACAAAAAATGTTTACGCTCGCATGAGGTGTTTTTTCAGGGAAACAGATCTTTCGCATTTACAGGTCACCTGGCATACATAAAAGTCACATGATCATTCATGTGACTGTATGTAATGTTTTCACTCTACTAAAGCATAAAAATACCATAATATGTTTGCAGATATTTAGGAAACATGCTGAGTTCACATACTCGTTTCTCCGAATAACAATGCTACAGCCAGTTATTCTACTTTGAAATGTGCGTTCCGTGTCGGAATGTCTGTTTTTGTTTTGGTCTGTGTGATGCGCTGCCAGTTTACCCAATAGTATTTTGACACCCCAGGTTGCCAGTTGGTTGAAAAACACAGCGTATAGCAGCCATGGAAGCCAGAAAACAAAACTGGGTCGGAGATCGCAGATTCTACCCAACCTAAAAAGCCTCGGCATCCATTTAAAAATCTCTATTAACGGGAGTATTACAAAGGATTTGGATAAATCAACTTACAGTGTTTAAGTCTCCTTGCCTTCTATGCACTCGCTCCTGTTGCGTGTCCTCAATCTGGCAACCCGCATGAGCGTGGAGTCTGAGGAGGAGGGGGCGAGGGAAACAACTCTCTCCAATATTTAGAATTTGGACTGCAGCACCCATCAATATTACATACATTACCTTTAAAGATGGCACGGTATGTTTGGGCAGAAGACGCATTGTGCATTGCACAACTCCAAAAAGGTTGATCTGTTCATCCAGAGATTCTGAATACACAGTTCCTCTGTGAAATCGCGTACTATAACCTCCCAGAAACACCTCATATTTGGCCACTCCCAAGTATAAGGGGCTTTCCTTGCCATTAATGCTTGGATAACACGCCTTTGTCTTCTTCAGTTAAAAATAATGGCTAGTGTGGTGGCTGCGATATATGTAAACCTACCAACATTTTTGGAATGACTTATCGTGAGAGGAAAAAATTACGTTTTAGTTGCATAACATCTGTTAATGGAAATGCTGTCATTTCGCAATAGTTTTTTATATTTAGAAAATATCGCAATAGTTTTGCGCAAATTTGTAATGTACACCAGGCTTATGTTTCCATCCAAATTTGCTTATTTAACTTCTGCGCAAAATTGGAATATAAAACTTGTTAATAGAGAACAAAATCATCACTTCCTGATAAACTGGCAACAAATATCACTTTAGAAAAATGGAAGTTGATGCAGTAGGAGAAGCCACTGTATATAGGTCTATAATATATTACTCCTCAGAGCGCACAGACGAAACGGAATGACCAAAACAGCATTTCAGATGCTGTGCAACGAGATCGGTCCGCTGGTTGGTCCAGTTATGCCGTTCCATCATGCAGTCACGTGGCTTTATGATGCGCATCGAGGAATTTATTCGGTAAATGTGTTTTCATCGTAGTTTATGTGCATGTTTTCTTATCGGATAGAAATGTATCCGACGTAGTTGAGCGCATATGTTTTTTATGCGCATTTTTAGAATTTATGTGCATCTTGGCGTTTCCATTTTTCATGGTATATCCTAAAATGTGCATAAAAATAGGTGCTGCATAAAAATAGGTTGAAACAGCTATTGTTACCCCGTCAGTGTTGGTTGGCGGGTTTTTTTCTGGTCGTGTATGTCTGAGAAGTGTTGTACTGTAATCTGGTGATTGTCCACGTTGGTTGGCATCTGTTAGTGCGGTGTGAATTAGTCTTTAGTTCCAGAAGTATTTTCTCCATGATTTATAATAAAAAAAAAACTCATCAGTTGAACCAAAGCAGCTCCAGACAAATGTACAATAATGTGAACTAGCCGGTGAAGATTTGCAAATGACTTAAATAAAAATGTTCGGGGGATAGTCTGCTTCTTGGTTTTGTTTAGTTTGTTTTGTCTTGTTTTTTTGGACGCACTGTCCACTTTTTGACCACTTTTTATAAAATGCCGCAAAGACCATGAAACGGACCTCTTTTAGTATAATATGAAGTGTATGAGAAAAGGATGCAGTTTTGGAGATAATAAGACTAAGATGAGCTGTCATTAATAATCTAGGAAAGAGGGATAGGTCACATTAGCAGAGGAGGCTTTTGTGTCTGCAAAATCTAGAAATGCCAGATAACAGATAAACACATATCTGCACAGGTGCTGCCCAGTCTTATTTTTTCCCTCCAGACCAACAAGACAAACTTCAGACTATGCAGACCTTAGAGCAAACACTGCACCTGCTCCATATCCAAGAAGATTGAGATAGGGAAGTGAGAAAACCTGCACAGACTGTCAAATGTAGATGTCACATTGAATAAAAGCACCAGCTTCCATGCCTAGCTACTCTACTGAGAAAAAAAAGTGTACTTCAGTGTCTTTCACCCACCTCTGTCTGTATTCAGCCTCACATCATATCCTGTTACATGTCAAATTAGAGGGTGGAACAATACAGGTTCAGATCAGCCTTCTGCCTTGATACGAAATGAATGTCAGCTTTAGCTATTTGCAAATATTGAGGCACAGCATAGACATCATCACTCAGTAAACACTTTCAATGAAAAGGTATAAGCCAAAGACTGAAAATACTGCAAATACTGTGACATAATAAAGCATTTATGGATGGATGGATGGATGGATGGGTGGATGGATGGGTGGGTGGTAGGGTTGGGTACCGAACTCTGTACTTTTAAGGGCACCGGCCGAATTACGTCGGTACTACCGGGTACCGATTCACAATAAGGGTGTACTCACATTAGGCACGGTTGCTTTGTACCGTGCCTGAGCGCATTTGTCCCCCCTCCCCACTCCCCCGCTGGCCTGCACTCGCATTGCACTTAACGTACCGGGCCGGAGCACACTTACGTCATTCACGATGCAACTTTTTGTTTTGAAGAAGACAGGAAGAAAAGCGCTTTCGCTAATAGACTGCCTAATAGAGTTATAATTTATGCCGCACATCGATTTTCACTTGATTTGCACTGCACGTATCAGAAGATTATTACTCTGATGGATAATACATAATTATTATTATGACTTTGATGGAAGAATTTGCAGCTACAAACTACAATCCCTGTTCGTCAATAAGGTGAGAACCAGACCCGTTATAATCCTAAACATACTTGAATTAATTGAAAAGTGTGTCCAAGTAGTAATAGTTTAGTGTTTGCTGTCGTAATGATGACAGTAGCGCACAGCTGTTCTGTGCTCCGGTGCGGTTAGCGATCACAGTACATGCGTACCGCGCCCGAGCCCAACTGAACCGCGCACTGGCCCACCTTTTCCAAGCGGGCCAGGGCCGGCTAAACGAACTGCGCCCGGGCACAGTACGGAGTACTCACACTAGTCAACCGAACCAGACTTTGGGGGTCAAACGTGCCCGGGCACGTTTTAGAACGCTTAGTGTGAGTACAATCGGTGCCAAATTTAGGTACCTGAGAACATATCTGGTGATATAAAGACGACCTGCATGTCCTGTGTGTCTCTGTGTGAATGAATGGCGCAGACGCGTGGTTTAATTTACCTCACACACACATTGAATCGTGTGTGACGGTCGCGTGTTTCCTTCTCTGCCATCTCATACGAGGACATGAATGCATGAACGTCATCTCCAGAGCCGCTCTGAGAGTCATTTCGTGAGCATTTTACCGTTTTATTTGACAAAAACTACCGTCATGTCATATCATAACACACAGAAACTCAAAGGTCTTCACGGCAACCCGTCAAAATAAAAGTTCGGTTTAACTTGACAAATATATTACTGTTGTACAGTAGAATTTAGATATGTCTCGATGTAATAATAATACTAACACTAAAGTAATAATAATAAATTGTCAAAACTTTATTTTTTAAGTAATAAATAAAAAATTTTATTCCAATTTTTCTTCCAATTTTTCTTAATTATAACAGTATAAAGCTCAACTGTGCAGCACTTTGTTTGACAAAAAAGTTTGTTTAATTAAATTAAAAGATAAATCAAATTAATGTTTTATGTCTTCATTTGATTACCAGAAAATACACAACACAGAATTTGTGGGAAATCTTTTCATAGAAATTAAATATATAAAAAAATATATATATATATATATACACACACACAGTATATATATATATATATATTAAAATGGTTGTTTTTATGAATTAAATTAATTAAGTAGCTAGTAGCCTACTATTTACTGGTAAATATTACAGTATACAAATATCACAGACAATGGCAAACAGCGACCAAGGCAGGGCTGGCATAATATCATTAACACTTCTATAAATGACTTACAGTTTCTTTACAGTTATTGAGGTAAACATCCCTAAAGTACAGAAAAAAGGTACCGTTGGGTACCGGCACCGAATTTCAGGTGGGAGGGTGTGGATAGGTGGGTGGGTGGGTTTGTGTGGATGGATGGGTGGGATGGTGGATGGATGGATGGATGGATGGTTTGGTAGACTAATTCACCCAAAATCCTACACCACATAACTTAAATGGCAAATATTATCTGACTATTTGTGATTGTCTCATATCGCACATCAGTTGCAATCAGACTAGGGATTCTCAAACTGTGGTCCACGGATGATTTAAATATTTTGAATTATTCATTTTAATGTAGCCAATAATATAAAACATAGAGCTAAATAAATCATTATAATTGACAGAAAATACCAGATTTGAATCAATAGACTAATTAATCAACACAAATTAAATAAACATATTGCGGTAACATTCATTTTATGATAAAGTGTTTCATTTTTCTGAGTTCAAACATACATTTTTTTAAAACAGTTATGCATTACATAACTAAATACATATACATATTTTTTTTCTAACTTCTTAGTTAATGAATAGTTGGCTCATTAGCTAAGAGTTTGGTTGATTTCAATGATTTTTTTTTTTAAGTCAGTTACATTAAAACGTATTGGTCTAATTTGAACCTAGAAAGTAAGATTAATTAGCCCTAACTAATTGCTAGTTGTTAACTTACCGGATATGATTATGCAACTCACCCCAGGGTGCTGCAGGGTATTTAGCATTTCTGAATATAGAGTAAATATCAGAAACTGCCATCATTTACTCACCCATGTCATTCCAAACCTTTAAAGGGGTCATGAACTGCATTATTTTATTATTTTATAATGTTTCCTGAAGTGCACATATAATTTTAGTATGATTTTTACATCAAAAATTGTCATAATTTAGAAATAAAAGGCATTTTTCCTACCCTGATTTTAGCCCTCTGATTGGAACGCTGTTTGAAGGGAGACTTCAGTGTAAACACCCACTGCTGTGATTGGCTAACATCTTTGCATATGAAATAAGTATTACATGTGGAACTCTCTCGAAAACTTTTAGCACATTTTTACTATTACAGTTCTCAAGGTTAACTAATCATAAAAAGTGTTGATCATAGCATTATATTTAGATTGTGGCATGAAAGGTTGCAGTGATGAGCATGTAGCCGATCTCGATCTAGTCATTGCAATTTGATTTCTGCACACTCATGAATGCTTTCATCATAACTAACAGTGCAACACAGTGGAAATAAGAGATTTGTTGATTCTAACGGGAGTTTTGGCAAGAGTCCAGAACACTTGCGCTGTTTGATTGACAGTTCCAGCGATTGTAAAGGGAGCGTTATTTGATCACTTTCTATATATAATTTAATCACAGTTTAAATAACATATTATTTTCATCCTACTTAGAGAAACAATGTGAAGTTGACAATTTAGTCACTGGTTTGATTTACTGACAATAAACAATTTTGAGACAAAAAGATCTGACTGTAGGCCTACATGAGTCATTACATATCAGAAATCACTGGTCACTGGTGATTTTGGTTAGACATATACACATAATCCGTACATATCAAATGATCTATAACAAATTAAAGCAATAGTGACACAGTAAAATCTTTTTTACTCACATAAGTGTGTTGCGCCGTTCCTGTCGGATCCAATATAGAAAGCACAGCATTGTTTTTTTTTTTTTATTTCAGGCTCTCTGCAAATCCAATGCAGCTACTGTGTTTTTCCACAACCTGGCACTGCACAACATTTTGCGCTCTTCAAAGGCATGTTTATCACTTAGTTGCTCGATCCAGTGTTAGCGACACGTCTGTTATTTACCTACTACTGCTTGTCGTGCTTGAACCAGTGGGCGGGGCTACTGAACTTTAGGGTTTGTGATGTCACCAACCCGGGAAGAAGCTTGTTGTAGTCCCTACCAGCCGATTATAAAAGAAAATATCTCCCTTTGCATTGAACTTTGAGCGTTATAACTTTGCAGATGTTTTTTTTTTGCTCAAACAGCAGCATTACACACTAACTAGAGTTAAAGTGAAATCATAACCAAGGACCCACGGAGCGCGTGTTCTTTTGAGATTCAAATACTGACCGATCCCCGCGAGAGCGCAGTCAACGCCCACATCAACTCAAATAAACACATCAAGAGTAGTGCTATACTTTAGCTACATCGTTTTGAGACGCGTTGAGGAATAATCCTGGAATAATTTACCTCACGAAAAGCTGTTTATTTCTAAGAGCACCGGATTCAGCGCTGATTGTGAGGTAAGTTTATTCTGTTAGTTTTCTGTGAATATTAAATGCAAAAAGACAGTTTAAATATGAATCCTGCTGCAACATAAAATGTCATAGACGTAAGACTGTTTAGACAAGATTTCTTTGGCCTGTTTTGGATAGATTATGAAGTGTTTACTGTAAAATAGCCTAGTGTCACATCAGTACAGCTTTTATTAGCAAATGTCTGCTCAGATGCTATAAATATAGTACCAGTAAAACGTATTTTGTTTCATATTGATGTTTAAATATTATAGCCTAATGGTATTTTTTTAATTTAATATATGCTGATTGTGAAAAGTGAACAGCACGAGTAATAAAGGACACATCATTTGATGCGCAATATATCAGAAGACATGGAGTTTGTCAGAAATGATTCTGACCACTTCATTAAGTTTTGTTTAGTAGAAAGCCTTTATTTAAAGTGAATTTCGTTTTGTATAAATTGTATCTTAATTTGAATCAATGTTTTTAATATATTTGCTAATAGCCTTACCCCTGGCGTGATCATGCATTGCACGCATGTCTCATAAATGAACCAAAGCTTGAAATGATATTTGAGTATTGTATGTATTGGATAGTTTACAAAATCAAATGCTTCAGAAAATGTTTGCTATTGAAATGACTGGGGAAAAAGTGTCCCAATCAACCTGAATTCACCCTATACTCTTTGAAATCATAATTGCATTGCATTTAAATCCCAAATATTTTACTTATAACATTCATCATTACCAATTATTCGGTTATTTGTATTTACTAAATACTGAATTGTGTTCAGTGTCACAATATTACTGTTTTTTAGCATGAGACTTATTTAAAAAAAAAAAAAAGTAGTACACTGCCAAAAATGCTCTTCTTAGTATTTTTGTCTTGTTTCTAGTCTAAATATCTACAAATTCTTAAATCAAGATGCATTTACTAGATAAATAAAATGACATAAGATATTTTTTCTTGTTTTGTTGAAAGTAAAATCAAAACGAAGTGAGTGTTTGCTTAAAACATGCAAAATTATCTGCCAATGGGGAAGAAAAATAATCTTGTTTCTGATTGAAATCTTGTTTCTTGTGTCTGTCTGATTATTTTTCTCTTTTTAGATATTTGGACTGGAAACAAGAAAAAATACTAAATAAGAAGAGCATTTTTTTGCAGTGTAGTCAAATCTTTTGATAATTTAAAATATAATAGGCCTTTGTAATCTGCCTTTGTTGACTACATTCTAAATAAACTACAACAAAATATATTTCCTTTGTCCTGTTGCTTAGCGCTCAGTCACATACCTGAGGCTCATTCATTATGCAACTCATTATGGGTTCTTTTGTTCTCTCAGGTGTGAATCACAGCATCATTCATGATCATTCACGCCTCTTCGCATACAGCCTTTGTAAAGAAAAAGTGTCTTACAAAATTTAAATCAATATATGTGTTGTGGGAATAAGTAGGCACAATGATTCACACATCAGTTTGAAGCAAAAACTCTAGGCAACATCACCCATTAGTCTAAAGTCTTGTGGACACATATCTATTGATTGTTCTGAGGCCTTCATTTTAAAACAAAAATTTTAGTTTTTTCAAAAACCACGCATACACATTATTCTCTCAAAAATACAAGCATGTACATACATGTTGCTCACATATTATGGTAGCCCAGTTTGTGCTGAATACAGTGTAATGACACTTTTGCCATTAATGTGTTTATAAGCAACTGAAAAAAGCACAAATGTCAGAGCATGTCAAAACTTCTAAAGGGCCCCAAAACAGCTCAGACTCCAGAGGGTTAAAGCTTTCTTTCTTTTGTGCAACTTAAAGGAAGATATTTTGAAAGT
Organism: Coreius guichenoti; assembly: GCA_039654105.1. NCBI lineage: Eukaryota > Metazoa > Chordata > Actinopteri > Cypriniformes > Gobionidae > Coreius > Coreius guichenoti. The sequence continues at coordinate 33,637,725 of CM077184.1, forward strand.
TAATAGCGTCCAAATCAGGGTGAGTAAATAATGATGATTTTCATTTTTGGGGGGGTGAATCAAACATTTACAAGACAATGGGAAAGGTTTTCCTTTGTTTTTTCTGCTTACAGACGACAACGTTATCAAAACAATCCCCATTCACACGGATCCGCGAAAACGACTAAAAATGTTGTTATGCATGCCAGGCCAGTAGATGGCAATGTCATTTTATAAAGCAACACTATGCGCCTTTAGACTGAACACCTAATTTGCATGCGCATGCCAGAGATGTTCACAAGTCTTTCATCTGGAGTCCGAGTCAAGTCGGAAGTCTTTAAGCTCAAGTCCGAGTCAAGTCTGAAGTCTTTATCACTGGAGTCCGAGTCAAGTCTGAAGTCTTTAAGCTAGAGTCCGAGTCAAGTCGGAAGTCTTTAAGCTCGAGTCCGAGTCAAGTCTGAAGTCTTTATCACTGGAGTCCGAGTCAAGTCTGAAGTCTTTAAGCTAGAGTCCGAGTCAAGTCTGAAGTCTTTAAGCTGGAGTCCGAGTCAAGTCTGAAGTCTTTATCACTGGAGTCCGAGTCAAGTCTGAAGTCTTTATCACTGGAGTCCGTGTCAAGTCTGAAGTCTTTAAGCTCGAGTCCGAGTCAAGTCTGAAGTCTTTATCACTGGAGTCCGAGTCAAGTCTGAAATCTTTAAGCTGGAGTCCGAGTCAAGTCTGAAGTCTTTAAGCTCGAGTCCGAGTCAAGTCTGAAGTCTTTATCACTGGAGTCCGAGTCAAGTCTGAAGTCTTTATCACTGGAGTCCGAGTCAAGTCTGAAGTCTTTATCACTGGAGTCCGAGTCAAGTATGAAGTCTTTATCACTGGAGTCCGAGTCAAGTCTGAAGTCTTTATCACTGGAGTCCGAGTCAAGTCTGAAGTCTTTATGCTGGAGTCCGAGTCAAGTCTGAAGTCTTTATGCTGGAGTCCGAGTCAAGTCTGAAGTCTTTAAGCTGGAGTCCGAGTCAAGTCTGAAGTCTTTATGCTGGAGTCCGAGTCAAGTCTGAAGTCTTTATCACTGGAGTCCGAGTCAAGTCTGAAGTCTTTATCACTGGAGTCTGAGTCAAGTCTGAAGTCTTTATGCTGGAGTCCGAATCAAGTCTGAAGTCTTTATGCTGGAGTCCGAGTCAAGTCTGGAGTCTTTTTTCATGAGTTCGAGTCGAGTCTCAAGTCATTTCATGTCTTACTAAAAAAAAAAAAAACTCAAAAAAAAGTAAAAAAATACTTTTTAGAATTTAGACAAAATATTTGGCATTTCTATCATCCGTTTTGTTTGTAATAAAGGTCCTAAGATGTAAGGGATACATCCAGCCTGTTACGTTATAATCCATTATAATGTAAAATACAAAACAATTGTCCTGGCAACAAGACGAGTAGTCATTTTCAATACAGTCGCTGAGTGGACACAAGATGGCGTCAGTCACGTTTGTTATACAGCGTTGTTATTGACGACAGTCATTATCAGAAAATATCAAACCTCCGAACGTTTGTAGTTGTTTCTAGTCAATAGAAAACAGTACGCATGCTGATTGCGATACTTTAAAATATGCGCTTTAAGTAATAAATGGATTAACATCTTTCTATCTCTCTCTCGTAGACACACATTAAGAGAGAGAAAAGCTGCATATACTAGGAAAAGATTGATTAAAAGTAAAACGTAGTGCTAGGTTTAAAGGTTAGATTTTATTCATGTTTTAACAGGCTGGCAATCCAAAAGAGCCACCCAGCTACACCACAGTAAAACAGATAGCTGTGTGAGTTAATGTCACTAACCTTTGTGGATGCGATGTCTAATACAATTTGATGTTGTCGTTCCGGTGTCTTTAATTGTTTTCCACACATTCTTTGCATCTAGCCGATCTGACATGGTAATGAATCCAAATGTGAGGACATACGGCACGATGGATCCTGTCATGCTTCATGGGACTCTTATGACATTAAGGAGTTTATGCGCAATACACAGACATCCGTAATCAAATTCTATGACAAGGGTCCGATCTACCACGTCACGTACATGTGAAGCAGATATTATAAAATTCAAATAAAGCAAAAATTCTTTATTTACGATATCAGTAGTTAAGGAATAAAGACTTGAGTTGTTTTTAAAATATTCATGAGTCCTTTTTGTCGAGTCAAGTCTGAAGTCATTTCAGGTCGAGTCCTGAGTCAAGTCTAAAGTCTCATAAAATGCGACTCGAGTCCGAGTCACTAACTCGAGTGCCTATCTCTGGCGCATGCTGTCATTGTTTTCACAAATTCATGTTTTTATAGTTTACATGGAGATGATAACGGTATCGGTTATCAAAAACACTTTGAAACCCGTTTTCAAAAGCTTGTTTTTTTCAGGCCCCCAAAACACATTGTCGTGTAAATGTACAGCCAAAACACATTTTAGTTGAAAACGTAGTCGTGTAAACTAGATTAAACTTTTCCAAAACAAAATGCCTTGAGTTGCAAACTACCAGAACCCACAAATGTACCCAGCTGCTAAAACTATTTTGTTACACAAGAAGATTTGATTGTTTTGTTTGGTATTCTCATCACCGCACTTTTCTATGTCTGGTCAGGTAGACAGATAATGGCACCGGAATCAAATGGAGCAGAATAAAACATGTGTTTGACTTGGAACGGAATCAAATCAGCCAGGCCACTTATCACATTACCGGCCTATCTCTTGTCCTTGGACCCATGGGTTTGCACTCCATCAAAGAGCTCATACAGAATGAGTTTGCCTTTTATAAATAGTGAAACACACCCACACCTCCTCCCCACCCCCGGCAACATCCTCCCCAGTCTTCCCCCTAAACTCCCTCCGCCTCTCTGCACTCCTCTTTTCTCATCTCCCTTCTTTTAGTGCTCTGGCAGGTCATTTGCAATGCTAAGCATCAGTTGGCAGTCGTGTTGGAGAGAGTATAAGAGGAAATGGGCAGAGCCTTCCCCAACATCAGGCTAATCATTTTATCTCTGCTCTTCATTGCTGCATAATAAGTGTTTTACGGGGGATTAGTGAAATAATGTATACATGAGCTGTTGTTTTTGTATCTCTGGACCCCTGTGCTTCATTCCGCCACTGTTCCACCAGCTTATGTAATTAGCTAACAAAAGGGGTCAGGCAGAGAGAAGGATGAGGAGGAGAATATCAACGAGGCCACCAACCGCACAGTCATGGTAACCCTCTCCCTCGTTCTCACTTTGGATCGGGCGAGATCTGCTTTTGGAAAGGAAAAAAAGGAAGCACAACATGCAGGAAAAAAACATGCTGAGAGCAAACCCATCTTTTTAACTCTGTTAAATATTTGTTTATAATAAACGACTACTTAGGCATGGATGAACAAAATTCATAGTGACCGTGAAGTGCTTTTACACATTTCTTTTCACATTTCTTTTTTTGACAGCAATGAAAGCAAGACTGTGAGGATAAAAGTGTGTTCAATGGATTGTACTGTTGTTAACAACATGCTAATTGTTCAGCTGACAAAGCATATTTTCAAAACACCTTCAGTAGACAAAAACTCCATAAAACAGATTTCAAGGTTTTTGAGTGTTTTGCATTTTAGTATGTTGTGAGTATATATACTGTATATGTATGTATGTATATATGTGTGTGTGTGTGTGTGTGTGTGTGTATATATATATATATATGTGTACACTGAACAAAATTATAAACGCAACACTTTTATTTTTGCCCCCATTTTTCAGATCTAAGACTTTTTCTATGTACACAAAAGGCCTATTTCTCTCAAATATTGTTCACAAATCTGTCAAAATTTGTGTTAGTGAGCACTTCTCTTTTGCCGAGATAATCCATCCACCTCACAGGTGTGGCATATCAAGATGCTGATTAAACAGCATGATTATTGCACAGGTGTGCCTTAGGCTGGCCACAATAAAAGGACACTCTAAAATGTGTAGTTTTACTGTATTGGGGGTGTCCGGGGGGGTCCGAAAATCAGTCAGTATCTGGTGTGACCACCATTTGCCTCACGCAGTGCAACACATCTCCTTCGCATAGAGTTGATCAGGTTGTTGATTGTGGCCTGTGAAATGTTGGTCCATTCCTCTTCAATGGCTGTGCGAAGTTGCTGGATATTGGCAGGAACTGGAACACACTGTCGTATATGCCGATCCAGGTGGTGTTGTGTTTATAATTTTGTTCAGTGTATGTATATACACTCACCTAAAGGATTATTAGGAACACCATACTAATACTGTGTTTGACCCCCTTTCGCCTTCAGAACTGCCTTAATTCTACGTGGCATTGATTCAACAAGGTGCTGAAAGCATTCTTTAGAAATGTTGGCCCATATTGATAGGATAGCATCTTGCAGTTGATGGAGATTTGTGGGATGCACATCCAGGGCACGAAGCTCCCGTTCCACCACATCCCAAAGATGCTCTATTGGGTTGAGATCTGGTGACTGTGGGGGCCATTTTAGTACAGTGAACTCATTGTCATGTTCAAGAAACCAATTTGAAATGATTCGAGCTTTGTGACATGGTGCATTATCCTGCTGGAAGTAGCCATCAGAGGATGGGTACATGGTGGTCATAAAGGGATGGACATGGTTAGAAACAATGCTCAGGTAGGCCGTGGCATTTAAACGATGCCCAATTGGCACTAAGGGGCCTAAAGTGTGCCAAGAAAACATCCCCCACACCATTACACCACCACCACCAGCCTGCACAGTGGTAACAAGGCATGATGGATCCATGTTCTCATTCTGTTTACGCCAAATTCTGACTCTACCATCTGAATGTCTCAACAGAAATCGAGACTCATCAGACCAGGCAACATTTTTCCAGTCTTCAACTGTCCAATTTTGGTGAGCTCGTGCAAATTGTAGCCTCTTTTTCCTATTTGTAGTGGAGATGAGTGGTACCCGGTGGGGTCTTCTGCTGTTGTAGCCCATCCGCCTCAAGGTTGTGCGTGTTGTGGCTTCACAAATGCTTTGCTGCATACCTCGGTTGTAACGAGTGGTTATTTCAGTCAAAGTTGCTCTTCTATCAGCTTGAATCAGTCGGCCCATTCTCCTCTGACCTCTAGCATCAACAAGGCATTTTCGCCCACAGGACTGCCGCATACTGGATGTTTTTCCCTTTTCACACCATTCTTTGTAAACTCTAGAAATGGTTGTGCGTGAAAATCCCAGTAACTGAGCAGATTGTGAAATACTCAGACCGGCCCGTCTGGCACCAACAACCATGCCACGCTCAAAATTGCTTAAATCACCTTTCTTTCCCATTCTGACATTCAGTTTGGAGTTGTATACACTCACCTAAAGGATTATTAGGAACACCTGTTCAATTTCTCATTAATGCAATTATCTAATCAACCAATCACATGGCAGTTGCTTCAATGCATTTAGGGGTGTGGTCCTGGTCAAGACAATCTCCTGAACTCCAAACTGAATGTCAGAATGGGAAAGAAAGGTGATTTAAGCAATTTTGAGCGTGGCATGGTTGTTGGTGCCAGACGGGCCGGTCTGAGTATTTCACAATCTGCTCAGTTACTGGGATTTTCACGCACAACCATTTCTAGAGTTTACAAAGAATGGTGTGAAAAGGGAAAAACATCCAGTATGCGGCAGTCCTGTGGGCGAAAATGCCTTGTTGATGCTAGAGGTCAGAGGAGAATGGGCTGACTGATTCAAGCTGATAGAAGAGCAACTTTGACTGAAATAACCACTCGTTACAACCGAGGTATGCAGCAAAGCATTTGTGAAGCCACAACACGCACAACCTTGAGGCGGATGGGCTACAACAGCAGAAGACCCCACCGGGTACCACTCATCTCCACTACAAATAGGAAAAAGAGGCTACAATTTGCACGAGCTCACCAAAATTGGACAGTTGAAGACTGGAAAAATGTTGCCTGGTCTGATGAGTCTCGATTTCTGTTGAGACATTCAGATGGTAGAGTCAGAATTTGGCGTAAACAGAATGAGAACATGGATCCATCATGCCTTGTTACCACTGTGCAGGCTGGGGGTGGTGGTGTAATGGTGTGGGGGATGTTTTCTTGGCACACTTTAGGCCCCTTAGTGCCAATTGGGCATCGTTTAAATGCCACGGCCTACCTGAGCATTGTTTCTGACCATGTCCATCCCTTTATGACCACCATGTACCCATCCTCTGATGGCTACTTCCAGCAGGATAATGCACCATGTCACAAAGCTCGAATCATTTTAAATTGGTTTCTTGAACATGACAATGAGTTTACTGTACTAAAATGGCCCCCACAGTCACCAGATCTCAACCCAATAGAGCATCTTTGGGATGTGGTGGAACGGGAGCTTCGTGCCCTGGATGTGCATCCCACAAATCTCCATCAACTGCAAGATGCTATCCTATCAATATGGGCCAACATTTCTAAAGAATGCTTTCAGCACCTTGTTGAATCAATGTCACGTAGAATTAAGGCAGTTCTGAAGGCGAAAGGGGGTCAAACACAGTATTAGTATGGTGTTCCTAATAATCCTTTAGGTGAGTGTATATATATATATATATATATAGTTGTGGTCAAAAGTTTTCATACACCTTGCAGAATCTGCAAAATGTTAATTATTTTAACAAAATAAGAGGGATCATACAAAATGCATGTTATTTTTTTATTTAGTACTGTCCTGAATAAGAAATTTAACATACAATATGTTTACATATAGTCCACAAGACAAACTAAAAGCTAAAATACTAAAACAAAAATGACCCAGTTCAAAAGTTTACATACACTCGATTCTTTATACTGTGTGTCGTTACCTAGATGATCCATGACTGTTTTTTTTTTTGTTTGTTTGTTTTGTGATGGTTGTTCATGAGCCCAATGTTCCTCAGAAAAGTCCTTCAGATCCTGCAAATTCTTCAGTTTTCCAGCATCGTTTGCATTTTTGAACCCTTTGCAGCAGTGGCTGTATGATTTTGAGATTCATCTTTTCACACTGACACCGGATCTACACCGGATGCGACCGTTGTCGCTCACGTCACAACAGCTAAATGCTGTCTACACTGGACGTGACAAAGCGCCCGTTGCAAAGCATTTGTCCTTTGTGGCAGTACATCATAAATAGAATAAGACATCAGTTTACTGTCTGAGATTTATCGCTCGCGTCGCGCCGTATCCAGTGTAGACAACATCACTGATTATAATGGGTTCTATTGTCTTTTGTCATGTCGAGCCGCTCGTGTCCGGTGTAGACACGGTGTGAGGACAATGGAGGGACTCAATCACAACTATTAAAAAAGGTTAAAAAATGCACTGATGCTCCAGAAGGAAACACAATGCATTAAGAGCCGGGGGGTGAAAACTTTTTGATTTTGAAGATCAGGGTAATTTGTACTTATTTTGTCTTCTGGGAAACATTTAAATATCTTCTGTAGCTTCTGAAGGGCAGTAAGTTAAAAAAATATGATCTTTAAACAAAATAAGAAAAATTTACACATCTTCATCCTGTTCAAAAGTCTCCCGGTTCTTAATGCATTGTGTTACCTTCTGGAGCATCATTGAATGTTTGAACCTTTTGTAATAGCTGCATATGAGTCCCTCAGTTGTCCTCAGTGTGAAAAGATGAATCTCAAAATCATACAGTCACTGCTGGAAAGGGTTCAAATATGCAAAAGATGCTGGAAAACTGAAGAATTTGCAGGACCTGAAGGATTTTTCTGAAGAACATTGGGCAGTTGAACTGTTCAGGACAAACAAGAGACTCATGAACAACCATCACAAAACAAAAAGACAGTTGTGGATCATGCAGGTAATGACACACAGTGTTAAGAATCAAGGGTGTGTAAACTTTTAAACAGGTCATTTTTATAAATTCAGCTGTTATTTATTTATTTTTTTGTCTTGTGGACTATATGTAAACATCTTTTATGTAAAATATCTTATTCAGGAAAGCAATAAATAAAAAAATAACATGCATTTTGTATGATCCCTCTAATTTTGTTAAAATAATTAACATTTTGCAGATTCTGCAAGGTGTATATAAACTTTTGACCACGACTGTATGTATGTGTGTGGGTGTGTGTGTGTATATATATACAGACTATGACTGTAGTATTTATTTTTTTATTGTTTGTTTTAGTATTAGTTTTATTTGACGATAATAACCCTGAAAAATGAGCAAATGATGACAACATTTTCATTTTGGGGTGAATTATCCCTTTAAAATGTGCTACAAGCAATGTTAGGTGTTCTAGAATTTCCACCAGAAACAACCTTTTTCTATAGGAATATATTTACCTGTCAGTCAGAAGCGAAGCAAGATTGGCATCTGTTTTCATGCTGTTTTGAAGCTCTCTGCTCCCTCCAGCGATGAGAAGCTTGCTCTTGCTCTTGCTCTCTCGTCTTGTTTCTTTTTTTGGTCGCATCGCTTTTTGGCCTCTTTATTTTACTGTGTCATCCTATTCCTTTTAAGATGTTTTGATGCATTTCCCACCCTCCAAACTATATATATATATATACACATGAGGAGTGCCTGCTGTGAATGAGCGAAATGACTGACAGACAGAAAGCGCCTCAAAAGTCTTCTGATTGGCTAAACAAAGAATCTGACGGCAGCCACGTTTTATTTGACCGTTTACAGAGATGTGATTGTATTTGTCAAATTTGACATATCTTCTTTCCATCTGAGCAAATGGGGTTTTAACACCATTTTGCTGCTGATGCGTGAACATTTTCAATATGGACAAAGATGGGAAGCTGTTGCATGTGTGAATCGCCGAAAGAGGAAAAGGCTTTTCTGCAATTTTACCGCAATTTGACAGGTTTCATGTGTGAAAGTGTCTTACGATTGAGACTTAGCGGTTTAATATCCCCATCTGGTGCATTGACACGACTCAATCAATTATTGATACATGCATGAGTGTGAAGAAAGGGTTGTATTGATCCAAACCATGTCTGATCAAAAACAACATGCTCATTTACCCTAGATGTTACAGATGGCAACAGGTTACCATGTCAATCGTGTATAGTGTATGCACTCAGCATGTGAACAGGAAAGCTCTGGTTCAAAGCAGAGGGAAAAAATTGATGAGCTGAGATTATCCCTTTATTATAGTAAGTTACAGTGAATAATTGTTTGTAATCAGCATCTTGGGTTCATGCAAACAGAATCCGCTCATACATCACCAGGCATGTGCTCTAGAGCGTGGCATAAAATCGGGGAAAATAGCCTTTCTTTATTCTTATTTGTCAGACAAATAATGTATTCAAATAGATTTATTAAGGAAGTGCAATTAATCACGCTGTGATAATGGTGACCAAAGCAAGTGATTAATAGCACCGCTTAAAAACAGCAGATCATTGGAGTCAATATCTCCCATGTGGCAGGACTATGACCTGCTGTTCAACTGAGTTGTTTGTTAAAAGAAGGTTTCGTAATGCTAATTTACTGTGTAAGCTTGCAATGCCTTTTATTTATACACAATACTGTGGGAGCAGATGCTTTGTGAAGTTACCTCATCACATTTATTTTGCTTGGCTGCATTGCAGCCTGAAATCATTTCCCTTTGGTTGGGCAAGATGTTCTGCTTTGGTGAACGAGTCAGAATGGTGTATGCCTTTTGGAATACTATCATCACAGTCTTCACAATTGTGAAGTTATCCAATATCCGGGGAACTTTTTTACTATTGGCGAAAATAAAGACAGGGCATGATGTCCTGCTTGTCTCTCGCCCAATAAAAAGTACCTCTCATGAGGCCGCAACTCATTACCACTTCTCACCTGAGGCTTATAAGGTCCCATTGATTCTGTGACATCACTGATTAAAATCAATGCACCGTTCCCTGTGTCCCTGACTGGCTCTCGTGCCCTGAGGTGGACCTGGAGCAGGAATTCTGTTATGATGTACTTCTTCCCACAGGACATAGGGGAGGTAATAGATGTTGCTGTTGTTTACACATGCTTACAAAAATCTGTGATATGCTCAAAAGCACACAGACTATACGATTTGGCTGCATCCAAAATCACATACCTCCCTACTATATAGTAGGCGAAAAACAGTATGTGACAAAAGAAGTATGTCTGAATTCACAGTACTCATAAAAGAGTAGGCAAAAAGTACCTGGATGACCTACTACTTCCGCCAAGATTCTGAAGTGTGCATACAATGGACAGTTCTATCCCATGAGGCCACGGGAGAGGATTTGTGAATGGCAGTGAAGCAACATAACTGACGCTGGTAGGTCACATGATAATGACAACATGGCGAATGTAGTACGTCTGGATTACATTCATACTACACACATTCATACTATATAGAACATACTTTTTAGCGGCCGTGAAGTAATTACTTATTAAATAAGTACCTACTCATGCGATTTCGGATGCAGCCTATTTTGAGGTAGAAAACAATGTTTGGACAAATAGTTATGTAGGTTTAGGTCTTTTCCCAGATAGTAAATTGGTATTGGGCCGAATCTGGTTGAATTTAGGCTGCGAGTTTGACCCGCATACCACATGGAATTATGGCCCAAAAGCTACTTGCCGAAAGTTAACCAGATCCATGACCAAAACTCACCCACAACTTCTTCCATGTTACCAGAAATCAGCCATAACTGGCCCACAACAGTGCCAGAATCCCCAGATGTCAGCCAGAAAAGAGCCAAACTGCCACCACCTTTACCCCAGACCTCACCCACAAATGGACCAATATTATGCCAGAATCCCCAAAACTGAGGCAGAAATAATATTCATATATTGTGAAATGTTTTTGTTTCTTTTGGTTGACCAGACTCACGCCAGAACTCAGCCTAATGCTGTTTGACACAAGACTGTGAACAAAAAAAAATCAGCAACGCCAGAATCAAGCCAGAAGTGCCGAATGCAAGCCAGATTCGGCCCACACTCTGTTGCTGTCTGGGTTCCCATTTAAGTAAAATAATTTGGACCATGTTCATAAAATTGAATCCATTAAACCTGAGCGATCTTCAAAAAAACCTCCCCACTGTGCTTTGTGTCTGGCAGAACCAGCTAATCTGTGGAGGAGGTTGGAACTATCAGCTTTCTGAGTTGATGATCATCATCTCAGGCCCTTGTCAGCACTTTATAAATACTGCAATGGAAATCTCTGTAAGAGTGCCCTTTAATCTGAATTAAGATTGATTGGCAGCTTGTGCCTATCCAGGTGTAACAAATAATATTGCTTTAATGTGTCCCTGTTGTCCATGGATTGGTGTGTGCCTGCATATCCATGCTTGTGTGTGTGTGTGTGCGTGCCCTTTGTGAGTTCATTGATAGCAAGAATATTATCAGATGGTGTATGATGGAGATAAGTGTGAGTGTGTGTGTAAAGCTTTGCAAAGATAAAAGGGACCTCTTCAGTGCAACCTCTGCAGTGATGGGTTCACTATCATTGAATCTGAATTTAAAAAATCCTATCGACTTTGAAACGTGTGCATTTTATGGCTTTGAAACTGATGCAGGTCATAAGGCGAAAGTAAATGGCATGCTAATCAAGTAAGCAGAGGAAAAGAGGTTTTATCTGTGGCTCAGACACTGCTGGATGGATGTAGCTTTATCTGGGTCACCTAAAGCCAATGTTAAATCCACTTGGGCTTTACCCTCAGCCTGAGAGTGAGTTTGAATAAGCGAAGAAAGCAGTGATGTTACAAACCCAGACAGGGTCACTCAGAATTGCATTTTATCTGTGGTATGACCAAAATCTTGTATGAGTAACAGTATATATGATATATACTGACTGGAAATTCCAAGAACAAAAAGAAATTAAATTTAATAATATTAAAAATAATTAAAAAAAAATTTTTTTTTTAAAGAAACTAACACTTTTATTTGCCTATAATGCATTAAATGACTTTTGTCAAAAGAGATTTGTAACATTATTAAAAAGTCAATGACATTTGACTTTTTATATTTATTTTACATAAATGCCATAATCAAAATCCTCCAAGTGCAGGATTAACACTTCATGTTTCTGTATCTCTTCCCATTGATGTTATTGGACTTTTTTACAGACCTTATGATAAAACGTTTCCTTAAAGGGGTACATTGTTGGCAAAATGGGCTTTGAATAAAACTTGGCAGCCTATGCAATAGAAATACGGGACAATTAAAATCGGTGCTACCTGACTAGAGAAAACAGAGGAAAAAAGGCTGTTGTTTTTCCTTTTGCCAAATAGGTAGGAAAACTCCAACACCCATAATGCACTGGTCATGTTGCCTTCCAAGGCCACTCCCACAAGTCTGCTATAGACTTGGTCGGCATTACTGGGAACGCCCACAAAAACGTCATATCCGTTTATGCCGTGGGGGAAAACAAGCCATTCGAATAAACGCGTGTAGACCTTGTTAGACGCTTTATCTTTACTCTTCGTAATAATTACAATTTATTTTTGCTTGGTGCAATGCCGAAAGTTGCCATGTGCCGTTCTGCATCTCTAGTAAGTTAAAAAACCCTGATCTGAAGTTTTATACTGCCAATAAACAGACAGAGCCGTTCGTCAATTCCGAAAGCCTGTTCAATACGTCCAATACAATTAAACATTTGCACTACATGATGCTGGTATTATTGTAAAGATTAAAAAAAGAGATTTCATTAATTGCAATGACAAAAGTTTGTTGAACAAAACGCCAATAAAATCATACTTATCACGGGACTCGAACGGCGTCAGAAATGCAGTCAATTTATCGTTAAAGCAGCTTTTTACGATGAGCGATCACATAGCCACATAATGCGTGAGGTTATTAATGTACAAAACATTCAGAAATCTTCTTTATTTGATGATTGGAAGGGCTGGGCTCATGCTTGTGCTTCAAGCTTACAAGCTGATAGACACATTATATGTACGACACTTGTAAACTCGTCAAAATGCATGCTGCTCCCACAAATATTACATGACATATAGCTAGGCTACTTCATAAATCACCCAGTTATTTGATGAAGACGGTTGCTATAAAAAAGCAAATAAAAAAACTTCGCTTTTGTCAGTAATTTGAATAATATTGTGACACTGACATCAACTCCAAATTTGTTTTGTAATATGTAAATGCTGAATTCATCCGTGCATGGCTGTACTAACAAGAAAAACGAATAAATAGACAGATAAAGCTACATGCATGCAAGACAACAGAAAACTGACGGATGTCTAAACTTTATCTAAACATTGATGCCAAACAGCTCATCATATCACTGGATGTTAGGCTTTTGACAAATGTTTGTTAAACGTGGCACTGCGGTAAATTAACGTTTGACATGCCATGTTTCTATTCTAGCCCAAACATACTTATACATAAACAAACGCCCTTTGCATTGCACACGGCATATTAAGAAAAATATCAATTTCATAGCACAAGACACGTTTTATGATCATTTTAAAACGTTAAACGTATGTAATACATACTTTTAATCCATTAAATTCAGGAACACTGAATTAACGTCTTCATCGAAAGACCGGGTGATTTATGAAGTTGGCATGTCATACCTATTTGGGGGTCGGGGGAGCAGCAGCATGTATTTTGACAAGAAAATGACACCTCTGGCCATTGATTCCGTTGGGTCGTTTATCAGTCACAGATACTGTACGGACAATCTGACCCAATACGGCTCAGTTTTTTTATGTATCTTGCTCTGTCGAGCGGCAGAAACTGGGTTAACGCCATGCATTTTCATTGTGGGGGAATGGACTGTTTTCCCCCATGCTACGCCCCCAGCTATGACACGACGCCGACCAAGTCTATGGATACGCTTGACCAGAGTCAAATACCGCCTTGCTTTAGTAGAAATACTTCTTAGCAAACTTTTAGTTATAATGGTGTCGACTTCCCGGCTGCAAGAATTCAAAGAGTAAATGTTTAGCGGGAGGGTGTTACTTATGGTTTCCAGTGAAGGATTCAGTGCAAAGAATCGTAAATACAGAGAGAACACTGCAGCGGAATATCTGAAAAACCTCTGTGTTTGTAGGTAACAACCTGAATCAGTACGAACACAGTGCTTTAGGACAAACGGAGGGGGAAAAAAAACAAAGAAACTGCCATCTTCACGAAAGCCCTGAAGCTATCAAAAGTCCACCGGATGACGTAAAATGATTGCTGACAAATAAAAATAAAAGAACTGTTCACTTAAAGGTTCTTTGGGGAACCTTAAATGGTTCTTCTATGGCGTTGCTGCTAAAACCTACAGAGCCCCTAAATCCCCATGTCGCTAGTCTCTGTACTGTGAAGTCGCTTGTGGGCGTTTCCATTGCTGTTGCTCTAATGTTATTGGTAGACTGCACGTCTGGCCATTTCTTCAGAAAATGCAATCACAAGTGATATGTAAAACTAAGATATCATTCTAATTTGACTAGGAATTAGACTTAGATTAAAAGTAGCATTCTGCTGTTGGAGAGTGTTGTGAAATAAACTACAGCATCATTAACGATCGATCAATCAACGAATTAAACTCACTCATACTGTCAAAAATAACTAAAACGTCATTCGAATTTGACAAATACTTTTTTAATAAAAATAATAAATAAATAGAAACCATATTATAAACTGCAGCTGTGCTAAACTGCTCACTGCCTCATATAATTAAAGGGATAGTTCACCCAAAAATGAAAATTAGCCCATGATATTACTCACCCTCAAGTCATCCTAGGTGTATATGACATTCTTCTTTCAGACGAATACAATCAGAGTTATATTAAAAAAGTCCTGGCTCTTCCAAGATTTCTAATGGCAGTGACTTGTTGGTTAGTTTTTGAAGTCTATAAAAGTGCATCTATCCATCATATAACTGCTCCACACAGCTCCGGGGGGTTAATAAAGGCATTCTGAAGCGAAGTGGCGCGTTGGTGTAAGATAAATATCCATATTTAAAAGTTTATAGACTAAAATAACTAGCTTCCGGCGGTCAGCGGTACGCAAGTCGACTTGCGCCAAAAGAGTAACCCTTGACGCGATGTATAGGAGCATCGCAAGCTTTGACGCCTCTCGCGGATAGGGCTGGGCAACAAACTCAAGCCCCTCTTCTCTTATATCGAAATCATCCGCCATTTGTCTTTAAAAATTCTCGTTTTAGACTTCTAATTCGTGACCGGTGTTTTGTTTTGCTCTATCCTCTGCGCTTCTGCGTTCGTCAATACGTCATGCGTCAAGGGTTCAAGGGTCAAGGGTTACTCTTTCGCCGTAAGTTGACTTGCGTACCGCTGACCGCCGGAAGTTAGTTATTTTAGTCCATAAAGTTTTAAAGTCCATAATAGTTTTCTTACACAAACACGCCACTTCGCTGTCATATACACCTAGGATGACTTGAGGGTGAGTAAATCATGGGCTAATTTTCATTTTTGGGTGAACTATCCCTTTAACAACGCAAAATATCAATGTATGAATCAAACTCACTAAGACTGCTGACAATTTCTTTTCCACGCATCATTTCATTATATCCATGTATGTGGTTACAGTCAAATGATATAAAACAGTGAAACCGCTCCGGAACTCTGTCCTGCCTGTCTTGCCTGCACTCGAGACGGTGACTTGAGCTCCACTCACTGTCTTCACTCCTATTGGTTGTCCCTCTCACAAAATTTGCTTCTCATTTGCATAAAGTTTAAATTTCTGAACTTTTGTTGCGTCTCGCATCACTTGCCACGCCTACATTCTGTCGCCAAAGGTCACTGTCGCCAGCGCTCCATTGAAATGAATGGGATCATGTCGCTTTGTCGCTGGTGGTGTGAATGGGGCTTAAAGGACATGGTGGTGGAAAAAAATATGAGATGGGAGGGAAAAAAATAAGTCAGTGCTTTTGCGTTCTCTCGCAAATGTTTTGCGTTCCCCCAAGAAACTTTGCGCTCGCTCGCAAAACCTTTTGAGCATTTTGCAAGAGAACACAAAAGCATAGATAAATAATTTTCCTTCACTATGTCCCTTTAGGGTCTCCATAGAAAACCCTTTTGCAACCTTTATTTTTAAGACTATAGTGTATAGTGCAGCATTGCTTGGAAACCATAAACAATGTTGCATTTTATTTAATGTTCCTTGCTGCTCACAAGTCCTGCCTCAGTATAAACAGTATAACAAAATCTCTTCCAGTTAAGACATTTCTACTGTCATATATACCATCACAGCATAGTTTGCAGTGTGATATTTGTCTCTTTGTGATGAACTGCAGCTGAAGTGCTCCCCTGAAGTCTCTCATCACCTCTTGTTCATACACAGAATGACCTTTAGCATGCGGGGGGTTGGAGGTCAAGTGTGAGAATGATTTGAACAAACAGTGCAAAAACAGCAAGTCTGTACCCTAGAGGCTTACCTCTGTTCTTTCACTTACACAGAGAACATCTCCATTTCTGTGACAGTTAGACGACAGTAGGTCATGCAGAGATGTCCTTATGGAAGGTCTGTGCATGTGCGTTAGATGTTAGATGTCAGAAGTCAGAAGGCGGAACGCGTAGACGTACAGGCACTGTTGCTGTTATAATGGTGGATGTTCACATGATGTCATCTAATGATGTGTGCTAACAGATGTCTGAGAATCCTCCAACAATGTGTGTTTAAGGTGCAAAGCAGTTAGCACACATGCTTCAGACACTTTGAGCTGGCCTTTGCTAAGAGGCAAAGTATTTATTAATTTTAATTTTAATCTTACACATTTTAATTTTAGTTTAAGTTTTAGTAAATTTGTTATGTACGGAAGCTTGTTTCCGCCACTGAAAAAAAAATAAAAAAGGTAATTGCGATTGTAATTTATCTTACAATTCAGACTTTTTTTTCTCAGAATTGCCTGTCGCAATTGCAAGTTATAAAGTCAGAATTGTGTGATATAAAGTCGCAATTGCGTCTTATAAAGTCAGAATTGAAACTCACAATTTTGAGAAAAAAGTCTGAAAAATTGCACTTCTGAAAAATGCCAGAATTGTGAGATATAAAGTCAGAATTGTGAGATAAATTTGCAATTGCGAGAAAAGAAGTCAGGAGTGTGAGGGAAAAAAAGTCGCAGTTATTTTTTTTTATTCCATGGCAGAAACAAGCTTCTATAGTTGTGCTTTTTTTTGCCATTTTTATTAATATTATTTTTAATTTCTATTTAGCTTTTTTATTTTTGTTTTAGTTCTAGATTTTTTATTTTTTTATTTTATTTCAAGTTTTGTTTAAGTTAAGTTTTTCATCTAATATTTACATTTTACTTTATTTTATTTCAGCTTTATTTTAATTAACAAAAATGTTTTTTTGATTTATTTTAGTTAACAACAACAATGAGAATTTAGCTGCATTCACACTACAAGCCTCAGTGCTCAATTCTTTTTAAAAAGTTATTTTTTGATTTTGGCTGTTCACGTTATTTTTTTAAATGCGGCCAATATCAGATTCGAGTGTGAACAGGTCACGATCCTGAACTGACCCACATGCACAAAATCAAATCAAATCAAATCACCTTTATTTATATAGCGCTTTTTACAATGGCAATTGTTTCAAAGCAGCTTCACAGTGGTAACAGGAAAATAATGCAACAAAATTTGATGCGGCTGTACAGCCACTCTGGTGAAAACGATGATGTCATCCAGCTCATTTCAATTATCATATAGAGTCAATGCGGGCAGATCAGTAATATAGTTGAAATTTAAGTGTCCCCAACTGAGCAATCCAAAAGCCAAAGGCGACAAAAGAACAATGACAAAGATGGCATTCAACATGGAATTATACAGAAATAAACACAGAGGTTACTGAAATTAGTGTTATGTATTATATTATAGTTATATTATGTATTATATTATAGTTAGTATTATTATGCGTTCATTTATAAGGTGATGTGCCGTGGAAGCTAGTGAATTTGTGCGCAGGCAATAAGGAGGATACAGACGAAGATGAGGAGAAAGAGAACAGAATTTTTTTTCGTACAGTTTTGCTTGTAGGCTATAGAGCTGTCACCGTACTTCATAACAATACTTATGAAACACTTCACTGTTCCTCCACTGACTAACTTTGCTGCCATCTTCCATATTCACAGACTGACCAAAGAACTACCGATATGTAAAATCTTTGGAGTGACCCATCAGTGCAGAATTGTGATGAATGTCGATCTAGAGTAAAAAGTCGCATGAATTCCAATATCACTGTTCACACTGAGGTCGCATTGCAAAACATCAGACCTATATCTGATTTAGGACCACTATGTTCAGACTGCAGGCAAATGTGGCCGAAATCTGATTTTTTTTTTTTTTGCTCATATGCGACTCAGATCCGTTTTTCTTATCACAGTGTGAACAGCACAAACCACATGGAATCTGATCTTTTCAATTCAGATTTGGGCCACTTCCATATGTGGTCCTAAATCAGATACAGGTCAGATGTTTAGCAATGCGACCTCAGTCTGAACCGTCAAATCGGAATTCATGTGACTTTTACGTCACTCTAGATCAACATTCATCACAATTCTGTTCTCATGGGAGTCACTTCAAAGATTTTACATACCCAAAGTTATCAAGACAGTTGTGAAAGGTAGTCAGTGGAAGGACAGTGATATGTCAGAGCTCATAAGTATTACAGTGACAGCTCTATATACAAGCAAAACATGAAGGCTCTCTTTTTTCACATCCTCCTCTTTGTTTTTTATATTGCCTGCGCATGAATTCTCTGGCTTCTGCTGCAGATCACACAATAAACACGTAATCGTTTACTTTAATGTCCTCCGTGTTTGCTTCCATATGACAGCGTGGGGCGTGACGTCTTTTTATCGTTCTTTTGTGCATGCCGGTCAGTCCAGGACCATCATCTGTTCACACTGGAATCTGATATTAGCCACTTTTAAAACAACAATGTGAACAGCTATACAAAAAAATCAGATCCAAAAATGATAAATGCAAAATTGAGCACTAAGGCTTGCAGTGTGAATGTAGCCATGAAAGTGGCCCAAATCAAAATCTATCGAAAATATCTGATTCCATGTGGTTTGTACTGTTCACACTGTTATGAAAACAAAAAATCACATATGAGCAAAAAAAATCAGATTTGGGCCACTTCTATTTTAAATGATGATTCACATTCTGGTATCTCTTTCCTAAAGATGAATGCATAACTGAAATGACTAATTTTGGCTTTAAGTTTCTCCAGTGTGACGAATGCTAAAGTTTACCTTTGAGCAAAGTTGTGGGGTCTTAGCTTCCATTAAATCAATGAGTCAGCCTTTTACCGCAGCAACCTTTTCCATTAAAAAAAATGAACCTTTGATATTAAAGTGTAAGTGAGCATTTGAGATGAAACTTACTCAAACCCTTCAGCATTGCGTCTTCATTGATTTTTAGATTGAGTATTAGCTCTGACAGAGCCCTTGTGACCTGACTGACCTGATTTATCCTAATCATACAGTGTCAGCTCCACACTAAAGTCAATAAGTGACAAATAGAGGACCAACTTTAAGAATCAGAGTTGCGGAATGTACATAAATATGTTCATATGTTTTTATGTTGAAGAGACTTTTTTGTATACCCTAATCAAGACTTAATCAAATTTTCAGATATTCTTGCCCTAGAATAAGACCTCAGGAACAGTGTTCTGAAATATTTTGAACATCACAACAACTGTAATTATGAGTTTGCACATGTGTAGGCGATGGGATGTGAGAAAAAGGTCATGCTGTTGTTGGCATGTCTTGTGCTATATGTGATATTACAACCAGTGGTGAGCATATTGTTTAGTGGGAGAGTTATCTGTCAACTACAGTTAACTAGAGTTTCTGTTCCTTTACTCCTACTATGGCGATTAGAAATGAAACAAGAGTGAGAGATCATGTGTTATGTGTTACTCTCTACCAACGTCATTTGATGTTGCTTGTGGTTGTTTTTAGTTTGGGGACTTGGTGTTATCTATAGCCAAGTTTCCATCCACTTTTTGCACTGTTTTGTTATCGAAAAAGTGAATATGCATTAAAAAAAGATTGTGAAATTTGCTGTCTCCAGCCTGTTTCCATCCAATTGGCATTTTACCGAGAAAATGGTGTGCATAATGACGGCATCCCTAAAAAATCTGCATTGTCGCACACTGAAAAAAAAAGTTTTTGCACACATATTTTTTAAGTAAACTCTACTTCCCGGTTGCCCAGTTCTGGCAACACTGCATTGGCTCCCTATTAAAAATCGTATACATTTTAAAATCTTGCTGATTACTTACAAAGCACTAAATGGTTTAGCTCCCCAGTACTTGAGCGAGCTCTTAACGCATTATACTCCATCACGTCTATTGCGGTCTCAAAATTCTGGCCAGTTGATAATACCTAGAATCTCAAAATCAACTGCAGGCGGTCGATCCTTTTCCTATTTAGCACCTAAACTCTGGAACAGTCTTCCTAGCATTGTTCGGGAAGCAGACACACTCTGTCAGTTTAAATCTAGACTAAAAACACATCTCTTTACTATGGCATACACATAAAACATTTTTAATTTCTATTATTCAAATCAGTTAAATGATTGTTTTAGGCTGCATTAACTAGGTCAGCTGGAACCGGGAACACTTCCCATAACACCTGATGTACTCATTACATCATAAGAAGAATGGCATCTACGCTAATGTTAGTCTCTCTGTTTATCCCGAGGTTTACTGCAGTCCAGATGGTGGACCTTAGCCTGGACATGACGACCATATCCCTGAAGTGTCTGTAGAGACCGTGTCAATTAAACTCCCCCCTGTAAATGCCGCATCGACACGACATCCTCATTAAACCCGTCCCCGGTGTGACGACTCCAATCTTTCGAATAATCCTACGAATATCTATTGATCTAATATGACTTCTGACCTGTAATGTTGCCAGAATCATAATCATACACTATTTGTTCGTCAGCCAGAGGAGAACTGGCACCCCGACTGAGCCTGGTTTCTCCCAAGGTTTTTTTCTCCATTCTGGCCCTGAAGGAGTTTTGGTTCCTTGCCACCGTCGCCTTTGGCTTTTGGCTTGCTCAGTTGGGGACACTTAAATTTCAACTATATTACTGATCTGCCCGCATTGACACTATATGATAATTGAAATGAGCTGGATGACATCACCGTTTTCACCAGAGCGGCTGTACAGCCGAATCAAATTCCGTTGTATTATTTTCCTGTTAACACTGTGAAGCTGCTTTGAAACAATTGCCATTGTAAAAAGCGCTATATAAATAAAAGTGATTTGATTTGATTTGATACTAAGTTAACTAGGTTAAGTAAAATTAACAAAGAAAATAAGTAATTTTAAAGGGTGGGTCTAATGCTATTTCGTGCATTCTTACTTATTTACACTGTTAAAGAGTTGGATTCTCATGCTAAACATGGCCAAAATTTTAAAAAAAAACGAGTTGGACGAACGACGGAGTATTTCTGTGCCAAATACACTCCCTCGGGATTCAAAGTTTCGGAAAGTTTTTTTCGAGTATGGCCCAGTATGAAGTCATAAAGGGCGGAATTCCTTCTCCTGGAACACATCAACCAGAGCGACAGCAAGAGCACGTCCATCAACCAGCTTCTTTCGGGTTACGGGAGCCGTCGGCAGCGCTATCATTTTGTTTTTAGACCACAAAACCAACAATGTCACTAAAGAAGTGTGTTTTTGGTTGTGAGGGAAAGATAACCTTGTTCAGCTTCCCAAATAAGAAAACAGTGGATGCAGTTTGTTTTTCCGGAGCAGCAACAGACTTCTGCAAGTGTGTTTGTTTGTTCCCAGTCACGAGTCGAAACTGCATCAAATGTCTGTTTTGTTGGCAATCGGCGCGTAAGTGCATATAATTGTAAACAACACGAACGTATAGTGAATTGAAAGTTATCCAGGGATAATGCCGTGATGTATTTCGTGTGTGTGTGCTCGTGACTCTTTAGCTCTGCCCACTGCACGCTTCCACGAGTTCGGCTGTTTTCTGAAAGAATCAGTACAGCGTATCTGTCTTTTATAAGTATGATAAAACTAAAGACTCTTTGGAGATATGAAGGATGCAATACTACTCTATAGGTACTCAAGATTAACATGAGATTGGCAGAAACTGTGTGTTATGTACCCTTTAACTTGGCCAGTGAAAGGTTGAGTAATTTCTACTTAATTGAAGTTTCCTTTGAAATACTTTTTACTCAAACTATATAACACTGAATTAAACCATGCTTCTAAGTAAATAACACAATAGATATGACACTATATCTATAATAATGCTACACCTGAACACAGAGACCTCAATACTTGGTACACAATACACAGTGACGGTAACATTCGATGGATCGTTTTTGAGAATAATGTCATTTTGAGTAGAAAATGAACTCCAAATGTCACAAAATGGCAAGTTACTAAACCTAACAACAAAAGCAATGATAAAACAGTGTAAATACAGCTGGAAAACAGCGAAAAATCTACCTCATTAATTATTCAAACCCCAGTGCATGATGGGAACACCAGAATCAGAAAAGTTGAGTAGTTTTACTTAATTTTATAACGTTGATATGTACGTTCTAATTTCTACAAGCTTGAATTGAGTACTAATATAGAATTTACTTAGTTCTTTTCATTATTGCTTGAACTAACTTTTTCATTTTTAATTTTTTTCATTTTTCTGCAGTATTTACTTCACCACAGAATCATTTTTATCAGTGCATAAGTTTTGTTGTCTCGCTAAAAAAATCTGCCCTTGTGTCGTTTCCATACATAATTTTGCGTATATCGCAAATTACATCATATCTTTTGCATCCGAAATATTTGTAAAAGGCACAGAGTGATGAGACAATTGAAATTCGCCAGTTTACTGCTTACTATTTTCACAAATAATAGGCGTATTACTAAACTGGGAAATATTAATCAGAAGATCACGACGAAGTGGGACAGCTTGACTGAAAAAAAAGTTATCCGTTCTGGTTTCAGAGTTCAATAACATCAAATCGATCAAAAACATCAAATCGCTACCTATCTCTTTTTTTTTTTCCTCAGAGACAGATGCAGCTGTAACCTAAACTTTTTATTTGTGTAGTCCTATGTTTAACTTTTTAAATGGTCTATAGAGCTGCAGTCTTAACAATTCTAAAATTCGTTTAGAGCTTTTTGGATTCAAAACCCACTTTATTTTCCAAATTTGTTTGAGATAAAATTATATTACATAGCCTATTAATAAATTGTGTTTATAAAATTATTTTATTAAATAAATGTGTCATGTTTGTGATTTTTTTATTTTTTATTTTTTTATTTGTCAAGTAGCCAGATCCTGCCCATTAAATCTTGATTTTATGGCATTCGTTTTATTTATTCAGATACGGATGTAACATGTTGTTTATTTTACCTTTCTTTTTGTCAGTATTGAAAACACAGCCTTTCTTCATTTGACAGACGCTCCATTTTTATTTTTGAAGAGCTGCAGAGATTTTCAAATCATTACATTTTCCTCATCCATTTTGAAACAAAACTTTATTATATATTATTAAATTGTATACATAAAATTATTTTTAACAAGTGTAATGTTTTTTTGTACTTCGTTATAAAGACTATTTAGATCAATACTTGATCAAGCAATATTCAGGTGCAGTTACAGTAGCTATTATTTTTCTGATTAACTTTTATTAGATTGTAAAAAAAAACTTAGACAAAATTACAAAAATAAGGATAAATGATGTTTGAGATGTAACACGTCTTTTATGATGGATGGATGGTACCATTCACTCCCATTATAAAGCTTGGAAGTAGCAGGATATTTTTTAATACAACTCATGTACACCTAGGATGCTTGAGGGTGAGTAAATTATGGGATAACTTTCCTTTTTGAACAGCCTTCTGTCTGTGCCTTTTTGACTTTGCTCACTTTCATAATTTTAGTTTTTATTCTTGTGCACTGAGTAGTTTGCTAAACTGAACAGCCAATCAGAGTGATCTCTCAAATCATCAGAATGATTTGAACCGGTTGGAATTCTTTGAATTGCTGTTCAGTAAATTCCACTTCCTGTGAAGTGTGGCCAATTTAATTTAAATATCAATTCTTGTGTCAATTATTAATGTTTGCAGGGCAGGCTTATTATTATTCACTGATAAACTGTATGTTGATATAGCACAACTGAATTTGTCTAAATATCTTTTGTATTAAAGTAAAATTAAAAAAAGGTTTCCGCCACATGGAAGGGCAGAAGGCCACATGATACCTCTGATTGGCTGAGGGAGGAGCAGTTCAACCACG
Source organism: Coreius guichenoti (assembly GCA_039654105.1). NCBI lineage: Eukaryota > Metazoa > Chordata > Actinopteri > Cypriniformes > Gobionidae > Coreius > Coreius guichenoti. Next base: position 33,661,837 of record CM077184.1, read on the forward strand.
ACGCTCTAATTTCTCATTGCATAGTGGTTTCCATGATTAGCGATTAGGGATCCAAAAAAAAAAAAAAATCAAGGGCAAAAAAGAGGTGCTTCATTACCGGTCCATTAGGAAAGGAGAAACAGATGGAGAAGAGGCAGCAGCGAGCATGAGGGAATCAGGAACAGGAGTAAACTGGAGCATGGTGAGAGGAGAGGAGTTTGAAACCAAATCCCATAACACAGCTGAAACAATGCAATGTGAAGAGAGCCAGAGGGGAATTCTGCATGATGTCAATTTCCACAGAGCATGTGCACTTTCCCAGATCACAAGGCTGTAGGAACAGAATGTAGACGGAAGCCTCGCTTCTTCCAAATCACTTGTGAATGCTTTACTCTAGTTCATTGAAAACAACATGGTTTTATTGATCTGAAACACCTGGAAGTGGGAGCGAGGGGTTCCCAGTCAGGCCTGCTTTGTGTGTCTTGAGCCACATCTATGAAACATGATGTGGCGCCTTCATACACTGTAAGGGGACCATTACATGTAAGTAGATAGAAATGGCTCATTCTAAGGTAATAAAATCATAACAGTTTATTATGTAAGGTCTTTATCATAGACTGTAAAAAAATATGGACGTAGTGTCCGTGACGTCACCCGTAGGTTTCTGAAGAGCATTTTTGAAGCGCAAAGTCGGCCGTTGCCATCTTGGCAGCGCGTCACAGCGTGTCACTCCCGGATAACTGAAAATGGGCAAAGAGGCGGGACGTGGGTGGAGCTGAGGTGACGTGATGGCTAACAGACAGCAGATAAACGGCAATCCACCTGTCACTCAAAGTGGCCACTCCCTTAATTACGCAGAAATGTAAGACTTAATATAATTTAAACGGATGATTTCTAAAAAAAAATCACCCCCCTCACAGTTGTCATGAAGGGCAAAATTAGCTATATAGACCAAAACCACAATTTGTACCAGGCTGTAAACATGTTTTTTTCTGCTGTAAAGTTGGGCATTTTAACTTGAGGCTCAATGAAATTCTGCTCCCTTTTGGAGCCTGTCTCTAGGGATGAATTGCAGTTTAAGTCACTTCCGTATTGGCTTCAAGAGAACCTGTGGAGGTTGCCGCTTTACACATAGAAACATAGTTATGTATATTATATTACATTTCTGTCAATAGATCCTCATAAATACTACACACTGCACCTTTAAAGAAATATTCAGGGTTTGATAGAAATATAACTCAATACATTTTGTGGCATTACCACATATGATCATTTTGATTCGTCCCTTGTTTTACCTTTAATCAAGGTTACAGTTAGGCACTTAAACAATGGAAATAAATGGGGCCAATTTTCAGAACATTTTAAAACAGAAATGTGAAGCTTATAATTATAAAGCATGTACATTCATTTTTGTTAAAACGATTATTATTTGAGACATAAAGCTTATTCGGTAATTTTTATTAGTGTATTTATAAATGTATTTTATTAGACAGGCGAGCAACTGTTTGGATATACATTTATCAACATGATTAGTATGATTGTTTTAGCCATGTAAAACAGCACTGCATTACCCCATATACGCAACGAAAAGAACGGAAGCATCCGTCCGTAACGTTAATAAAACTTGAATATATTTGCTCATTCATGAACATGATTTCTGGCCGAGTCCGCCAGATTCCTTTCCATCGGCTGTGGAGGTAAAGAGTTAAGACTACAACTCCCATGATTCCACGCTCATTCACGGCGTCTTCAAGCTACGCCTTTGTTTTGAATAGCAACCTCTAGCGGCGAAACTTACATACTGTGCCTTTAACTAATGAAACCTTATTGTAAAGTGTTACCGTAAAATTGGAAAAGTTATATCCAATTTTACAATATATAGACAGAAAAGATTGGCAAGTGAGGCCATACTTTTGAAACAGTGAATATTTTAATAATCATGGATCGGAACCATTCACTTCCATTGTCCCATTGTAATCCAGTTTCCAGGAGGGAGAAGTTAATTGTGATGATCAATGTTAAGTCACACATGCTGCTGACCACACAGAGACATTTATGGTGTCCATTACTGCAAAACTGAACAAATGTGTAGCTGCATTTATTTAGGTGCATGGCCACACAGTGTCATTGGATGTGACAAACTCCAACCCTTTTGGATTGAATCCTAATGAACCTTTTTAATAACACACAAAGAAACAGACTCACTAACACTTCTTATCGCCATAATGTTCACCACAGGTGGCACTTTAATACCTAGTGTCAATCAAAGAGCCCTTATCTACAGCCATAATGGAGACCAGACATCAGCGCCTTCATCAACCCAGACATAGTAGATCTTGTAAAAGAATGGAGGTGTGGGTAGTGCTCATGTTCTGAATGCTCACAAAGATCTTTACAACACAGTTTCGATTTGAGTGAGAAAGTGCGACTATAGCTCTACGTAACTATTGGGTTAATCTTCTTATACTCTTATACAGGACATTTTGATCTCGGCAGCCTTTTTATGCTTTTGTTGTGCTCCATTTTCGAGCTAATACACCACACTAATATACTTTTATTCAGCAAGGATGCATTAAATTGATCAAAGGTGACAGTAAAAGACAGTTCAAATTAATGCTGTTCTTTTGAACTTTCTATTCATCAAAGAATCTTGGAAAAAAAGTATCAGTTTCCACAAAAAATATTAAGCAGCACAACTGTTTTCAACATTGATTATATTAAGAAATGTTTCTTGAGTACCAAATCAGCATATTAGTATGATTTCTGAAGGATCATGTGACTGAAACTGGAGTAATGATGCTGAAAATTCAGCTTTCCCATCACAGGAATAAATATTAAAATACAAAACAGTTCTTTTAAATTGTAATAATATTGCTGTTTTTACTGTATTTTTGATCAAATAACAGAAGAGACTTCCTTCAAATCTTACCAACTTCAAAATTTTGAACGGTAGTGTATAAAAACGTATTGTTATTATTGCTGTTTTTAGTATTAGTAGTCATATTATTAATCATTTATTAATCAGTATTATTTTGTTTTATTTATTTTTTTTACAAAATCCTACATTTCAATAAAATTATACAGATTTTTATAAATTTGATGGAAACAGGATGGATTTTTTTTTTTTTTTTTTTTTAAACAGCTAATACCACAAAACAACCACAATCATAAAATCCACTGCTAATACTGTTTTCCAATCAAAATTGTCATTTAGTCATTAAAATCATATTCTTCTGCTTGCACTTCACTTCACCTCTGCTGGGTTTTTTTTTTCCCTAATCTGTCTTTCTAAACCTGGCATTACTATGAATACTGTTGGCTCTGTGACAAATTGCTTAAGTTCCTCTATTGCAAGTCACTTTGCGTCTTCTAAATGCAAATGTAAAAACTGTGTTTAATATTTTATGTTGCATTTTAAAATTAATATTGAAATGAAAATATACTGCATAACAGGAATGACCCTATTGATGTTTCATATACATAACCAGTGCATGTGATAATAGCATGTTGGCTTTCCTCCATCTGTTTTGTCTGGTTGTCTTTGAGAAAACATCATTGTATCCTCAGGCAGAGGCCTTTGTTTTGAGCGTGGAGAGAGGCCACTAATTGAGTGAGAAGTGCTGCGTGTGTGTTTGTATCTGCTAAGATCATGAGAGAGCTGGGTAATTTACATCTGTCAAAAGCTCGCCTATGAACACAGACCTGACGTAACCCCATCATCTCTCCCTGTCATCAGCGCTAGTCTAATTAGATCAACAACATTAAGAGTCTGCTAATATGAATCAAGATGATTCCTTTCGTTTTGATGTCTGCTGATTCACTCCGCTGCCTCTGCATTCTCTTTGAATGAAACTCGCTATTTATTCTACCTAAACAGGCCAAACACAATATTCATTAGCAGCACAATGTACCTTTAGGCTTCTTCAGTTTACAAGTGGTGTCTTTTATGAATTAAATAAATAATTATATATTTTTTTATTATTTATATTGGCTTAATAGTGGGTGTATAAAAGATTTGCTTACATGAGAGAACAAGGGAAGAGGCGCCACGCTCACAGGCGCATCACACCTCTTTAATGTAGCTACCTTCTCATTTCCATGACAGATTCTTGCTTTAAAACTTCTGGAGGGAACAGTTCATGCCCTCATTAGCACAGCAGAGTAAATCTTTTTTGTTTAAACACATTATATATTTTGCTTATATCTCTTTCAGTATTTTTTTTTTCCAGAGGATAAAATAATATTCATCTGATGATTCATCTGATGTTTTAATGCTCTTTAACAGTGTCCCACTCTTTTGTTTAGTTGATGGCATTAAAGTCACAGTTTCTCATCATTCTCTCTGGGGCCCTGATTCGCTGCAGAAATTCATAATTTTTAGATCTGTAAGCCTTTTTTTAAGAATTAGCCTACTGTTTATGATGGGTATGAACTGATATTTAAATTATAGCTGATTTGATACTTTCATGTTATGGCCAATAACCGAAAAATTGTTATTAAAATTTAAAAAATTTTAAGTTTTAAGAAAATTTTAAGAAAATTAAAAGTTTTCTGTGATGGATAGGTTTAGGGTTAGGGGATAGAATATACAGTTTGTACAGTATAAAAATCATTATGTCTATCGTGTGTGTGGATAGATGATAGATAGACAAACAGATACATACACAGATCAAGCATAACATTATGCAAGCGTAAGGATTTGAGCGAGTTTGACAAATTGTGATGGCTAGACGACTGGGTCAGAGCATCTCCAAAACTGCAGCTCTTGTGGGGTGTTCCCGGTCTGCAGTGGTCAGTATCTATCAAAAGTGGTCCAAGGAAGGAACAGTGGTGAACTGGCGACAGGGTCATGGGCGGCCAAGGCTCATTGATGCACGTGGGGAGCGAAGGCTGGCCCTTGTGGTATGATCAAACAGACGAGCTACTGTAGCTCAAATAGCTCAAGAAGTTAATGCTGGTTCTGATAGAAAGGTGTCAGAATACACAGTGCATTGCAGTTTGTTGCGTATGGGGCTGCATAGCCGCAGACCAGTCAGGGTGCCCACACTGACCCCTGTCCACCGCCGAAAGCGCCAACAGTGGGCACATAAGCATCAGAACTGGACCATGGAGCATTGGAAGAAAGTGGCCTGTTCTGATGAATCACGTTTTCTTTTACATCACGTGGATGGCCGGGTGCGTGTGTGTCGCATACCTGGGGAACACATGGCACCAGGATGCACTATGGGAAGAAGGCAAGTCGGCGGAGGCAGTGTGATGCTTTGGGCAATGTTCTGCTGGGAAACCTTGCGTCCTGCCATCCATGTGGATGTTACTTTGACACCTATCTAAGCATTGTTGCAGACCATGTACACCCTTTCATGGAAACGGTATTCCCTGGTGGCTGTGGCCTCTTTCAGCAGGATAATGCGCCTTGCCACAAAGCCAAAATGGTTCAGGAATGGTTTGAGGAGCACAACAATAAGTTTGAGGTGTTGATTTCGCCTCCAAATTCCCCAGATCTCAATCCAATCGAGCATCTGTGGGATGTGCTGAACAAACAAGTCCGATCCATGGAGTCCTAACATCTTGGTGCAAGATACCACAGCACACATTCAGGAGTCTAGTGGAGTCCATGTCTCGACGGGTCAGGGCTGTTTTGGCAGCAAAAGGGGGACCAACACAATATTAGGTCATAATGTTATGCCTGCGGTGTACATACATGCATACATACAGTATTTGTTTAGTATTGTGTGTGTGTGGATAGATGATAGATAGAAGGACAGACAGATACATAGATACATACAGTATTTGTTTATTATAACAACAATGTATGGGAGTTAATTAACACTTATATAAACACCTTCTGTTCAGTTTTGTTTCGCTCCGTCTTGCTTCTTTTAATGCAGGAACGTGTCCTGTGTTAAATGCCCATGAGACATCTGTGCCCAGGGCATGTCAATGGCATAATCCGTCTCTGGCTATAGCAAGAAAGCAAATAAAACCAGTCACAAGAGCCCAAGTCTGCATTCCTCTGAAGCCATATTCAGACGGGATTAGTTTTATATGTGTAGTCGGGGTCATGTAATAATTACCAGAGCGTTTTACAGACTGCATGCTCTAGTGCCGGTAATTACTGCATCTTTTACCTTCTATAATATGTCCTGAAGAAATAACAGGTAAAATCAGTCTTGTGTGAATTGACATGCTGGTAAAAGCATGTGAGTTTAATCTCCATGGCCCATGTCTAGCCCATATGGCCGTGTAACTATCAGGCACTCCAAGTGTCTCAAGTGGACACTGACCAATGAGAAGATGCTAGATAATGAAAAAATGTACTTTAAAACTTCTCACAGGGAAAACACTGCCCGTTGAGTATAGATTAATGGGGTTTTCTCAAGTCTAGCATATTTTTGAAGAATGGTGTTTTTGCTTTGAGTGCTTTAGATATTGAAAAATGATGCATGAAGATGTTATAACCTTTTGTAGCACCAAGGATAAATGTAATACAACTAGTAAAATTATAATATTATAGTGCTGTCAAATCGTTAATTGCGATTAATCACATCTAACATAAAATTTTTTGTTTACGTGTATATATATATATATATATATATATATATATATATATATATATATACACATGTATGTATGTATGTATATATATATATATATATATATGTATGTATATATAATGTATGTATTATATTCTGTATCTGTATATTTTGTATATCTGTATATCTGTATCATTATTTTCCTCAAAATTTTACAAACAATACCCCATAATGACAATGTGAAAGAAGTATGTTTGAAATATTTGCAAATTTATTAAAAATATAAAACAAAAAATCACATGTACATAAGTATTCACAGCCTTTGCCATGACACTCAAAATTGAGCTCAGGTGCATCATGTTTCCACTGATCATCCTTGAGATGTTTCTACAACTTGATTGGAGTCCACCTGTCGTAAATTCAGTTGATTGGACATGATTTAGAAAGGCACACACCTGTCTATATAAGGTCCCACAGTTAACAGTGCATGTCAGAGCACAAACCAAGCCATGAAGTCCAAGGAATTGTCTGTTAACCTCCGAGACAGGATTGTATCGAGGCACAGATCTGGGGAAGGGTACAGAAAAATTTCTGCAGCATTGAAGGTCCCAATGAGCACAGTGGCCTCCATCATCCTTAAATGGAAGAAGTTTGGAACCACCAGGACTCTTCCTAGAGCTGGCTGCCCGGCCAAACTGAGCGATCGGGGGAGAAGGGCCTTAGTCAGGGAGGTGACCAAGAACCCGATGGTCACTCTGACAGAGCTCCAGCATTTCTCTATAAAGAGAGGAGAACCTTCCAGAAGAACAACCATCTCTGCAGCACTCCACCAATCAGGCCTGTATAATATATAAATATAGTAATATGCACACACATTATTATACTATATATATATATACACAGATACAGTATATAATACATTTTATATATATATATAGTATAATAATGTGTGTGCATATTACTATATTTATATATTATACAGTAGGGAGAACAAGTATTTGATACACTGCCAATTTTGCAGGTTTTCCTACTTACAAAGCATGTAGAGGTCCGTAATTTTTATCATAGGTACACTTCAACTGTGAGAGACGGAATCTAAAACAAAAATCCAGAAAGTCACATTGTATGATTTTTAAATAATTAATTTGCATTTTATTGCATGACATAAGTATTTGATCACCTACCAACCAGTAGGAATTCCGGCTCTCACAGACCTGTTAGTTTTACTTTAAGAAGCCCTCCTGTTCCACTCATTACCTGTATTAACTGCACCTGTTTGAACTCGTTACCTGTATAAAAGACACCTGTCCACACACTCAATCAAACAGACTCCAACCTCTCCACAATGGCCAAGACCAGAGAGCTGTGTAAGTACATCAGGGATAAAATTGTAGACCTGCACAAGGCTGGGATGGGCTACAGGACAATAGGCAAGCAGCTTGGTGAGAAGGCAACAACTGTTGGCGCAATTATTAGAAAATGGAAGAAGTTCAAGATGACGGTCAATCTCCCTCGGTCTGGGGCACCATGCAAGATCTCACCTCGTGGGGCATCAATGATCATGAGGAAGGTGAGGGATCAGCCCTGGTCCCCCTGCTCAAGCCAGCGCATGTCCAGGCCCATCTGAAGTTTGCCAATGACCATCTGGATGATCCAGAGGAGGAATGGGAGAAGGTCATGTGGTCTGATGAGACAAAAATAGAGCTTTTTGGTCTAAACTCCACTCGCCGTGTTTGGAGGAAGAAAAAGGATACAACCCCAAGAACACCATCTCAACTGTGAAGCATGGAGGTGGAAACATCATTCTTTGGGGATGCTTTTCTGCAAAGGGGACAGGACGACTGCACCGTATTGAGGGGAGGGGAGGATGGATGGGGCCATGTATCGCGAGATCTTGGCCAACAACCTCCTTCCCTCGGTAAGAGCATTGAAGATGGGTCATGCTGGGTCTTCCAGCATGACAACGACCCGAAACACACAGCCAGGGCAACTAAGGAGTGGCTCCGTAAGAAGCATCTCAAGGTCCTGGAGTGGCCTAGCCAGTCTCCAGACCTGAACCTAATAGAAAATCTTTGGAGGGAGCTGAAAGTCCGTATTGCCCAGAGACAGCCCCGAAACCTGAAGGATCTGGAGAAGGTCTGTAGGGAGGAGTGGGCCAAAATCCCTGCTGCAGTGTGTGCAAACCTGGTCAAGAACTACAGGAAACGTATGATCTCTGTAATTGCAAACAAAGGTTTCTGTACCAAATATTAAGTTCTGCTTTTCTGATGTATCAAATACTTATGTCATGCAATAAAATGCAAATTAATTACTTAAAAATCATACAATGTGATTTTCTGGATTTTTAGATTCTGTCACTCACAGTTGAAGAGTACCTATGATAAAAATTACAGACTTCTACATGCTTTGTAAGTGGGCAAACCTGCAAAATCGGCAGTGTATCAAATACTTGTTCTCCCCACTGTATGTGTATGCATGTGTGTGTATATACTGTATATACACCACATACATACACACACACACACACACATATATTATGTAAACAAAAACTTTTATTTTAGATGTGATTAATCGTGAATCGTGATTCATTGATTTGACAGCACTGAAATATCATTACCATTTAAAGTTATAATAATAATGTTATTTATTCCTGTGATGATTACTCCAGTCTTCAGTGTCACATGATCCTTCAGAAATGATTCTAATAATATGGTGCTCAAGAAACATTTCTTTTATTATCAATGTTGAAAACAGCCGTGCTACTTTATTTTTGTAGAAACCATGCTATATTTTTTTTTCAGGATTTTTTGATGAATAGGAAGTTTAATAGAACAGCATTTATTTGAAATAGAAACATTTTATAACATTATTAATGCCATTACTCTCACTTTTGATCAATTTAATGAGTCCTTGCTGAATAAAAGTATTAATTTATTTAAAAAATATATTCTAATTTTGTTGTATACTGTATATGTATACAATATTCATATAATATCATTATAAACTTGACCCAACAAAAAATATTAAAAATAAAAACAACATTAGAGTAAGAACACATTCATGTCCATGTGAGCCAATTTACATTTGCAAATTGTACCAAATTATTAGTGAATATGCCCATTTTCTCTCTACATTTTAAACAGTTTCTCTACATTGACTTGATTCCTTACGCGGCTGGGTAGAGATCATTTTGCTTCCCCACAGTTTACGCCACATTCAGTCAAATTCATTACTGAACACTAGTGCATCTCTGTTGGGGATTGGCCTTTCTGTGCCTTTGAGTAAACCACTTAACCTCCCTTCAATAATTATCCACTCACTTAAGACAAGTCATTATTTAAATGCTGCTCACAGCAAAAAGGCCCTGAATGGACTACAGGGGGCTAATTTGAGAAAAGGGGGACATGTAAGTGGCAAAAGAAAACTTCCCCATGATCAGGGATGATTTTGCCGCAAATGAAGCGAGCCCGGCTGATGTACCGACTCCCCTTTAAGGCTCTGAAGACTTTTCTTCCACGAAAGGCCCTGGAAGGTTTGATATGTAATGAATTGAGTTTGTTGGATTAATTTAATTGACTTTTATACCCTTTAATTTGGTCGGCAACACAAAATAATGATGAGCTCAAAATGGGGGAATTCCCTCAGACTGGGCCTCCAGGTTCCGGCTCCATCGATAAATTAGCGTCTGAATGCAACTGAATGAAAAGTAGCTCCCGGGCCTTCTCTCTGGCCGACGTTAAGGAAAATGAATTAAAGAGGTCTATACGTGTGTCTTTCTGCCTTAATGTCATTCCCCTCCAACTTCTTCCCTCCTTTCCTCTTCTAATTTAATTCTGCTAAAATCCAATCAGAATCATTTGACATTAAAATTGAGTCTCAGAGGAAAGAAGAACTGTGGAAAAGCCAGTAAAACGGAGTATAACGCTCCTTCCCTTTCATCCACGTCAGACTCTTTTCATTAGTACTCTACAGTTAGGAGCGAATCGGCCGGGATGGAGCAGTGTGTGACAGCCCGAGGCCCGGAGTGTATGACAAACCACCCTAATGAAAAGTCTCAGTCACAGTAGCAGGCTGACACAGCGACCCTGCATATAATTACGCCTTAAATAATAAATGTCCAAGCGTACATTTTCATACTCGGCGAGTCTCGCTCACAATGGCTGGCCTGAATATTCTTGGTTCAGAGAGAGAGAGAAGGTAGAAAAAAGGGTCTGTGGTTTATTTTGATTGTCCCGGTTTGGTTAGTTATAGCTCCACTGGCTCATTTTTGCTTGGATCGTGATGAATAAGTTAAGCGCAATGACACTGCCTGAGCGGTGCAGAAATATAATCAGGTAGGAAGACGCATCATATTACTCACACTTTCACAGGAAAATAATTTACATGTCCAACATTGCATGCTAATGCACGTGATTTACATCCCTCCTGCTGAGCGTGGAGCTCGCGCCTCTGTTGTTAGTGTTGTAACCCACATTTCAATTATACATGTTCTTTGGGGGAATTTTCTGTGCAGTTTTGGATTAGGAGTTTCATGCCGCCGTATGCTTTCAGTTGTTTGTCTGTGAGAGGCTGTGAATGATGGGAAGTGTGAGTGTGTGTTTGTGTGGTCTATCCTCGCCATCTAAGCTAAAATAATCTGATCAGTTCATGGCTCTGTGAAGAGCAAATTAGGCTGTGTGTGTAAGTCAATATTTATTTATTCAACTAAAAACATTAGCCACATAAAGCAAAACAAACTGTCTGCATTGCAAATTATAATATGTGTAAGAAAAGCATAACTTTACAATAAGGCTGTATATGGTAACATTAGTTAATGCACTAGGTATCATGCACTAACAATGAACATTATTTTTTATTAATCTTAATTATTATAATGAGTGTAATATTATTTATAGATATTTATAGATTTGTGTGCAATAGTTTGATTATATAATTCATAATGCATTAACTAATGCAAATTATATAATGTTAAAATGTATTGTTAAAGTCCCCCTGTGGTGAAAATCAAGTTTTTAATGTTGTTAATATGCCTATGAGGTGTTTTTAATATGCTTTAAGACAAACCATGTGCAAATTCATAAGTCAACACCACTGTTGAGTATTTTCTCTTTAAAACTGCAGTGAACCAAAGACAGTCTCAAAAACGCGGTTTGAAATCGCTGGTGTTTCTGACGTCACAAACTAAGTGCCTTGTAACCAATCACGTCAACTTGCGGGCGGGCTTTAGCATATCATTAACTATTCTCTGAAGCAGTGGACAGAGTCTCAAGAGAAGCCAGGTTATCCCGGTATATTTTTCTGTTGATATGAAAAATCAGATAGATTTAGCAATATAGCGGGTGAATTATGTATAAGATGTATATTACGGTGTTATGATGAACTATATGCCTTTCTCCACTGACGTTCTGAGTTGTTCAAAGCGTTTCTAAGGAGACTGACTGATACTGAAGGCAGCCTGAGATGGCGAACGGGAACATGGTTTGTGTAACATTAGCTAATAACACGTTATTAGCTGTTTAATAACATAGTCAAGCAAAAGGATAATTATATTAATTACAATTATGTGTCCGACGTTGTAAAGAGCACCATTGTGCAGCGTTTACCTCAGTAAGTTGGCCGACTGTATTTCTGAGTGAGTGGAGGCGGGACTAATTTGCATATTCATGAATCCGCATATACTAAATGAAGCAAGGTTGTAGAGTTACATTCAGGTTATTTTAAAGGATTACTTCATTCAGAATGAAAATTTCCTGATAATTTACTCACCCCCATGTCATCAGTCAAAAAGAAATTAAGTTTTTTGAGGAAAACATTCCAGGATTTTTCTCCATATAGTGGACTTCAATGGGAACCGACAGGTTGAAGGTCCAAATTGCAGTTTAAATGCAGCTTCAAAGGACTCTACACGATCCCAGCCGAGGAATAAGGGTCTGTAGCAACTCATAATGTGATAACTGCACATAATGTAAAAACTACACATAATGTAATAAGTATTACATTAGTATTGTAATAAAATGTTCATAATGTAATAATTTTCTCAAAATGTAATAAAATCTTGAGCTCATAATGTAATAACAATTTTTACATTATGAGAAAATTATTACATTATCAACTTACCAAAAACATGTCATATTTTCATTATTGTAATAGCTTTTAAAACATAAACTCCATTTAAAAATGTACTCCGGTTCAAAAAGGTAGGGCAGACAAAAAACTCCATCTCATTTTATTTTCTTTCATTTTCTTCAACTTCAAAATCGTCCGACATTGTTGTTTTCGTTTGACTTATTCTTTGCACGTTTGCTGTGCAATTTGAGCTGAGCATTTGTGGTTAAAAAGTATATAAATGTTTTTTTTTTTTTTTTTTTAAATGTCCGATCGTTTCGCTAGATAAGACCCTTATTCCTCAGCTGGGATCGTGTAGAGCTCTTTGAAGCTGCATTTAAACTGCAGTTTGGACCTTCAACCCGTTGGTTCCTGCTGAAGTCCACTATATGGAGAAAAATCTTGGAATGTTTTCCTCAAAAACCTCAATTTCTTTTTGATTGAAGAAAGGCATGAACATCTTGGACAACATGGGGGTGAGTAAATTATCAGGAAATTTTAATTCTGAAGTGAACTAATCCTTTAAGGTATAAATATTTTTTTTTTAAATATGTCATTTTGGTGATCGAAGATGCAATTTAAGGGATAAAATTATTGACTACAGGGGGACTTTAAAAAAATAACTTTAACCAATTCTGCATGACTGTTTATGTTTAATTTAATGTTTTCATTCAATATTGTTAACATTATGGTAAAGTGTTACAAAAAGAAAGATTAATATTTTTTAAAATATAGTTCCCACATTTTGCATTTTTGCAGGCATGTGACAGCTGACAGAACATCACACCTCCATTGTGATCAATGGGTCATTTGACACAGCAGTGGATCATCATGTAACAGTTTCTATGACTAATTACTTTTCCTCCCTTTCTAAGAACCAGAGGTGGGAATTGAATATATTTCACCAATGAGTAAAAGGCATATAGCATCATATCCCCCTCATGTTTTCACATTCTAAACACAAACACAAGGTAAGGTATTTGCATGTAATTTTTTGATAATACTTCTTAAAACAAAGATAAATTGTGAATTTAATCTGTCACATTTTAATTAAAGTTATGGTGCTTTGCAGCGCAACATTGGTTGCCACCTGTGTGGGATAAACAGCTGCCAGTCAACAATTATTGGCACCTGTTATCAGTGATTTAACACATTTTAGAGTGAAAAGCATTAATATGCAGTTGTGAATCCTTTAAAATATCATTCTATGGCCCAGTTTCACAGACAGGGCTTAGATTAAGCCAGGATTTGGCCTTAGTTTAATTAGGACATCGGTGTCCAAAGTCAGTCCTGGAGGGCCACTGTCCTGCAGAGTTTAGCTCCAACTTGCCTCAACACACCTGCCTGGAAATTTCTAGTATGCCTAGTAAGATATTGATTAGCAGGACAGTGGCCCTCCAGGAGCAGGATTGGACACCCCTGCTTTAGGAAATGTAAGTATATTTTATAAACGTGCCTTATAAAAGCATTACTGGTGTGCATCTTGAGACAAAACAATGGCACTGACATATTTTAAGATATGTCATTGCAAGTTGCTTTCCGTTAAAACAACTCAAACATGCATTTTAGTCTGGAACTATAGGCTTAAGCCATGCCTGTGAAACCGGGGGGAAATGTGCATGAATAATATGTTGTGTATTCTTTATCTTATGTATAGCCTATATTTGTAATTTTTAATTTCATCCCTGCTGGAAAAGCTTGGGCAAACTAGTCTTCAGGTTGTCTAGCTGGGCTCAACTCTAAAACCTGCCAACATACTAGCTTGACCAGTCTGGGAGACCAGTTAAAACCAGAAAAACCAGATTAGGTTGTCTCCCAACAGGGATTGTAGAAATGCATTATTTGACAGTTACCCGCCTGAAAAGTAACCAAGAAAAAGTGAATAGTATTCAGCTGGTCATGTGATTCCCCATGAGATGACCCAACCCGATCTCACAGCAATTCGTACGTATTTTACGAGGTGGCTAATTCGTACGAATTTGTACGACCTCACTTGTACGATATCATATGATTTTTGCTAAATTGCACATATTTGACGATTTGGTCAATTCGTATGATTTTGTATGAATGACCTACCCCTAACCCCACCCCTAAAACCTACCCATCACTGCAGTATAGACAAATCGTACAAATTCATACGAGTGAGGTCGTACGAATTAGCCACCTCGTACAAATACGTACGAATTGGTCATGAGATAGTGTTGGATGACCGGCTCTGTGTAAAATAAATCAGCTTTTAGTTTACTGAAATGAGTGAAGTGATAATCAAATTTTTTTTTTTAAACATATTTTGGTAATGCTTCATTTCGATAGTCCACTTTAGACATTCTATTAACTATAAGTGGCTTTGCAACTACGTACATGTCAACAAACTATCATTAGAGTATTAGTAGACTGTCTGTTTAATATCTGCTAACACTTTATTTTGATGCTCCTCAACAGACATTCAACTGACTAGAAGTAACTCTGCAAGAACATGTCAACTTATTCTACTAACCCTAACCCTAGCAGTCTACTAATACTCTATTGAAAAGTAACTTATAGTTAGTAGAATGTCTAAAGTGGACTATCGAAATAAAGTGTAATCCATATTTTATAAATGCTATTAATTTCTTTGTGTTAAACTTTTTAATGAGAAAAAAATGACTAAGTGCACCTTTAAGTCTCTGTGTCATGTTTCTAATTAAGTCACTTAATAATTAGTTGTTCAGTGCTGTATTATACACACTACATAGATTTAATGAACATTTGTGAAATCCCTAGAAAAATGTGGTTGTCAGTCTCCTTTATAACCAAACTTTGTGTGAACAGAACAGAATTAGGCACTCAGAAGAGGAAGGCAGCCACATTTAGCTGCAGGCCGTCTGTGGTCAGTCATCACAGACTCAGACTGCGCACAGATCATAAAAGGATAAGCTTAATGAACTGAACTGGGATGAAAAATTCTGAAATTCAAGTGAATGTGTGCTCATGTAATATTCAGCTCTTTTCTGGGCTGCTATTAAAATGCATCCAGTGTGTTGCCAGCAGTTTAGAGAGCTGTCCGTTCAGTCCCCCGTCCCTGTCTTTTTTTTTCTTAGCCTGCTTGGCTTCATTCACGCTCTGCAAACCCACTCGGTCATCCATTCATTCTCCTAGAGTACACAAGCACACTCTAACACACTCCAATACACCCTTCCTTTCACTTGTCAAAGTCTGCTGTTGTCTCACACACTCACACACATTCTTCATTTGGCCTCTTTCTGGGTCATCATCCTCAAAGCCAGCAGTCTATTAATGCTATTAAAAATATATTACCAGATGCTGAGGCCCATCTTTCAGCTCTCTTGATCTGTAGTTTTTATCATATTTCTAACTTCCCACATGAGCAGAGCTTTTCTACCAAAGCCTCTGTCCCTTGAGAGCTGGAAGAGTGTCAAGAAGAACAGTATCTCCACACTTCTTGCGATATATTTTCCCCCATGAGATTTCTACTAATGTTTGTGGCTTGCCAAAGTATCAAATGTGAAGTAATGCATAGATTAGGGAATGTACCAATGCAGGCAGACCATTTAAGACGGGGTGTCCAGTCTTGCTCCTGGAGGCCACTGTTCTGCAAAGATTAGCTCCAACCCCAATTAAACCAGCACGTTTTCATGCCCAACTCGTCACATATGGACACTTGGTCAGGACCTTTCTGCATCAATTTTTAAAGCACAGGGTACTCCATTGATTTCAGTTGTTTGCTGAATGCGTCATATCAAGATTATTCGCATTTAATTCTTTGCATTTGTAAAAGTAGACATGATTTTGTAAATATTCATAGGCTACTTTTATATTTTGGAGCAACTAACCCCACTCCTACCCTAAACCTACCCACTTCTCAACAATATAAAACACATAACAGGCAAATAAAGTACTTTGTACAATCACAGGTATTTATTGCAAAAACTGACCAAAAACAGTATAAAAGTATTAACTCATGCTGCATTCCAAGTCTTCTGAAGTCATACGATATCTTTATGTGAAGAACAGAGTTGGTCTTAATGTTTTAATCTCTGAAATCCCGCCGCTCCGTGAACACACGCAGTCATATCTCATTCAAAAGATACACCCGACTCTTTAGCATGACGTAATCGGTCACGAGACACACGAAAGCCAATGACATTTCACTATCAAAGCTGACGTAACTTCTTCGGGCGGCAATTTTTGAATGTGTGCATGATCTTCGGCAGATGGAGACGGTGATCATTTTTGGGTCTTTTTTTCACACAAATCAATCGTTTGGCCTCAGAACACGTGGGATATTTGTACTTTTTGAATTAATTGTGCCTGTGGTCGTATCTGCCTGTTATATCCTGTGTTTTATATCATATAATACACAAATGGGTAGGTTTAGGGATGGGGTTGGGTTACGTGTTCAAACGTGTCTAAATAGCATAAATAAAAAATAAAATAAATGTAAATAAAATTATGCTGACTGATTAAATTGAGAATCACACTCCAACACGTCATAGTGGCAAAATCATAACCCAATATATAATTTCATCATGGTGATAACATTCCCATGCCCAATGCGTCTCTGTATGACGCCAAAGGTTTCTCATTGAAATTAATGAAGTACCCTGCTCATCGAAAAATTACCCAAATGACCAAATGTCAATATGTGATGAGTTGGGAGTGAGAATGTGTTGATTAAAACACACCTGAACCAGCTAATCAAGGTCTTACTTGGCATACTAGAAACTTCCAGGCAGGTTTGTTGAGGCAAGTTGGAGCTAAACTCTGCAGGACAGTGGCCCTCTCAAGTTGAGAGTGATATGGCTTTAAAACGCATGCAGATGATAATATTTCATGATGATGAAGATCTGCAATGTCACTTGAGCGTGTCCGCGATCAAAATGGTGTATACAGATACAGATGTATACATATGTATTATGTTTCAGTTTTCATTCGCGTGTTCACAAGCTGTGAAGGCTCCGCCCTCTGAGTTATTTGCATTTAAAGGAGACACACAAAACAGCTCATTTTTCTCAAACCCAAAAATTGGCATTTTCAAAATGGTATATTAAATGATCTGTTAGGAATTTTGATCTGAAACTTCACATACACACTCTGGGGACACCTGAGACTTAAATTACATCTTGTAAAAAGGGGCATAATAGGTGCCCTTTAAGAGGTGGAGCCACAATCATATTTGAAGTTTTCATCAGGGACCGAACAATTTAGAAACCACTTATGAAAAATATTTATGATGCTACAAACATGCACCAGAAAGATGCAGGACTAGGCCAATGTTAATGTCTAAAAAGCATGTGAAAAATTATGCAATATAATTTTGAGAAAGTATTTCATGTCATTTCATGCATGTGTAACCCCTCCGGCTCTACCTGCACCGCTCTGAGTGGGATTCGAAGTGGTTTACCCACATTGGAGGGACTCCTAAAGGCGCTAATGGTGCTAAAAAGCACTAGTGCGCCTCTTGAGGCCACTGGAGTGAGGGTTACCTGCACATCTTTTACTTTACTAGCTGCTCTCCGTTACACACTACTCTCCGTTTTGCAGCAATTCGATAGCTTTGAAATTGGCCAAAAATTGTCGTTACTCACTGAAAGCCTTCTCCTCTTTATAGCCTGTGGTCACCATTCACTTTCATTTCACTTTTGCACATCTTACTTTTGTGTTCCATAGATGTCGTGGGTTTTGAACGTCATGAGGGTGAGTAAATGATGACAAAGGTATATAATTTATGGGTGAACTATTCCTTGGATACAGTCAGCTAACACTAAAAAAAAAACTGAATTCTGTGACACAGCATCAAGCACCACTCAAACCACCACATTTGTCCATTAACTGCTGGATTTTACTTTAACCTTACATATACTGTTCAAAAGAATCCAGAATAAAAGAACTGGTTTTGAGCAGCAAATCAGCATATTAGAATGATTTCTAAAGGATCATGTGACACTGAAGACTGGAGTAATGATGCTGAAAATTCAGCTTTGCCATCGCAGGAATAAACTACATTTTAAAATATATCGAAATAAATTAAATTCTGTTCAATTGTAATAATATTACACAATATTATGAAGCCTTGATGAGCATAAAGGACTTACCTACAAATCCCCAGACCAACAGTAGCTGGCAGATAGTCAGAAATGAAGGCTGACAGTGACTGGTAAAACAGCAATATACCGTTAAATCTGGACGTGTCTAGCACATTGCATTTGAGTTAGTGTATTTGTGTAAAGTTAAATGATACAATACAATCTGTTCACTTGAATCCAATGTGTATGTAAGCATATTAGGTAGAAAGGTAGCAAATCAATACATTATTGACAATGTTCATTCTTTAAAGGATTTTATGAGTTGCAATTTGATGGTAGACTTTTGACATGACAGTTTTGACTTTGGAGAGGAGCCAAATAGATCCAATCTCCAGATCAATACATCCTATAGTATATGTGTGTGAACAAATATTTTCCAAAAAATGAAAAAATAGTGTAAAGCACAGGTCTCAATGCTAAGTTAATATTGTTATTCTGCATGACCATACAATTAAAATTCACAGTATTTCAATTTATTTATTTATTTAATGTATATGCAGATGTTATGAAATATCCAATATTTAGGGAAAATATGCAGTGTGTGATCTGTGGAAAGTTAAAATCTGATTTCATTCTTTTCAGTTTAACATATACTATAAGTTCTGATGTGATCTGCATTGTCTACCCGTCTCTGTTTATTTTGTCCTTGCTGTGTGCTGAGTTTTTTTCTCTGTTGTGATTGGTGTAGCAGGCCTCTCCTAATTGGCAATTAACAGCGCTCACAAAGCAATCAAGCACCAGTAAGCCAGATGCAAGGATGAAAATGAGCTTGTTTATAATTTATTGAGCTTAGCTTTAGATCTATTTTGGAGAAGAGACATTATAATGAGGCAAATTGTAAAACAAAAAAACAAAAAAAAATGTTGCTCATTCTTATATGCGACTATGCAGTGCTGTATTCCTGGATGCAATCTGCATATATTTTGGGATTCATTTTGTGCCATTTTATCCTTTCTCTTTTTTTCTATATTCCCTTTTTTTTTAGAAAAAAAAAATATCCACTTTGAAGTTATTTTAATTGCTTCTTGAACAGATAATGAAGCAACAGTCATTAAACGTGGTCATATTAGCAGAGTTCACCCTCACTTGCAGATCTTTTAACACCGGGAGCAACTCCATTAAATTGAGACATTTCATTTTAACTGTCCCCTCACACATATAATTAGCCAAACACATTTTCTAAACAAATTCCATATATATATACACTCACCTAAAGGATTATTAGGAACACCATACTAATACTGTGTTTGACCCCTGTGTTAAGAACTGCCTTAATTCTACGTGGCATTGATTCAACAAGGTGCTGAAAGCATTCTTTAGAAATGTTGGCCCATATTGATAGGATAGCATCTTGCAGTTGATGGAGATTTGTGGGATGCACATCCAGGGCACGAAGCTCCCGTTCCACCACATCCCAAAGATGCTCTATTGGGTTGAGATCTGGTGACTGTGGGGGCCATTTTAGTGCAGTGAACTCATTGTCATGTTCAAGAAACCAATTTGAAATGATTCGAGCTTTGTGACATGGTGCATTATCCTGCTGGAAGTAGCCATCAGAGGATGGGTACATGGTGGTCATAAAGGGATGGACATGGTCAGAAACAATGCTCAGGTAGGCCGTGGCATTTAAACGATGCCCAATTGGCACTAAGGGGCCTAAAGTGTGCCAAGAAAACATCCCCCACACCATTACACCACCACCACCAGCCTGCACAGTGGTAACAAGGCATGATGGATCCATGTTCTCATTCTGTTTACGCCAAATTCTGACTCAACCATCTGAATGTCTCAACAGAAATCGAGACTCATCAGACCAGGCAACATTTTTCCAGTCTTCAACTGTCCAATTTTGGTGAGCTCGTGCAAATTGTAGCCTCTTTTTCCTATTTGTAGTGGAGATGAGTGGTACCCGGTGGGGTCTTCTGCTGTTGTAGCCCATCCGCCTCAAGGTTGTGCGTGTTGTGGCTTCACAAATGCTTTGCTGCATACCTCGGTTGTAACGAGTGGTTATTTCAGTCAAAGTTGCTCTTCTATCAGCTTGAATCAGTCGGCCCATTCTCCTCTGACCTCTAGCATCAACAAGGCATTTTCGCCCACAGGACTGCCGCATACTGGATGTTTTTCCCTTTTCACACCATTCTTTGTAAACTCTAGAAATGGTTGTGCGTGAAAATCCCAGTAACTGAGCAGATTGTGAAATACTCAGACCGGCCCGTCTGGCACCAACAACCATGCCACACTCAAAATTGCTTAAATCACCTTTCTTTCCCATTCTGACATTCAGTTTGGAGTTCAGGAGATTGTCTTGACCAGGACCACACCCCTAAATGCATTGAAGCAACTGCCATGTGATTGGTTGATTAGATAATTGCATTAATGAGAAATTGAACAGGTGTTCCTAATAATCCTTTAGGTGAGTGTATATATTGCATAGCTAGGGGTCAGTAAGATTTATTTATTTGTATTTCTTTGAAAAAATACTTTTATTCAGCAAGGATGCACTGAATTGATCAAAGTGACAGTAAAGACATTTATAATGTTACAAAAGGTTTCTATTTCAAACAAATGCTGTTCTTTTGAACTTTCTATTCATTCAAAAATCTTGAAAAAAAAAAATGTATCACAGTTTCCACAAAAAAAAACAAAAACAAATAAAAAAAACAACATTAAACCGCACAACTGTTTTCAACATTGATAATAAGAAATGCTTCTTAAGCAGCAAATCTGCATATTAGAATGATTTCTGAAGGATCATGTGACATGAAGACTGGAATAATACATAGTTTTGCATCAGAGGAATAAATTATAATTTAAAATATGTTCACATAGAAAAGAGTTATTTTAAATTGTATTGATATTTCACAATATTACTGTTTTTACTGTATTTTTGATCAAATAAATGCAGTGTTGGTGAGCACAAGAGACTTCTTTCAGTAACATTTACAAAATCTTACTGACCTCAAACATATAAAGAAGTTTTGAAGTAAAATCATCCAGGCAGTGGAAAAGAACATCTCCATGTTTTGTATTAAATATGAAATTCTGATAGCAGCACACATCAGTGAGCAGTGTGAACTTTAAAATAAAGAGATGTGTGTTTTGTGTCCCCACCAATTGTGCGGCTGCCGTATGTAACCATCAAAAATGCTTGACAAACTCACACAAACAACTTGCTAACTTGTCAGAGCGATCAGTCACATCGGCGTTTGTGGGTGTTAGAGTGGCCACAAATCTCATTTCCCATTTCCTCTCCTCATACGGTCATGTCAAGATACCAATTCTAACTTCAAATAGCCTCTCTTGAGCACAGGGACACAGGTGGAATGAAATTAGTGAAGAGAGGATCGCCTGCATGTCCAGTCTACACCATGTCACGCAAACCCCCTCCCGTTCTCCCACACCTGCTCAAGTGATTTCTGAAATCATCGCTGATTACTGCAGAGAAACATACACACTCTTCTAGGATTGTGGAACCAGTTAACTAATAGTTTTCCAAATTGGCTGTAGAATCTTGTAGACTCAAAAAGAGGCGTTAATTCAGATACCACAAATGGGTTGTATATCACTGGGACAGAACGGCAGATGAGAGTACAGTAGCATGTATAGGATATAGGCAGCTTGATAAGGATAAGCTATAGATCAAGGAGTAATTAGCATGAGGAACGCATAGCCTGCACGGTATCTCACACTGGGCAAATTATATGTTCTTATGATGCCGTAATGGAAATATATTATGTCATCATTATTATGCCCAGATGGAATTTGCAGTGCTTTTTTTTCTTTTTTTTTTCTTCAAATGTTCTACACTGCATGTTAGTGGGGAAATTTGTGGAATGAATTTAAATGATGGAGTTAAAGCAACATGAAATATATTGTTTGTTCCAGTAAAAAAATAAAAATAATAATAATAATATTAATAATAATAATTATTATTGTATATTTATTATTTAGATATTATACTATACTATATTAATTATATTATATTATATTAATAATATTATACTGAATTTCAGAAGTGTAGATTCCATGTCAGCCTGCTCAACATTCATACAACCTACACATTTTTCCTGTGTGAAATATTACAGTTTTTCTGAAATCTCTCTGGATTCTTTTATATTAATAATAATAATAATACTTTTATTTATATATAATTTAGATATTATATTCTATTTATTATATTATGCTGAATTTTAAAAGTCTTTAAAGACATTTTTTGGTCCCCATGAGGAAAACAGCTTATAAATTACTAAGTGATGTTTTTTGAAAATGTAAAAATGCAGAAAGTTTTCTGTGATGGGTAGGTTTAGGGTTCGGGGATAGAATATACACTTTGTACAGTATAAAAATCATTATGTCTATGGAAAGTCCCCATAAAACATGAAAACAAGTTTTCATGTGTGTATGCATACGTATACTGAAACTCACTCTTTTATGTTTATCAAGACCTTAGCTCAGAATTTAATTCATGCAGGCCATGAGGTCATGTGACACACTCATCCGCCAATCATTTCTGACACATGCCAAACTCATTCAGACCCCCCATCAGGAAAGCAATCATACATGTCAATCACATGGCAGTAAAATACACTCTTACAATTATTTGCACTAATTTGAGAGCATGCAACAAATACACAGTAAAAAATATTTTTGAGCTGTAAATAAAGCAAAGATTATTGGAGTGTGTATTACAAGAAAATACTATTTCAGTCTTTCTACTGCAACATTTCATGATTAATTAAATGTGTTACTTGACATTTCTTCATAATTATTTGTAAAATTACGTTCTGAGTGGAAATTGTTTTAAAGTAAATCCTACACCATTTTGTCACAGTCAAGCAAAGTTTTTGTATCGTTATGTTCAGCTAGACGTATACTGTACTACTGTTACAGAACTAGACTATATATTTAGGCTGAACTGTCAGATTGTCTTTGAACCTCAGCTCTAATTAGATTAACTGTAATTAAACCGCCTAGTTTTCTTAGAGAGGTCTATTTCCCTTGATGGATTACCAAAAATAAGAAAACACCTGTATTAATGTCCAAACAAAGGATAACAAAACTGTTATCGCCCGCACCCCTTTGCTGTATTGATCGTTTAATTGCAGTGTCTTGGTTAAAACATGGATCAATGTTGAGGAGAGCAACAAGACCAGAGCACAAGCACTGAATTAATCATTCAAAATAATGGGCAAGCACTTAAAGACCTGTCCACAGGCATCAAGTTCCTCTGAAAGCAAGTGAGATAGAGAGCAGGAGTAGAGATGAGAATTTGACAAAGGGATAAAGTGAGAGAGAGAGAGAGAGAGAGAGAGAGAGAGAGAGAGAGAGCTACTGGTTTAGAAACATGGCCTGTCATTGACCGTTCAGACTCCACATTCCCACAATCCCTGCTAAATGGCAAAGTCATAAAGTGCAGAAAACTCAAAACATGTTCCATTTTAATGTGCCACATGTAATAAGCCATGCTCCTCATTGCTTATTATAGGCCTATTTGTGCTTGGTATAAAAAGAGACTATTTGCTTTTAGTAGTGCTGTAGTCAAGACCACCTGATCCGAGACCAAGTCGAGCCCAAGACCAATGTGTGTTGAGACCAAGACAAGACCAAGGCAGGGAGAGACCGAGTCAAGATCAAGACCAGACCAGCACTCCTTAAATTCATAAAGATTCCACATCCACGGCCTGACAAATTACTTACTTTAATCAATAAATATCATTAGAATAAGACACTATATAGAGCTGTTACCAATCAAATGAATTCATTAACAACAAAATTCATCTTTGTACTGCAGAGGTGGTACAGAAGATGCATCTGAATTGGTAAATTACAAATGTATAAATAATGTTTTAAAAAAATATATTGAATGTTTGTATAAAAGCAATATCATGTTTGCAGTCATGCTCAAATGTGTGAAAACAGCTCTCTTGCGCTTGTGATATTGCTTAGTTATAATATAAAAATCCAGATTTCATACAAGTACTTTTTTGTGAACATTTGTATTAATTTTGGTGACATTTTTGACACAATCCCTCATTAATTTCTGAACCGGCACAATAAGTAAATCAAACAAGTTATTGATTGCATCTGAAGCAATAAGATTTAAATCCAATCACATTAATGATGCTAATAAATAAATCAGACAATGCACCGGCAATTTAGTAAAATCCTCCCAGTTGTGGTCTTGACTGGTCTTGAAACAAAATCCTGAGCCCTCTTAGTCTGAGACCGAGACAAGACCAAGTACAAATGTCGAGACCGAGACAAGACCAAGACCTTCAAAAAATGGTCTTAAGATCGGCCTCAAGACCAAGACCGGTCTCGAGTACTACAACACTAACTTTTAGACTGTTTGATTGCCATTTTATTATAACTTTTATTAAGATGTCATTGACTAACATTCATTAGTTTGTATATTGTTTATTAACAATTATAATTGTACTGAAACTTGGATTCCACTATAGTTTGTTATCAGCATTCAATCTGAGTGAATTTATAACATACTGAGGTCAAAGGAGCCTCCTCTTGCACTCGAAAAAGAGCCCCGTCACCCGCCATCACACTTGGGGCAAAAATGCCTCTAAAATTAATAAAAAATGTCCCCAAAATTCAAGATATATGGGGCAATTTTTTTTTTTCTGTATGAGTTCTTGTTTTTAACTCTTTCCCCGCCATTGACGGAAATTTCCCACTTTCTGTGTTTTCACTGTTATATGGTAGGGGGCACTATGACATCTACTGAAAGAGAACTGAATCTCCTGATCAAAACAGTCAAAAAAGAAGCAGAAACAAGCGATATGTAAGCATATGTAAGCAGATGCATATGTAAAATAACGTGATCATCAACATTAAACGGCATATAAATCAAAACTGCCTAATGTTACAGAATGAAATGTCGACCCAGGACGAGTTATAGGACTGAGCAAGCATTAGGGGTGTTGATGAACTCGATCTACTCCATCTGTGTTTTGATCATCATTCTGAATACAATCTGGATGTAGTCTTTGACAAAAAACAAAGTTTTTTCAGTTTTTCTCAGCTTTTTGCTCAAAATGTTTCTTTTTTATAAAATGTTCCCACATTCAGGTGTTGGTAAAAAACAATGCATTAACTTTTTTTTTTTTTTTTTTAAAGCAGAGGTTCTGTTCTTTTGATGTATTACATGTTCAGATATTCATACAACAAAATATTTCTTGGGGCCATGAAAATTTTGTGAAAATGATCAAAAACGCTGATGGTGGCTGGCAACTAAAAAAAAAAAAAAAAAACGCTGGTGAGGAAAGAGGTAATATTTGTAAAAATATATAGAGTGCTGTTTTTCTGAATATCAGCATGATTGCAAATATAGCCTCCAGTCCAACTGTTTCTTTGAAATGGGCCTCTGGTTGACCTCCAACAATCTGTTGTGACATAAAAGTCCTAATAGGTCTAATTTTCATTACCTGGACTCTTGCAAAAACATGTCTTTCAAGTTGAAGTGGAAACAGATGGTTGCGGGTCTCCTTTTAGATCTAATCTCTGTCCTGTTTTAATTGAGCCACTACATCACAGGTCTCTGTGAACGCTGTTTCTGAGTATTAACCCACTCCACCAAATCAATCAAGAGTTTGTTTATCAAATGTAACATGTTCTTCTTGGACTTTTGCCATGAACCAGGGACCTCTTGTTCTAAAGCAAAATGAGCAAAAAGGAAAAAGCAAGCATGTTATTATAATCAATTAGACAGTACACTACCAATCAAATGTTTGGACACACACACACACTTGACTGAATTTGTTTCTCATGATCTTAAAAACATTTTAATGAAAAGGCATATTGTGGACAGCACATTCCAGGGCCCAGTTTATGGCCGGGCCCCTCTCTGCCCATAACAGTGGACAAAGGTTTGCTACATTTTGATTGGATCTTGGTGGACTAACACAAACAAACTGTCCAACGCCATCAGATAAAGATGCTAGGACAACAGCCAGACACCTCTTAGAGGCCAAGAAGAAGACCTCTGGTACCAAGCCCAGGAAGGTCAGGACTCATTGGTCCACATGGAGTTTCTGCCCTTCACCCATCTAGAGACTAATCCCTAATGTCCTGGTCTGTGACTGCCATAAAAGTTCCTCAGGACCTCAGCAGTTGTGGGTGAAACAAAGGAAGACCACAATGATCCATCCAAATCCATTCATAACTATGTTTGGAAACCTTAAGACTGATGAAAACAGTGACAGCTATTTGTAATGCAACATCTTACACAGATTCAGCTGTTAATGAACAAATGAATGAACACAAGACAGTTCAATCTTTTTCCATCATGTTTGGTGTCTATTTGTTTAGAATATTGCCAAGGGTATTCTGGTGGTGGTTTGGAAAGTGAGAAATGCATTGGTAAACTTTAAAGACACTTTAAAGACTTCTAACTGTGTACAGTATGCAAATAAGTTCCACAGGGGAAAGAAGGGTGGGCCACACGGTGTGCCCCTTCTGATGCCAGCGGCCAATCACAGCACTGGAATGGAGAAGCGCCAAATTGCAATCTCCTCCTCGTTGGAAAGGGATAAAGGTACCCTTTCAACAGACACTCCTTGTTCTGAGTCTGTCCTGCGAGGATGAGACTGTGACAGATCACAAAGTTCTGAGTCTGTCCACCAAGGATGAGACATAACAGATACACCGTAACATTCTGAGCCTCTGGCTAATCCAGAGCGACAACAAAAGATCCGAGGATCTGAGTCTACAGCTTGTGAGGCAGCAACAGATACGACCACGTTCTGAGCCTTCAGCCTGTGAAGAAAGAGACATTAACAAACACTACGTTCAGAGTTTTAGTCCAGCGAGACAGTGATGACTACAGCACGTCACAAGTCTCCATGCAAGAGAGACCAAAGCGGATTGACCAAGTTCTGAGTGTCTGGCCCAGTAAGGCAGAAGACACAGAGAAATTGCAACAAGGTTAAGCTCAGGAGAGCAAACCTTCACTTTAAGGTTCCTTCGTCTGCGTGTTCCAGATTAAGGACCTTTTGCACCTACTTCAGGGCCTCATCTGCGTGTTCCAGATTTTAGGACCCTTTGGTGCTCCAGGAGATCAGCATCCCACAGATCTTCGTGTTCAAGGCTGTTGAAACGGATTCCAGCTTTTCCCCACTGCATTGTCACCCAGCACAACCAGTGGATGAAGTCATCGCCATCGGACTGCTTACTCAACCACGTGGAACGTAAATATCACTTAACCTAACCTCTTTCCAGAGACCTTGGCATTGTTGTATATTATCAGTTTATGATTTTCTAATTTACATTAGAGGTAATATAACTGATGCTAGTTAATAACAAATGATCTGTCGTTTATTTGTTTGATGCATAATAAGGTTCTTCACCTTAGTTTCAGAGAAACAACAGTTTATCTTTCCATAAGGTAACACAACTCTTCCATAGCCACACTCAACTTAATCACATTATTTTATGCATCTTATGCACTTTATTCCTTTATCATTCATTGTATTCATTTAGTAGTTGTGTTAGTTATTCTTGTTTATCTTTGTTAATAAAATGTATTTTATTACAACTGTGTCTTCCTTGTGCTGATAATACAGAAGAGGCTCTACAAGTTCTCACCAATCTCACCAATCTTTCAGATAAATCAGCTGACCAACTCTCCCCACTTTACATTCATTCTAAATGATTGAACAGCCTCCTGTCTGGAGTGTTCTCATACGGCCAAGGTAAAAGACCTTGACTAGTGTCCCAAACTAAGAGAGTGGGAAGGTGGTCATCTGATGTACTCATAACCACACCTTAAGTGACGGGTGATCCAAAAATCACAACGTCAGCGGTGACGTGAGTACCAATCACTACCTTACTTAGCGTCCTTGGATGGACGAAAGTAAAATCACTACAATATGAATCACTTAAAGTTTTGTATATAAAAGTTTATTCTGTCTGTATATGATTTATTTATTTATTTATTTATTTTTAAACAGACTCTTAGAAGAAAAGTTTCTATATACACTATATTACCAAAAGTTTTGGGAGGCCTGCCTTTACATGCACATGAACTTTAATGACATCCCATTCTTAATCCGTAGGGTTTAATATGGAGTTGGTCCACCCTTTGTAGCTATAACAGCTTCAACTCTTCTGGGAAGGCTTTCCACAAGGTTTAGGAGTGTGTTTATGGGAATTTTTGACCAATCTTCTAGAAGCGCATTTGTGAGGTCAGGCACTGATGTTGGACGAGAAGGCCTGGCTCGCAGTCTCCGCTCTAATTCATCCCAAAGGTGTTCTATCGGTTGAGGTCAGGACTCTGTGCAGGCCAGTTCCTCCACACCAAACTCGCTTATCCATGTCCTTATGGACCTTGCTTTGTGCACTGGTGCGCAGTCATGTTGGAACAGGAAGGGGCCATCCCCAAACTGTTCCCACAAAGTTGGGAGCATGAAATTGTCCAAAATGTCTTGGTATGTTGAAGCATTAAGAGTTCCTTTCACTGGAACTAAGGGGCCAAGCCCAACCCCTGAAAAACAACCCCACACCATATTCCCCCCTCCACCAAACTTTACACTTGGCACAATGCAATCAGGCAAGTACCGTTCTCCTGGCAACTGCCAAACCCAAACTCATCCATCGGATTGCCAGACAGAGAAGCGTGATTGGTCACTCCAGAGAACACGTCTCCACTGCTTTAGAGTCCAGTGGCGGCGTGCTTTACACCACTGCATCCGACGCTTTGCATTACACTTGGTGATGTAAGGCTTGGATGCAGCTGCTGGAATGATGAAACCCATTCCATGAAGCTCTCTACGCACTGTTCTTGAGCTAATCTGAAGGCCACACAAAGTTTGGAGGTCTGTAGCTATTGACTCTGCAGAAAGTTGATGACTTCTGCGCACTGTGCACCTCAGCATGCGCTGACCCCGCTCTGTGATTTTACGTGGCCTACCACTTCGTGGCTGAGTTGCCGTTGTTCCCAATTGCTTCCACTTTGTTATAATACCACTAACAGTTGACCGCAGAATATTTTGTAGAAAAGTTTAGTAGAAAGAAAAATAGGAAATTTCACGAATGGACTTATTGCACAAGTGGCAACCTATCACGGTACCACACTTGAATTCACTGAGATCCTGAGAGCGACCCATTCTTTCACAAATGTTTGTAGAAGCAGTCTGCATGCCTAGGTGCTTGATTTTATACATCTGTGGCCATTGAAGTGATTGGAACACCAGAATTCAATGATTTGGAGGGGTGTCCCAATACTTTTGGCAATATAGTGTAGAACCTTAAAGGTTTCTGTCAGGTGCTTAGTATATAGAACCTTTTAGGGGTTCATGGGATCCTTTTATGGTTTTAAATTAAATTTTATAATTTAAACAGCTCGTAACCTTATCACTATAAAAAAATAAAAAATAATAACTTGTTAAACATGTAAGTATTATTCAATCATTTAGGACATTTCTCCTTATAGAACCGTTTTGGCATAAAGGGTCAAGAACATGGATAAAATATTTATAGAACAAATCCTAATTGATAACGATTGTATCAATTACATCGAAGTGGCACTAGGTGGCGACAAGTGATTAAAAATGTATGTCATTGAATCATTCATTCAAGAGTTTCATTCAAAAACGATGATTAATCCAGTAATGAATTAAGTTAAGTATTTATGAGTGAGTCATTAAATCATTCATTCAAAACAATTTTTTTAAATAATTCATTCAAATTATTTAAACATTTTAAATAGACTGCAGCAATTCACATTTTGTCAGGACCTCTAGTAAATTACATGCTATTTTGTTTAATTGTCTCTTGACTGTTCATAATCATGATCTCTATTTTGAAAAAAACAAAACAAAAGCATGATTCTCAATTTATCCAGAATCGTGCAGCTCTAGCATGCACCTTCATCTAGACAAAGGGTAGATTTGAAAAGGCTAAAATATAGCTCAGGTTTTTTTGGTGTGCTCACTACATAATTTTGATGCATCCATTTGTGGTTTTATAGTTTTGATGACTTTTTTCTTATTCTAAAATGTGGAAAATAACAATAAAAAAGAATGAATAGGTGTGTCCACACTTTTGACTGGAGATATGACAGGTGTCTGTATCTTAAAGGCAATTTTATGGAGCAATTTATGTTCATCCACTGAGATAAGCAGCAAACAGGGCATCTCTAACTAAATGGAGCAGTAATAATGACAGGTGTAGTTGTCTCTCTCTTATAAAAGCATAACAAGTCACACTAGAATATTTATTAATTGCGATGCACTAATGACGATATGGCAAATTCTCCAGAGCAGAGGGATGTACATAAGTCATAGTTAGAGTTAATGATCTGATTTACATTCAGATGCGGTGGAAGTCAGATGGGACAGGCTGTTGGCTGTGCCTGGGGAGGGCGTTTGTAATGCCCAGACTGGTTGAGGGATTCTTAGGCTTGGCGGTGGCAGGAGGAAGGGAAGTGGACTGATTGGGGACAGAGCATGGAGGCGGAGGGCAAGGTCCTCTTTAGTGAAGAGAATTGCTTTGACCAACCAAGCTTGGCAGAGGATCACCTTTCTCACCCCAGTCAAGAAGAACTTTAAATGAAGATGACTGGGTGGGGAGTGGAGAGAAAAACTAAACAAGGCCTTAAAACTGAAGGCTGAATTTACTAAACTTTTGCACACAGTATTTCAGCACAAACACCTGTATCCAATTTAACCACTAGCAATCCATCTGAGCTCATTATAGATTGTTATTCCCAGAATTGAGTACTATTTGCATGCTGATGTTTACTGAAAAAATGCTTTTATTATCACTTTGTATTGACCAAATGATCGGCAAGAGTGAACGAGAGAGTTCTCGCACATGCATTTTTTTTACGTGGATACGGCCGAAATACCTTGCTGACAGTTTCCTGAAGTACTGATTCAGCACCGCCACAATATTGCCACTGAATCTACCCGGGATTTTTTCCCCCCTAAAGCAGTTCAGCGGCAATCCTGCCCTGCAGCTAAGGCCCTGTTTACACCTGGTTTTAAGATGCGTTTTGATCGATCGGATCACAAGTGAACAACGCTAAATACAGGCATAAACGGGGTCTAAAACGTTTTTGAGCTTGTCCACTTTCGACCACTTCCAGAAATAGTTGAAAACGCATTCAAAAGCCACAAAAGAGCGTCTACTCTCCGCCTACTGACATTATGTGTAAACATTATGGGAAGCGCTCTGGCCAGACGGGATTTAAACTTTGTTGGCTGGAGACCCAAGTTTGGTTTGAAGACGACAACGCACCAAGCACAGGGTTCTCCTACCATTCCTGATTTCTAACACACACTCACCACGTTCTGCATGGTCGGGTGGCTGTCAAAGCAGAAACTAAAGCTGATGCTATCTGTATGTTTTTCTGTTTTCTCTATATGTAAATTGCACAAGATTATTTTGTCCATTAGATCGAAAGATCTGAAGAAGCCCATACATTTACCCACCCATAGATCCTCCCCTCAAAGAAATCAGGACTGAAGTGGTTGAAAGTGGACAAAAAAGATGGATTAAAACACCAGGTGTAAATGGGAATGTGTCTCCCTCGTCTACTTGTGATCCGATCAACCAAAACGCATTTTAATACCAGGTGTAAACAGGGCCTTAGTTGATCAAAAACATACAACACAGTCAGTGTATTCCGTTTAACGAAATAATGATTTCAGTCGGTTCTTTGTTTTTAATGAGTTAGAAAACATACAGTGCAATGTAGTCCAATTCCGAAACCAATGACTCTTATGAGCCAGTACAAGTGAATCAAGAACATTCAGTCTAGTATAATTCCTGAAGGTATAACTTTATGACCATCTCTTTTTTTTTTCTTTTTTTGTGAATCAAACACACATTACAACTTCAAATTAATTTATTATTGAAATGTTAGGATTGTTTCTTATTTTACAAATATTTATCCTGTAGAAGTACTACAAGATTCATTAATTTTCTCTGAAAAAACACATTTCACACTGCAGGACTTGCAGACAGATATTGTGAATGATAAATATCTCACGGGCATCGCTGACACATCAGCACTACTGTCAGTTTGCGTCTTTGATAATACACAGTATGTGATTGTCACTCATATTGATTGAGCACTGATTTGCGATTTCGGGCATTTGTCGGAGAGTGGAAAATCAGAGCTAAAATCATGCATTGTGTACCCAGCATTAATATCTGTCTTGATCTTGCTGTCTCACTACCACGTCATCCACCTCTTTCTTGTTTTCTTATGACTCAGCACTGTCTTCTGGCTCTGTCATGTCTGCCGTCAGCAGATGCTGCAGATGTCTGCATGTGTTCCCAGCATATGGGACGCTATGACTGGCACGGAGAGATCCTGCCCTGGCACTGCTCTAAAAACTCTGCCAGACATACTGGATGTCCCCTCAGACTAGATGCCAAGATACATTTGTAATAGGATGGATCATCTAGATGTAACCCAATCCTGTCTTGGAAGTGATGTGCGGTAAGTCACTTTGCCGCTAAATGACAAGTAACCAGGCCACAAAATAATAATAATAAAAAATTATGAATTTCCATAATCATATGTTGTCAAAATGATTCTCAGATCAAGTAAACAATGCTGAAAAATTAACGATTTAATTTATTGTACTATATTCTAAGGGAGCATTTCAACATTTACTCACCTTCATGTTGTTCCAAACCTATATGACTTTTTTTTCTTCTGTGAAACATATAAAATGGTTTATTCTGATTGGTCAATAGCTGTGTTTTATTCACGATAAAACACGGCAGACCGCTTCACCCAACGGTTCTGTGTATCACTACACAACACCCTTAGCAACCACTCTTAGCAACGTAATATATATATATAACAGTGGGGAGAACAAGTATTTGATACACTGCTGATTTTGCAGGTTTGCCCACTTACAAAGCATGTAGAGGTCTGTAATTTTTATCATAGGTGCTCTTCAACTGTGAGAGACGGAATCTAAAACAAAAATCCAGAAAATCACATTGTATGATTTTTAAATAATTAATTTGCATTTTATTGCATGACATAAGTATTTGATCACCTACCAACCAGTAAGAATTCCGGCTCTCACAGACCTGTTAGTTTTTCTTTAAGAAGCCCTCCTATTCTCCACTCATTACCTGTATTAACTGCACCTGTTTGAACTCGTTACCTGTATAAAAGACACCTGTCCATACACTCAATCAAACAGACTCCAACCTCTCCACAATGGCCAAGACCAGAGAGCTGTGTAAGTACATCAGGGATAAAATTGTAGACCTGCACAAGGCTGGGATGGGCTACAGGACAATAGGCAAGCAGCTTGGTGAGAAGGCAACAACTGTTGGCGCAATTATTAGAAAATGGAAGAAGTTCAAGATGACGGTCAATCTCCCTCGGTCTGGGGCACCATGCAAGATCTCACCTCGTGGGGCATCAATGATCATGAGGAAGGTGAGGGATCAGCCCAGAACTACACGGCAGGACCTGGTCAATGACCTGAAGAGAGCTGGGACCACAGTCTCAAAGAAAACCATTTGTAACACACTACGCCGTCATGGATTAAAATCCTGCAGCGCACGCAAGGTCCTCCTGCTCAAGCCAGCACATGTCCAGGCCCGTCTGAAGTTTGCCAATGACCATCTGGATGATCCAGAGGAGGAATGGGAGAAGGTCATGTGGTCTGATGAGACAAAAATAGAGCTTTTTGGTCTAAACTCCACTCGCCGTGTTTGGAGGAAGAAGAAGGATGAGTACAACCCCAAGAACACCATCCCAACCGTGAAGCATGGAGGTGGAAACTTCATTCTTTGGGGATGCTTTTCTGCAAAGGGGACAGGACGACTGCACCGTATTGAGGGGAGGATGGATGGGGCCATGTATCGCGAGATCTTGGCCAACAACCTCCTTCCCTCAGTAAGAACATTGAAGATGGGTCGTGGCTGGGTCTTCCAGCATGACAACGACCCGAAACACACAGCCAGGGCAACTAAGGAGTGGCTCCGTAAGAAGCATCTCAAGGTCCTGGAGTGGCCTAGCCAGTCTCCAGACCTGAACCCAATAGAAAATCTTTGGAGGGAGCTGAAAGTCCGTATTGCCCAGCGACAGCCCCGAAACCTGAAGGATCTGGAGAAGGTCTGTATGGAGGAGTGGGCCAAAATCCCTGCTGCAGTGTGTGCAAACCTGGTCAAGAACTACAGGAAACGTATGATCTCTGTAATTGCAAACAAAGATTTCTGTACCAAATATTAAGTTCTGCTTTTCTGATGTATCAACTACTTATGTCATGCAATAAAATGCTAATTAATTACTTAAAAATCATACAATGTGATTTTCTGGATGTTTGTTTTAGATTCCGTCTCTCACAGTTGAAGTGTACCTATGATAAAAATTACAGACCTCTACATGCTTTATAAGTGGGCAAACCTGCAAAATCGGCAGTGTATCAAATACTTGTTCTTCCCACTGTATGTTTGTTCTCATTGATATTGTTCATTGAATCTTACTGTATTATGTAGATTAGAGTATCGTGAGAGAGAGAGAGAGAGAGAGAGATCGAGTGACCGAGTGTATTACCTGCATTTAGCATTTTCCTTCAGGTCAGTCCTATGTTCATAATAAAAAATCTGTTTGAATGTCCATTGCGATATCTTGTCCTTCTGTTAAGGGGTTTTCCCATGTCCTGACACTGACAGCGCCAATCAAATAATTTGTCAGTTGCAGTTGTTCCATGTTCACAAGTTTCGGTCCTTTCCAAAGTCTTTGCTATTGACCGACTCACTCATAAAGACAGTCTTAATGTAACTTATGTTGCTGTTCATGGTCAGGGACTATTTTTTCCAGCGGAAGGAAGGCTTTTAGTGATTTATCTTATGAAAGTTGCATTGATACATATATTTTGGCTTTAATATTTGTATTGTGTGGTAATTGTTTTATAAAAGCAATAAGGTACTTGAGGCTAGTGCTGTATCGCGAATAAGTCACGGCTGAAGGGGTTCCGCTTCGCGTTGTGCCTAACAACGCCCTTCAGGACCCCATTGACTTCAAGAACAATGGAAACATTCTTCAGCAAATCTTCTTTTGTGTTCCACAGTAGAAAGAAAGTCATTCAGGTTTGGAACAACATGAGGTGAGTAAATGATGGCATAAATTATATTTTTGGGTAAACTATCCAAGAATAACTATCCAAGAAAAAAAACGTCCAAAATTTTAACTGCCAAAATAATGTGATATAATTTTATTGCCATGTCAATCAAGCTTTATTAGCACCATTTGTATCTCCATAAAACAAAATAATGATGACAAAATAAAATAAAAATAAATCAATTTCCCAGGAAAACAGATCAGAACAGGGCAAATACATTCAAATACAGTCATGCATGACTAAAATGTCCAACAGGAAACTGTCAAAATCACAAAATTAACCGATGACCTTAACCCATGGAAAAACACATGCATCATTTTCAAATGTCAACAGTAAGAATAAACTAATTTAAGTGCAAAAAGTGCCCAATATAAGTGATCGGAATAAACAATGTAATTAGCAGGCATTACACACACATTAATGCACACATCACAGCCAAAATGTGTCATTCATTGATACATACTGTACAATAATCCTACAACAAAAAATTAACAACAAGAAGAATGTGTTTACCTTTGTGTTGTGCTTTAACTTCAGACAGAACTACAGTAATGTTACATCTTTCATGAAGTACATATTTGTAGAACATAACGCAGAACTTGACACAGTCAAAATGGATTAATCGTTGATTCAAATCTCTTTCAGCAGCTGTCGGGACGAGTAGAGCGCAGTCTAGACGGTTTAAAAGTGGCAGATGTCCTGATCAGGTGTGCATACGATGATGGACAGGAGTCATAATCCCATATTCGATTTCAATTCAAGTCATTCAAATGTGCTCTTAGAGTTAGTTATATTTATAAAGATTCTTCGAGTCACAGGTGTAATCCACGTATTGAGAGTTGGTTCACTCTCCCACTCATTACTGTAGATACAATTTACTGTATGCTACTTTGGCATAGCGATCACTTGAATATCCAGCTACAAGTTCGTGCTAAAAACCTGTCATGAATGATCACGTCTGCCTGCTGATCCCTGATTGGTTAAAAGTGCACGCTCGTTGGCGACGTCAACACCAATGCCAGCTGACTCTACGCTGGGCCTGTGTGTTTAGTAATGTCATGATGACTGGTTTTATGGAGTACATGCACACTTGAGTTTGTTATTAACCAATTAGACTATAAAACTTAGATGTTTGAAAACCGCCAAACTGACCCCAAACCATCCCAAATTTTGTCCACCCACCCAAGCCCGTTTTTACCCGCACAATCAAACTCAAAACTGCACAATCTGGCAACACTGCTGCCTGACTGAAATGTGAGCGCTTTCCCCTTTAATTGTTGTGATGTCATCATGAGCCAACATAATTTTCTGTTCTGTCTCCTCCTCTTCCCTTTTGCATTGAAACAGGTGGGTTATTTCTGACTCCTGATAATCTTAATCGATCTTTATTGTAATTATTGCTTTTATATCCATAGCTTCACTCCAACTTATGTATAATGTTATTTTACTTAACTGTGTGATTTATTTTTTGTCATTTTACCCTTTTTGAGTTTTTTGTCTTTGGCCTACATATGTGGAAATGAAGCACATGGTGACATTGTACATCATATTTATGCACATGTACATCATATTTATTTTATAGAAAGAACAAGGGCAATTCACTCATAGAGGCTGCATATATGTTCTTTTATCAGGTATGTTTTCTCTGTTGTATTTTCTTGTTTAATGTGATTTTTTCTTTACTCAATTTATGTTTCCTGTTCCTTTTTGGGCTCTTTTGCATTTAAACTGCACTGAAGAGAGAGGACAAGGGCAATTTACTCAGAGAGGCTGCATATATGTTCTTTTATATATTAGAGGGAGGAATAAAAGATCAGCGAAACTGCCGCCTGCCTAACTACACATCACACAAAACACACAACACACAACGCAAACAACAGACCAGTTACAGTAGGAAATACATCACTGATTCATCACACGTTTAAATAACTGAATTTCATTAATATTTTCTTTGTTCCACATTGCCATCACTTCACACACATTATTATTAATGAAAAGGGCTATACCACAGAACAGCCCATGAAAAATACATCCACACTCAATGTTGATTTTTCTCCCTTCATATGTTTCTTTTCCTGTATAAACTGCAGGGCGAAGGCAAATTCAACATGTAATCTTATTCTACACACACATGCATAATTCTACACTTAATTAGAGGCCATCTGACAATGCGTGGCATAAATCAAAATCAATAAGTGCATGGGAAAAGTGCAATGTAACAGTAAGTGAGACAGTGCTTGTTTGTCTGCAATAAATACCTTTTCATCATCTCCCATCTCTCCAGAAAGAAGTGCTAACAGACGGAGCCAAAAATGACCCTCAGGAATCTCTCTTTCTCTCTCTCCTCCAGACAGATTTGCTCTAATGCAGTAGTAAACATATAGGACCATCTACAAAGAGTGAAGAGCGCACAAGTGGACACATACAGATGGGCAAACACAATGCGCTGAGGGAGCTTAAGCACACGGCCTACATTCTGCTGAGTGAAGCTGGACACTGCCAAAAAATGTACCTAATTTAAATGATTATTATTATTATTATTATTATATATTGCTTTTTCCCACAAAGTGTTTTGGAGTAAGATACAACAAAGTCATGAACACTAGTTAGGGTCAGAGTTTAAAGAGGACCTATTTTACTGTTTTACATTACACACTAAAGAAAGTTGAAAATGTTGCACTTTGAACATGAAAAAAGTCTGCAAAGTTACAAAGCACAAAGTCACTCAAATTGAGTTATTTTCTATATAAGTAAGCAACTTTCACTCAAATAATTCCCGGCCAAGGAATGTGCAAAAAAAGTTGACGTGGCCAGGTTGAGTTGTATTAGTTGTGTGTTAAAACTAGACCCTAAGAACAAAGTCAAGACTTTTAACAGAGCATAATTGGCCTCTTTAAAGGTGCAGTGTGTGATTTCTAGCGCCAGGTTGTGAATTGCATCCCCCCTCCCTTTCGGAGCACACAGAGAAGCTACGGGGGCCGGCACAGGACAAAAATGTCGTCGTCGGAGAGAGCAGAGAGTGACTAGCGCTCTGTAGAGAAGTTTGTCTGTTTAGGGTTACTGTAGAAACATGACGGCGCAAAATGGCGATTTCACTGTAAGGGGACCCGAGGTGTATGGAGACAGAAATGGCTCATTCTAAGGTAATAAAAACATAACGCTATATTATGTAAGGTCTTTATACTCCACTGAAAACATAGTTATGTATATTATATTGCATTTCTGTCAATAGATCCTTATAAATACTACACACTGAACCTTTAAATCGAGGAGGAGCCGGGAAGTCATCCAAACTTTTTTTTGTGTCTTTTTTTTGTCTTATGCATGTACACAGAAATTACACAGCCTTTTTATGCTTAAGGAACTGTAATAGTCACAGACATTTGAAATCAACACAGAGTATTAATTTTAGCTCCTTTCCAGCACGTTTACTTTCTGTAAAGGTATAGTTGGTAATACAGTATTTCATAAACCTGAGAAGCAAATAATACCAGGATGTGTCTGAACATAACTCATCTGTTGCTTGATTGCATTCAGATCTGCTGCAGACATTTTGCTGCCTCCAGAGATATTCAACAACTAGTGATTTTCCCTCTCAGTATGTGCAGGTGCACAAAGTATTTGTGTAGATGAGAGAAAAGGAGCAAGAAGGAAAGAAAGAGATGTTACTGTGTACATGGACAGTGTATGGCCTGACTGATTATTATTTGTCTCCTATGTTGTTGCTGTAGTGAAAAGAGCTCATAGGTGAGGGGGCAACTGTCCTGAAAACAGCGTAGAGACTAATGGCAGTCTAAGGTGAGGCGCAAAATGGAGGTAATACCAGCCCTTAAACTACAAGATCATCAAACGAGTTGAGGTGGAAAATTACACTTCAGATAAAGATAAACCTGTCAAACAATATAGCAGCCTCTAAACATATCACTGCAGGTGAATGAGCTGCCCAACAACACACACTGAGTTTGTATTATGAAGTTCATATAAATTGAAATATGAAAGAAAGTTGAAGTTTGCATGGCTATTTATAATTGAATTCTATTTCAAAAAAATGGCTTGATTGACTTAAAAGTTGTGAAAAGTATAACAATTCCCTTTAGATTAAAGTCTAAGAATATATCTTGTTATATTTTTTTTAATTAAATTATAAAATGTATAAAATAAAATTGTATACCCCCTCCCCTCAACAGTAATCAATGCACCAATATAAACCAATATAAACCATATAAAATACACTATATTGCCAAAAGTTTTGTGACGCCTGCCTTTACATGCACATGAACTTTAATGACATCCCATTCTTAATCCGTAGGGTTTAATATGGAGTTGGCCCACCCTTTGCAGATATAACAGCTTCAACTCTTCTGGGAAGGTTTAGGAGTGTGTTTATGGGAATTTTTGACCATTCTTCTAGAAGCGCATTTGTGAGGTCAGGCACTGATGTTGGACGAGAAGGCCTGGCTCGCAGTCTCCGCTCTAATTCATCCCAAAGGTGTTCTATCGGGTTGAGGTCAGGACTCTGTGCAGGCCAGTCAAGTTCCTCCACACCAAACTCGCTCATCCATGTCTTTATGGACCTTACTTTGTGCACTGGTGCGTAGTCATGTTGGAACAGGAAGGGGTCATCCCCAAACTGTCCCCACAAAGTTGTGAGCATGAAATTGTCCAAAATGTCTTGGTATGCTGAAGCATTAAGAGTTCCTTTCACTGGAACTAAGGGGCCAAGCCCAACCCTGAAAAACAACCCCACACCATAATCCCCCCTCCACCAAACTTTACACTTGGCACAATGCAGTCAGGCAAGTACCGTTCTCCTGGCAACCGCCAAACCCAGACTCGTCCATCGGATTGCCAGACAGAGAAGCGTGATTCTTCACTCCAGAGAACACGTCTCCACTCCCACGAGTCCAGTGGCGGCGTATATATAATTCTATATATAATTTTTTGTTTTGTTGTTTCAAACTATTGAAAAACATGTCAACGCAAATGATAAACTTTTTTTTTTACAGACAAAAGAACAAACAGTGCAACCATATTAAATATTTATGCCTCAATGCATGCTGTGAAGAGGATGAATTGAGCAGAAACACTTTTTTAGGTCTTTGAATTAAAACCACATCTTTTGTTCCTGAAAAAAAGAGAGAAGCCAGTCATGACAACTTGTTTTTACATTACTTTAACTCATCAAAATAATTTAAGCAATTTTAACTTTTTTTATGTTATACGAGATTCAACTCGATTTTTTAAGTAAGTTTAATATACAAGTACAAGTTGACTGTACTTAAAAAAATAATAATTATGCAGAAACTGAACTTGAAGTTGAAATAGGTGGACATTTTTTACAGGGTATAATCAAGTAAATCTTTGCATATTTTTTCAGCATTATTTACTAGATCTAAAAATAATACAGTGTAGCAAAATGAACTACCAACACAACGGTTCACATATTTCCCTTTTGTTTTGTTGTTTTAGAGTATGCTTTTAACCTGTAATTACCACTGAAAACCATGCTGAGAGCTGAGAGAAAGGAAAAAAAAGCTGCCACAGTGGTTTCCATTTTGTTAGCGGCGTTCTGGGAAGGGCTTTACCAGGCACTCTGTCCTCTCAGATAAGGGCACTGTCGTTCTGCCGCAGACTAGACACTGGGTACCACACGCTGAAAGGAAATAGACGGACATGCGGTGGCCTGGTCCCGCACCCGCTACCCTGAGGGGAGAGGGGAGCGCAGGCTTAATTGTAACATGAAAGGGGGCCACTCTGGTCTAATATGACAGCGCAACTATAAATAACTGCATGAGTGTAATAACTTGGGTGGTGGTGCTTCCGGCTTTATGGAGTAAAAAGCCCACGATCCCAGGATGCTTCAGAACTCTGCGTGACCCCAGCTAGCTTTATGTTAGCTTTTGTTAGAGATGTGTTCCTCAGCATTCATTGGTTACATGTTGATACACAAATTAGAGTGTGCGATGGTGCATGGCCAGTCAAAACTACATTTTATACACCAATTCATTTTCAACAAAGAGTTCTGTTACTCAACGGCCTGCTGTTTTAATGTGGAAGAAACAGCAGTGATTTTTTTTATTTTATTTTATTTATTTTTTTGATATTGTCAGCTAGAGTTTTGCTTTGTTTATGTTCCATTTTGATAGAAGCTGGGATGGGAAGTATTTAAATTGTATTTTTTTGTGTTTGTAATAAATGGGTTTTTCTTCAATGCAGTAAATCAAATAAAATCATGCATTCAAAACATTAACACAGAACCCTGCTCAACTAATAATACATTAAAACTTAAATATGTTTACCAGAGACTATGATGGTTGTAACAATTTTTGCTTTGACGTCTGTAACTCTGCTTTTGCACTATTTATCTGAAACGTATAATTTCCCCACATTTTTGTGCTACAAATTAAAGTTATTTTTATGTTATCTCTAAATTGTCTAAATTAATGTCAAGCATGATGTTTTAAAGGATTTAATCAGATATTTAAGTCTGTGAGGAAAAAAATATTTTTAGGTGAAAAGCATGTCTCTTATGCTCACTGCAAAAATACAGTAAAACAGTAATAGTTATTTTTAAATGGTAACATTTCAATAACAATATATATTTTTCTGTTTTATTATGTTTTAAAATGTAATTTATACATGTAATAGCAATGCTGAAGTTTCAGCAGCCATTACTCTGGTCTTCAGTGTCACATGATTCTTGGATTCCTATTATAGGGTTCCTATTGTGTTTTATATATATATATATATATACACTCACCTAAAGGATTATTAGGAACACCTGTTCAATTTCTCATTAATGCAATTATCTAATCAACCAATCACATGGTAGTTGCTTCAATGCATTTAGGGGTGTGGTCCTGGTCAAGACAATCTCCTGAACTCCAAACTGAATGTCAGAATGGGAAAGAAAGGTGATTTAAGCAATTTTGAGTGTGGCATGGTTGTTGGTGCCAGACGGGCCGGTCTGAGTATTTCACAATCTGCTCAGTTACTGGGATTTTCACGCACAACCATTTCTAGAGTTTACAAAGAATGGTGTGAAAAGGGAAAAACATCCAGTATGCGGCAGTCCTGTGGGCGAAAATGCCTTGTTGATGCTAGAGGTCAGAGGAGAATGGGCCGACTGATTCAAGCTGATAGAAGAGCAACTTTGACTGAAATAATCACTCGTTACAACCGAGGTATGCAGCAAAGCATTTGTGAAGCCACAACACGCACAACCTTGAGGCGGATGGGCTACAACAGCAGAAGACCCCACCGGGTACCACTCATCTCCACTACAAATAGGAAAAAGAGGCTACAATTTGCACGAGCTCACCAAAATTGGACAGTTGAAGACTGGAAAAATGTTGCCTGGTCTGATGAGTCTCAATTTCTGTTGAGACATTCAGATGGTAGAGTCAGAATTTGGCGTAAACAGAATGAGAACATGGATCCATCATGCCTTGTTACCACTGTGCAGGCTGGTGGTGGTGGTGTAATGGTGTGGGGGATGTTTTCTTGGCACACTTTAGGCCCCTTAGTGCCAATTGGGCATCGTTTAAATGCCACGGCATACCTGAGCATTGTTTCTGACCATGTCCATCCCTTTATGACCACCATGTACCCATCCTCTGATGGCTACTTCCAGCAGGATAATGCACCATGTCACAAAGCTCGAATCATTTCAAATTGGTTTCTTGAACATGACAATGAGTTCACTGTACTAAAATGGCCCCCACAGTCACCAGATTTCAACCCAATAGAGCATCTTTGGGATGTGGTGGAACGGGTGCTTCGTGCCCTGGATGTGCATCCCACAAATCTCCATCAACTGCAAGATGCTATCCTATCAATATGGGCCAACATTTCTAAAGAATGCTTTCAGCACCTTGTTGAATCAATGCCACGTAGAATTAAGGCAGTTCTGAAGGCGAAAGGGGGTCAAACACAGTATTAGTATGGTGTTCCTAATAATCCTTTAGGTGAGTGTATATGGAAAAGGTCTGCAAAGTTACAAAG
Organism: Coreius guichenoti; assembly: GCA_039654105.1. Taxonomy (NCBI): domain Eukaryota; kingdom Metazoa; phylum Chordata; class Actinopteri; order Cypriniformes; family Gobionidae; genus Coreius; species Coreius guichenoti. The sequence goes on from CM077184.1 coordinate 33,705,658, forward strand.
TCTTGAATCTTACGGTTATGGTGTAACATTTCTGCTCAAAACGATTGACCAATCACAACGCACTGCAGTCAACCAATCAGAGCACTTTTTGGCTTCATAGAGACAAGAACTAAACAGAGCGTTTCTGACAGACTGTAAAGAGAGGTGCTGCAACAATGTCAAATATGTGATTTTTTTTTTTTTTTTTTTTTTTTTTAACATTCAAGCATGAAAACCTATTCTAGTAGACCCCAAAAACAAAATCAACAACAAAACAAGACAGTCCCCTTTAGAAATCATTTTAACATGTTGATTTGGGGCTCAATAAATCACGTTTTATTATGTTTTTCAGGATTGTTTGATGAATAGAATGTTCAAAAGAACAGCATTTATTTGAAATATAAATATTTTGTAACATTATAAAGGTTTTTACTGTCATTTCAGATCAATTTAATGTGCCCTTGCTGAATTAAAGCATTAATTTATTTAAAAAAAAATATCACTGAAACATATAGGAAGGCTGTAATGGCACTGCATTGCATAGCATCCAGATGCTGATGTCACCACTGTACTCTCACTTCCTGTCAGGCTTATGGGCCGAAGGGCGTCCATGGATAAAGAGGATTCAACGCATGTTCAACAGAGCAGATCTAGTAGAAATCAAAGTCAGCATTTTTTTTTCTTTCTTTCACTAGTTTCCCCCCAAGCTTTCTCCACCTCCATCTCCTCCTCACATGTGTAAATATAGGGCTAATAGAGCTCTCTTCTGAGATGAAAGCAGGATCCTCCATTGTTTGGCACATTTTAAAGTCATGTCTTTCCTTCTGTCTCTTTTTCCATTCTTCCTTTCCTCTCTACCCACTGCTACTTCCATCTTTTCTTCCTCTCCACAATGTTTATATAAGATTTGTTAGGTTGATAGGAGTCTCTGGGCAATCACTCAGACTATGAAAGTTTCATTTTTCTGGGCCTCATACATCAAATGGAGATGTGCTTTGTCTTTCTTCGACAGAAACAAAAGAGACACTGCAGGCAATGGCATATTTATTTTTTTAAAAATAAATTTCCCTTCCAGAGGAAGAGTAGATAACACGGATAAGGCAATGTTTCCCCTTCCCTCTTCCCCCATCCTTATGAGACTGTATAACTAGGGAAATGCCAGCAGCAGAGATAAATTCAGCTCCTAAGGCAGAATTAAATATGGCTGTCCAGAGGGATCTCTCCTGTTGGGAATGTCCCGTTCCTTTCTTCTCTTAAACCTCATGATCAGCAGGCTTCACTAAAATGACCCTGAGGTAATTCGGCATGATTCACACACTAAAACGTAAAAGATGATGTTTGTGTGATGTTTCAGCATGAAAGGAAAATGCCCAAATGACTGCGAAATGTCTCCCAGAATTTGTAAACATATAAAAATGATGAGAGGCAAAAGGGAAATTTAAACAAATACATATGCAACCAATTCATTGTATGCACTGCAACATTTCCTCGGAAGACTTCTGAGCTGTGAAAATATGGGTTGTAGTAAATCTGATTAGGGAAATTACAGACCAAAATGTTTAAGGGGTTGTTTGATTTCATCAAAGATAATATAGTGAAGACAAGCATACTGTTCACAAAAATATGACAAGAAACAGATCAATGCATGCAGGATATTAACAATGAACAGGAGACACATTTAGAAATAATCATTTAAAATATAGAGTATAAAATACACAGCAACACACAGTAGCGGTGTATCTTTTTTGAATGATATCATGTTTTTGAACAATGATTCATTGATTCATTTATTAAGGCGCTGACTGCGTTTGAAATCGCGGATTCTCTGAGTAGGTACTTATTTTTAATAAGTAATTACTTTGTGACTGCTAAAAAAGTATGTATTATACAGGAGGGGTTTTCAAACTTTATGATGCCAAGGACCCCCAAATATGATGGACCCCCTTCCTAAAATCCATCTATATATTTTTATGTATGGAAAAAAAACATTTAAACTCTTAGATAAACAGTAAGTGTGACATTATAAATACAACATATTGTTTCCAAACTTAAATTGGCTATACTTAATGTTGGATGTATAAACCTGAAGAAGAACATTTTCAATTAAAAATTATTTGTATAAGCAACTTTCACAATAAATGTATGTAAGCAGCTTACGTACTGCATTAAGAATACCGCCTTACAACCCCAGTGAGCAAGATAAAGGGGACTATATTGAGAAAAACTCACTAAAGATACAAAGCAAACATATACAATTCTGGAAAGTATGTATACGGCAAGAAAGGAGAGAAACATTTAGAAAAGAAACAGTTAGAATGTTCGGTAGACTTTATCCATTTTTGGTTTGCCTTTTTATTCTCTGAAATTTTCTGGGGACCCCTTAGAACTTTCTGGAGGACCCATGGGGGTCCCCGGACCCCAGTTTGAAAACCCCTGATATATAGTATGAATGCAGTCCGGACGTACTACATTCGCCATGTTGTCACTATCATGTGACCTTCCAGCGCCAGCTGCGTCACTTCACTGCCATTCATAAATGCTCTCTCGTGGCCTCATTGGATAGTAAAGTTTCCATCATATGCACACTTCAGAATCTCGCCGGGAGTAGTAGGTAGTCCAGGTCCTTTTTGCCTAATCTTTTATGAGTACTGTGAATTCGGACATACTACTCTTGCCATATAGACTGTTTTTCAACTCAATCTCATTGCAATTCGTAACTATTTTACGTTTTGCTGAATTGGTGGCTAATTCGTACGATCTCATTTGCACATTTTTGTACAATTTGTTTAAAACCCAAGTGACGGGTAGGTCTAGGGGCGGTATTAGGGAGGGTCCTTCATAATGATATTCATTTGAAAATCGTACGTTTTTGTACAAATCAAATTGTACGAAATCCCCACCTCGTAAAATACTTACGTTTTCCAGTGAGATCGGGTTGGCTTTTCGCCTCATATATATCTCTTATATATACAGGGAAGTATGTGATTTTGGATGCAGCCTGTCACATTTTTTCATTCCAGAAGTGAATTAGCATTTTTAAACAAATCTGTTCGATGAGTGATTCATTGACTCGCTTATGAACGCAGTTTAATTCCTGAATGAGCGTTTCCATTCAAACAAGTCGGTTCAATCAATGATTTAGCGACTGACACCTAGCAAAATGAAGTTGCAGAAAGAGTCAGCGGAGTGATACAAGAGGGAAAAAAAGAGGAAATCATCTGTATATTCACAAACTAAATGTAATATTACAATTAACATCTGCATAGACAAATAACTGAATGCACAGATGAACTTTAAATTAACCATTCAATATAATTACATTTTCAATAAAAAAAACTGACTAAAGGAAAAACACATTGAAAATGTAAGCACTGTTTGTTTAATTAATATTTATATTTTATATATACATATTTATATTTTAATATTTTAGACAATTTATATTTAAAACAGCTATTTTCTCTTGCCATCGCATAAACTAATCTGCACTCTGACATAACAGACTTTCTGTTAACAGATTTGCTCGCATGTTGGCTTTTTTCTGAGAATATAAAGCTTTATCAGGAAAAGTGAAAATCAAGCTTTAAAATATTTATTGCGCCATAATCTTTGATAAGATTTTTCGTCTGTGTGTTAATCATGTGCTATTAGTGATTACATTGTTGCAATATTGTGTCGTAATCTGTGGCACAGTGGATGGTGAAGGATCATGGGTAATGGAATAAGTCCCAGTGGGGAGGGTGGACATATCAGGAAGCCGCATGCTGATTCTCTGTTATGGTGGCATCCACTGACTAATGAAAAAGGGCAGGCACTATACTACAGGCACAGGCAATATAACTGGCCACATTGGCTGTAATCTCTTCATTACACATCTCACTTATCAAATGACAAGCGATGGGTAATTTAATGGCTTCAGAATCAGCTTTCTACCAAATGAGAGTAAGAGAATTGAGGTTGCTCAGTGAAACAGAATATCTGCAGGCTAAATGAATATACAGTGGAGTCCAAAAGACTGAGATCACTAGTGAAAATGCTCCTAATGTGCATTTTTGTAAATTAACACTTTAAATGAAATGATACTCTAAACACTTTTCATTACAAATGATGTTGTAAGCAATATGTGAAATATCAACATGAATTTCAGAATGTCTTAATAATTGGTTTGTTATCCTTTTGCTTTAATGACATCAGCACTCTTTTACTTTTGAAATATTTTAAAAGTCTTTACTGACATGTTTGGTCAATCTAGGGGCCGTTTACATCATGCAGTTTTCAGCTGTTCTTTTACACGACAACAGTGTTCTGGGGGCCTGAAAACGCAAACTTTTGAAAACGGTTTTTAAAGTGCAAATTGAAAACGATACCGTTATCGTCTCCGTGTAAACTACAAAAATGTGAATTTGTGAAAATGATGACGTCATGCACATGTGTATTACATGTTCAGTCTGTGGCCGTGTAATGTTTCTTCCCAAAGTGACATCGCCATCTACTGGCCTGGCAGCTTTTTTTTTTAGCCGTTTTCACGGATTCATGTGAATGGGGATTGTTTTGACAATGGTGATGTTTTTACGTGAAAAATGCAAAGGAAAAACATTTCAGTTTTTAGTACATCGTTGTCATGTAAATACAGTTGTGGTCAGAATTATTGTCACCCCTGGTAAATATGATCAAATATGGCTGTAAAAATAAATCTGCATTGTTTATCCTTTTGATCTTTTATTCAAAAAATTCACAAAAATGTAACCTTTCGTTGAAGTAAAAGAATTGAAAGTAGGGGGTAAATCACATTATTAAATAAATGCTTTTCTCCAAAACACGTTGGCCATAATTATTGACCCCCTTTTATTAAATACTTTTTGCAACCTTTGAGTCTTGTTCTATAATGCCTGATGAGTTTGGAGAACACCTGACAAGAGATCAGAGACGATTCCTCCATACAGAATCTCTCCAGATCCTTCAGATTCCCAGATCCATGTTGGTGCTTCTTCTCTTCAGTTCAGCCACTCATTTTCTATAGGGTTCAGGTCAGGGAACTGGGATGGTCATGGCAGAAGCTTCATTTTGTGTTCAGTGACACATTTCTGTGTTGATTTTGATGTTTGTTTTGGATCGTTGTCCTGATGGAAGATCCAACCACGGCCCATTATTAGATTTCTAGCAGAGGCCGTCAGGTTTTGATTTTTTATCTGTTATTATCATATATTATGTTATTGTTTGTATTTAAAAAAAATAAAATAAATTAAAAACTGACAGCATCCGACATCCGTGTGACTGGAGTTTCTCGGCGCACTCACGTCACACTTCAAGTTACGTCAAGAGTGCCGTGAATTTAATCCTCTCATGCATGCGCAGGTGACTGTGGGTCGGAAGCGATAGTCTACAGTTTAAAAAATGTAAAATATTGGTATGTTTTCTTACAAACACTTATCGTTTCATTTCAAAAGATATTGATTCATCCATTGGGATCATATGGATTACTGTAGTTATTGCTGTATGTGCTGTTTGATGCTTCAACTTTTAGGAACCCAAATGAGTTTTCATTAGCAGAGATTATTTATTTTTCTGTTCATCTGGAGAAAGAAAGTCGTATACATCTCGGATGGCATGAGGGTAAAAGACGAGTAAATGGTAAGGACATTTCTGGGTGTACTGTATTGTCTTTAAATAATAGCTAGAGACATGGGATTCCTGCTTAAGATTCATCTGTGGCAAGAATGAAAAAGAAGAGGAACAAGAGGAGGATGAAGCCAAGCAAGAGAAATTAATAAGAAGTGTCGTAAATCTGTTTTGAAAGTTGTTTTTCAAATAAAGATTTCCGAGTGATATCAGATTGTGTACGTGTTTTTATTGTACTTACCCTGTAACTACATGAAACAAGAGGGGAACAAGCACCACTTTAATTTGCAGCCCGTAGATTCATACTTACCCTGTAACTACACAAAACAAGAGGGGAACAAACACCACTTTAATTTACAGCCCGCAGATTCATACTTACCCTGTAACTACACGAAACAAGAGGGGAACAAACACCACTTTAATTTACAGCCCGCAGATTCATACTTACCCTGTAACTACACGAAACAAGAGAGGAACAAACACCACTTTAATTTACAGCCTGCAGATTCATACTTACCCTGTAACTACACGAAACAAGAGGGGAACAAACACCACTTTAATTTACAGCCTGCAGATTCATACTTACCCTGTAACTACACGAAACAAGAGGGGAACAAACACCACTTTAATTTACAGCCTGCAGATTCATACTTACCCTGTAACTACATGAAACAAGAGGGGAACAAACACCACTTTAATTTACAGCCCGCAGATTCACACTTACCCTGTAACTACATGAAACAAGAGGGGAACAAACACCACTTTAATTTACAGCCTGCAGATTCATACTTACCCTGTAACTACACGAAACAAGAGGGGAACAAACACCACTTTAATTTACAGCCTGCAGATTCATACTTACCCTGTAACTACACGAAACAAGAGGGGAACAAACACCACTTTAATTTACAGCCTGCAGATTCATACTTACCCTGTAACTACATGAAACAAGAGGGGAACAAACACCACTTTAATTTACAGCCCGCAGATTCACACTTACCCTGTAACTACATGAAACAAGAGGGGAACAAGCACCACTTTAGTTTACAGCCCGTAGATTCACACTTACCCTGTAACTACATGAAACATGAGGGGAACAAGCAGCACTTTAGTTTACAGCCCGTAGATTCATACTTACCCTGTAACTACATGGAATAAAAAGCACCACTTACCCTGTAACAACATGGATAATTACCCCTTAATTAAAAAATATTTACAGTATAAATAATTTGTTAATTTTCCTGGTAGTTCCCCCTTTATTCCCCAAATATTACATATTGTTCGCTTATACCTACAAGTATGTACTTTATAGTTACACTATAATTACCGAAAGTTACGCTGTAAATTCATTTTACTTACGCAGTAATTTCCGGGCTGTAATCTAAAGCGTAGACTGAAGCGTACTTCCCATTGAGATATGAGATATTTTACTCATAAAAAATTCTAGGGGTGCCAATAATTGTGGCCAGCATGTTTTGGAGAAAAACATTTATTTCATAATGTGATTTTCCCCCGACTTTCCATTCTTTTACTTCAATGAAAGGTTAGATTTTTGCGTATTTTTTAGAATGATAGATCAAAACTATAAACAATGCAGATTTATTTTTACAGCCATCTTTGATCATATTTACCAGGGGTGCCAATAATTCTGACCACAACTGTAACTAATGCACTTGCACAATGCACAAAATGCACGTGGTGCCTTTAGCGACAAATTATTCATTTTATTTAAAATGCCAGTTGTTGCGGATCCTCTGGATAATGTTTGTAATGATCGACAAACCGTTATAGCCTCTTGTAAACTCCTATGAGGTTTATATCATTTTGTTTAGCCTGTGTGGCCAAAATTAATTACCAGCTTGTATTATTCAGAGTAACACAGACTCACTAGTGGTAAGACACTGTGTTCGCAAGGTTAATTTGTGAGGTATCTTGCATTTGTATGTTGTCATTAGATTAAGCCCTCTGAAGACTACTTCTAAGCATCTCAGGGATTTCCCTTCGTCCTGCCTCAGAGAGGTGTGATATGCAGGTGGTGTTGAGCGCAGCTCACTTCAGCGACTAACCCTCGAGAAGAAGCCTACATCGCTCTCTTGAGTAATTACCCAGCAGCGCTAGAGCGAATAGACTGGAAAACAACAGGCTGGTGCTAAACGTTCATTACAGCAATCACTTCAGAGAAGCGCAGCACTTAGCAACTGCACAGACTCCACCAGAAACACTTAACAAAAAAATAGGCATCCAATTATAACACCATCCTCGATGAACTGAGCCTCTTCCACTTAAAGGTGAAGCTCATGCTGAGAGTCTGAACGGGAGCAGATTCAAGTGTCTGTTAGCATTAGCATTAGCCGCGCTTTAGCGTTTCGGTTCGGATCGGGTCCGACGAGAGAGTGATCTGCCGATACAAGGCCCAGAAACAGATGGCCATGGGTCTATTAATACATCAGATGACCTGCGTGGTCTAGCCAAACATGCACGTCTGCCAGTTGCTGCCGGCTGTCCACCTGGGAAGCAGCAGGGAATCATTTAGCTTAATTAGCTTAATGAGAAAAACAATGGGAGTCTCAATGTCCGTCAGTCAGGAAATGAGGGCTGGAGAGGTCATATTGTTTTACCTTAGTTTAGCATATGCAAGTTGTCTTTGTGTCTGAGTTTTTAAAGATGGAAAGACTGTGATAGCAGGACTTAAAAAGGGTCACCGATTTTGTTACATAGCCTTTTTGTAATCTTTTTTATCACATGTGGGAATCATTAAACAGCACAGAGGTTGCACGACTACTGATTTCTCCTAGTCGGTCTTGTCAAAAGAGGCTGTATGGTGCTGTTTAAAAAAAAATCAACAAAAAACAAAACAAAAAATTAAAAAAATAAAGTGTTTATTAATCGACAGCCCAACGTTTGCAACAATTATATATCTTGTATTGTATATGTATTGTAAAAACATTAAAATAACAGGTTTCATTTTATATTTAACATAGGCAAAATAACACGTTATACATTGACACACAACATTATAGATGTCGCACAATATGTGCGTACATATAATAATAAAATTCAGCGTGAAGGTGAGGGCGGCAAAAATTACGTCATCGTGGTGTGGGCGGTCGTGCGTGTTGAGTGCGCAAGATCCCATTTCCCATCACATGTACGTCTCACCACACCGGCACCCAGTGTGGTTGTCTAAATTAGTTGCTTACATTTACAAACCCGATTCCAAAAAAGTTGGGACACTGTACAAATTGTGAATAAAAACAGAATGCAATGATGTGGAAGTTTCAAATTTCAATATTTTATTCAGAATACAACATAGATGACATATCAAATGTTTAAACTGAGAAAATGTATCATTTTAAGGGAAAAATAAGTTGATTCTAAATTTCATGGCATCAACACATCTCAAAAAAGTTGGGACAAGGCCATGTTTACCACTGTGTGGCATCCCCTCTTCTTTTTATAACAGTTTGCAAACGTCTGGGGACTGAGGAGACAAGTTGCTCAAGTTTAGGAATAGGAATGTTCTTGTCTAATACAGGCTTCTAGTTGCTCAACTGTCTTAGGTCTTCTTTATCGCATCTTCCTCTTTATGATGCGCCAAATGTTTTCTATGGGTGAAAGATCTGGACTGCAGGCTGGCCATTTCAGTACCCGGATCCTTCTTCTACGCAGCCATGATGTTGTAATTGATGCAGTATGTGGTCTGGCATTGTTATGTTGGAAAATGCAAGGTCTTCCCTGAAAGAGACGACGTCTGGATGGGAGCATATGTTGTTCTAGAACTTGGATATACCTTTCAGCATTGATGGTGCCTTTCCAGATGTGTAAGCTGCCCATGCCACACGCACTAATGCAACCCCATACCATCAGAGATGCAGGCTTCTGCACTGAGCGCTGATAACAACTTGGGTTGTCCTTGTCCTCTTTAGTCCGGATGACATGGCGTCCCAGTTTTCCAAAAAGAACTTCAAATTTTGATTCGTCTGACCACAGAACAGTTTTCCACTTTGCCACAGTCCATTTTAAATGAGCCTTGGCCTAGAGAAAACGCCTGCGCTTCTGGATCATGTTTAGATATGGCTTCTTTTTTGACCTATAGAGTTTTAGCCGGCAACGGCGAATGGCACGGTGGATTGTGTTCACCAACAATGTTTTCTGGAAGTATTCCTGAGCCCATGTTGTGATTTCCATTACAGTAGCATTCCTGTATGTGATGCAGTGCCGTCTAAGGGCCCGAAGATCACGAGCATCCAGTATGGTTTTCCGGCCTTGACCCTTACGCACAGAGATTGTTCCAGATTCTCTGAATCTTTGGATGATATTATGCACTGTAGATGATGATAACTTCAAATTCTTTGCAATTTTTCTCTGAGAAACTCTTTTCTGATATTGCTCCACTATTTTTCGCCGCAGCATTGGGGGAATTGGTGATCCTCTGCCCATCTTGACTTCTGAGAGACACTGCCACTCTGAGAGGCTCTTTTTATACCCAATCATCTTGCCAATTGACCTAATAAGTTGCAGATTGGTCCTCCAGCTGTTCCTTATATGTACATTTAACTTTTCCGGCCTCTTATTGCTACCTGTCCCAACTTTTTTGGAATGTGTAGCTCTCATGAAATCTAAAATGAGCACATATTTGGCATGACATTTCAAAATGTCTTACTTTCAACATTTGATATGTTATCTATATTCTATTGTGAATAAAATATAAGTTTATGAGATTTGTAAATTATTGCATTCCTTTTTTATTCACAATTTGTACAGTGTCCCAACTTTTTTGGAATCGGGTTTGTACAAAATGAGCCTACAATAGCAGAAATAAGCCCTTTTAATAAAAAATAAAGGTCCATGTTTAATAAAAATGTTCACAAAACTTAATAAAAATGTTTATTTGTATTAGTTGTATACATGTACTCATACCCATATATTTTGTTCTAATGTCACAAGTAATAATCTCAAGGTTTACTGGGTTTTACATGATTCTTTTGCAGTGTGGTTTTGGTGAAGTGTACTAAAATACCTTACTTCTTCTCACTGCTGATTCCTGATGGTTCAGAGGACAATTACTCAGAGTCGCCCCCTGTTGTTTCAAAGAATAGTACAATGTTGAGTGCGTCAATTATAAATGCCTTGTCTGTTTGGGGAGGTGCGTGCACAGTCAACGGAGGCTTGCGCTGCGGAGCCAGACGAAAGTATAAACAAGGCTTAAGGCATCCGCCAGTTTCAGGAGACTATGGATCATGCCGGATGAGGGTCACCGGTGCAGCATTTGCTTCTAACTCAGAAGTCCAATTTGGGTGTGGCAGTCTCTGTTGCAGAACCTACAGGTGAACTCTGAGGCAGGTTGGAAAATTTGGCTCCTGGTCTTCCTCTGTAGCCGCTTTGTTTCGGTCTGCTGATTAAAGGTCTCCTTTCAGCACAGCCTGTTTCCATTGAGGTCTGTCTGAGGTGGCAGATTCCCAAGAGTCTGGGTCGAATCCAATGGCCTTGAGATCTCTTTTGCAAACGTCTTTGTACCTCATTTGGGGTAACACCTTGCCATACAGGAGATCTGGAATGCACCCATCATCCATTCGGACAACATGACCCAACCACTGCATGCGTCTCTGCTTGAGAAGGGTGAACATGGAAGAGATCCCTGCTCTTAAGGACGGTGCAGTTGAGGATATTGTCCTGCCAGGTAATGCCCAGGATGTGATGGAGGCAATGCAAGTGGAAGGCATTGAGTCTACTTTCTTGTCGAGCATGCAGAGTCCATGACTCGCTGCCGTAAAGGAGCGTGCTCACCGTGCAAGCCTTGAGACCTTGGGCCAGATCTACTAACAGCTTGCGCCAGCGCAAACTCTCTTTTGGCATTAAAAAACTACTGTCAGGATTTACTAAAGACGCGCAGTGATAAATTAGCGCTGAAAAGGCGTGGACAGTTATTTTTGTGGCTGACCTTATTGCACATATATTTGTAGGAGTTTCTCTTTCAGGCGCAAAATTTATGGGAGGAGAGTATTAAAATGTATCACGCAAGGTGATTTACAAAGGTTTGCACTCGTAAATTTACTGGTGTTTGTGTCATTATTTACCGCCCAAATAAACCAGACACTAACGGGTAGATTGGGTTGGTCATTATGGAAATGATCTGGCTGCATCTGTGTGCTTTAATTTGCACGTTGTCAGTAGACCACGTGCAGAACTGTCCACTACCATCGGCGCTTTTATGGAATTGCGCTCTCACGCTAATTTGCCCTGTTTAGTAAATCTGGCCTCTGGACCCTGGACAGCTTGTTATTGGTCTACACTCTCTTTATCAATCTGGACATCGTTGTGATAACCTTCCCAATGCGCCTGTTCAGCTCAGAGAAGGATCCCAGGTACACAAAGTCGTGTACAACCTCAAGTTTGTAGTCAGAGCTTGAGATGCTGGGTGGAGGATTTACATCTTGTCCCATGACTTGTGTCTTCTTTAGGCTGATGGTAAGCTCAAACTCTTGACTCTTCCGACAGCGGCGACTAGTGGTTGAAGTAGTCGACTACCTGACTAGTCTATGCAAGCTCTAAAACACACTTGGGAAATACACATTTTTTACCAAGCCAGTTCAAAAAATACAATCTTACAAACAAAAGTGCTCACATCAAAAGCAGGGCATATTGATTCTGCAAAGCATGATTGCATTCATGCAGTTTCACGAGTTCATACGTACAAATAATCGGGTAGTGTAAAAGAGTATGCGTATTCGGTGTGCTGTCCGAGGAGAGGGCTCCGAGCTCAGAATTTGGCCCGAGCCCAGAGTACTCCCCCTGTATCCCTGACTGGGATAGGACCTAGTCCATAGTGAGGAGTCAGGGTGGCGGAGGGATGCATAGGAGAGTCAGCTATGTATATATATATATATATATATATATTCCTCCTTTAGTGCTGATTGGATGGATCATTTGAATGTGTTGCCCTCGAACTTTGTAAAATCATTGAACTTGTTTGCAAAATGCTCTGGATTGAAGGAGCTTTTTGTGTGTGTATTTGTGGCTGATATTGAGCTTCCTAGCAATGTTTTCTTCACCTGGTCATTTAAGGTGTTGTAAACAATTTTTTATAGAATAGTGCACAGAAAATACCCCTACTTGACAGATGCAACAGAAATAGGTGTCCTGAGTTATGGCACCTGTCTCTGTGAGAGCCCTGGGCTCAGTAAATAGCACAGAAGAATCTGACTGCGGGAGGCTGTAGTTTAACCCAGTGGGCTAATTCTTAAATCTCAGTCATGTACGCATATTCAGACGTAGTATTTTGACAAAACACACAAGAACCAATTAACTATATGCAGTTTATTTTCTTCCTCCCTCTTTATATAGAGTTGAGTGTGCTCTGCTTCCACCATTTGTGCATAAAAGACTGTCTTATATCATTAACATGCCAGATTTGGAGAAGATTGAGAGGAAAATGAAGAAGATTGTAAGTAAATATATACTTTTTTTTTATATAAGTTTTTAATGTTGTTTAAATGTCTATGTGGTGTTTTTAATATGCTTTAAGACAAACTATGTGCAAAGTCATGTCAACACCACTGCTGAGTATTTTTTCCTTAAAACTGCAGTGAAAAAAAGAATGTGGTTTGAAATCGCCGGTGTTTCATACATCACAAAACGTTTCATACATAGCCAATCACGTCAACGTGCGGGCGGGCTTTAGCATATCATTACTATGCTGCAAAGCAGGGGAGTCTCAAGAGAAGCCATACCGGTATATTTTTCTGTTACCAGTATATTTAGCAATATAGCAGGTGAATTATGTTTATGATGTATATTACGATGTTATGATGAACTATATCTATATGCCTTTCTCCACTGACGTTCTGAGTTGTTCAAAGCATTTCTAAGGATTCTGATTTTTAGAAGGCAGACTGAGATGGCGAATGGGAACAGGGTTTGTGTAACATTAGCAACACATTATTAGCTGTTTGATAACGTAGTAAAGCAAAAGGCTAATCATGTTGTAAAGAGCATTACCATTGTACAGGGTTTACTACAGTAAAGTCTCTGAGTTGTTGTGGGTGGAGACGGGGCTAATTTGCATATTCATGCATCCGCATATACTAAATGAAGCAAGGGTGTAGAGTTACATTCAAGCTACTTTAAGGCATGAAGAATTTTTCTTCACAGGAAAAATATATTTAAATATGTCATTTTGGTGATCAAAGATGAGTTTTAAGGGATACAATGATTGACTGCAGGGGGACTTTAAACAGTCTTTTTCTAGCACAAATATATTGCATGGCTTTAGAAGTTTTGGAATATAGCAATATCTTGGCAGTCACAGTTAGTGTACCATCCTCATCTGTCTCCATGTGAATTCCATAGAAGACTAAAAATGGTGGGACAACCTGAGGGTAAATCAAAAATTTTGAAAAGTTATTGAACTATACCTTCAATATTGCTCCTGCAAAGTGAATCAATCAATCTATCTATCTATCTATCTATCTATCTATCTATCTATCTATCTATCTATCTATCTATCTATCTATCTATCTATCTATCTATCTATCTATCTATCTATCTATCTATCTATCTATCTATCTAGTTTCTCGACATCATGTTTGCTGAGAAAGTCTATGGACTTCAGGATTTGGGAGAGATGAGGTGATCTAATTTAAGTTAGCGAAACAACCAACTGCTTACACTGCTGTAACTGATTCTAACAGCGTATTCCTTCCCATAATCAAAACCTACAGTGTTAATGAATAGTAACAAGTTTGGTTGTATATTTTCTTACTCAAAATGCCAAGTCATATGCTATATTTGCTCCCTCCAAGACATCAGCATAACATCTTTACACGCTCCAAAAATATCAGTAAATTACAGAGGACTCGGCACCGCTGGCTTCAGTGATGTTTATACAGCAAAATGTTTGCTGTATCATAGCTTCTTTCTGTACGTAATGTTAAGCAACAACATGCTTCAGGACAAACATATGTTCATAATAAGCAAACATACAAGAAACACTCGCAAGATTGTGTCAGCATGATTAATGTTGAATAGTAAAGTATTTCTCACTGTAGGCTATTCCGTACTTTATTTGTGTATTTTATTCCCTGATTATGATTGCATTTTGTATATGTGTTATGTATATGTATATATGTATTTTATTCCCTATACGCATGCTAGTCAACAAAATAAATACCTGCTAGATAGCTGACTAAATAGTGGTAGTAGTAAAACAAATCTCTACTGTTACAATATGAATTCTGTTTGCATTATTTAATCATTTTCCTGTTATCACTGTAAAGCTGCTTTGAAACAATCTGTATCGTATAAAGTGCTATATAACTAAAGGTGACTTGACTTGACAATAGGCAAAATAATCGTTGGAAAATAAAATTAAATACATTTAATATCAAACAAATGATTTTTAATTAGTTATTATATATTTGTTTTAATCTTACATTTATTTAATTTTATCATCCAGTAATTTATTTTATTTTATTTTTTATATAAATATTTTTATTTTATTTTATTTTATTTTTTTTATTTTTTTTTTAAAAAAAATTTTGGGCAAAATAATAATTGGAAAACAAAATGAAATAAATGTAAGATAAAACAAATATAAACAATAAAATGTTTTGTATTTCATTGTTTTGTTTATATTTTCTGTTTTTAATCATATATTTATTTCATTTTATTTTCCAGTGACATTTATTTATTGTTTAGTATTATTTAGTATCTGTTAGTTTATCTTATTCAATTTATTTTGTTTAATTTTTAAGTCCATTTTTCTCCTTTGAGGTCCTTTACTTGGCAACACCACAGTTGTCTTACTAACCTTAACCACGCTGCAAAATGAGAAACGTTCGCTAGTTTACACATGGAGCTGTTAGTTAGCTTTTCTGGCACAGCTGTCAAGGCAAAGCAACAAAACCATGTAGAAACATATTCTGTCAGTTAGTAGACCGCTAACAGCCAGAATAAGTTGTCACTAAAGCTTAAGTCTTTTCATTACTTACTTCCTAGCGCCCACAACGGCCTTAAGTGCTGCCATACAATAGTGGAAAAAAACTGGATTTGTGTGAGCTTTCATACTTTAATAGACTGGATATATTCTCTCTAGACACATGGCTATTTCTCCATACATTAGTCATTCAATAAAGTAGCATGAGACAGAGTGGAAGCATGACTGGCCAATAAAAACGGCATTGATGCTAAGTGTGAATAAAAGATGATTAGGGTAAAACATGTTGTGAGAGCATGAGCTTGTCCATTGCCTCTGTGTGAATGTGTGTGGTCTTCATCGGTAGGGGAAACGGATGGGGTTCAGCGTGCTTGGGCTGAGGCTTAATGAAGCGGCAAGCAGCACCTGTGGCCCACTGTCGATCTGGAGCAGTGGCCGGGATGGGAGCAGCTGAGAACTGTTGGCCTGCATAGGGAGCGGAGCAGAGATCAGGGGCTGACCTGAAGCAGGGGCTTCGCAGCCTGCTTTGCAGGGGTCTCCTTGCCAGAATGAGCTCCAGTGGGCCACCAGGCTCCCTGAGTTGCAGCGTCTCACATCGGTTCCTGTGTAATGTTTCATTTGTTTTGTAATATTGGAATCTGACAGTGAGCTGTTGACTACAAGTCTGAATACAGTATATAGACTGAAGGATGATAGATGATCTGGGTCATGTACTGTATGGATGATTTTGCATGTCAAATGTGTATATGTGAAAGCACGGGTGGAAACACATGTGACACGTCTCAGATTATTCCAGATTATTCCTGTTGAGTCATTAAACAAGTACTACCAATCAATCAATCAATCAATAATAAATAAATAAGCTTTATTTAATTTTATTTTTTTTATTTTTTTTTTATTTAATTTTTTCAATGCATGGACAGGCTTGTCTAGACTACAGGAGAAATTAAATAAAAGCTAAACTATTATTCCTAATTATACAATATGAATAATAAGAAAGTTTCTAACACAGGGTCATAGTAATGAGTTCTTTGTCATAAATACATAAATAAGGTCAAAAATAGTGCATACAATTTACAACCAGAAATATATATATATGGATATATGGATCTGGATAAATTTGTTTTGACATAAAATTAATTTGACCTGCATGTAGAAAAATTTGACATACAAAATAAATAAACACGTTTTAGCATAAAAATGCTTGTTACTTTTCTCATGTGCATCCCTCAGTCACAGGCAACTGTATATGATGGGCCCTTTCTAAATATACAGACACATGACCAATATTGCACACAAATTGCTAGATGAAGAGGGCAACAGAGTTTACCCACTGACACATCAACCCAACTGTATGAGAAATATCATAATTAGAAAATCAACTAAAAAAACAGAAGTTTTCATTAAATCTTTGCCTGTGGCACAGTCTGTCTATGGTAATGCTCCAGTCTTCAACAAGCTGTCTGTTGTCTGCAACTGTAGGCCAAAATGACTGAGGCTATTTACACAACTAAATAAGGTCAACTGAAAGCCAAGACATTACAAATGTCAAATAATTTCTTTTAATATTATCTCCTAAGTGTAATGGATACCAGACTCGGAGAGAGAGGTTAAACTGAACCAGACAGGTATTAATTGAACAGTAGTAAAATGACGTGAAACAGGCAGGTAGCAGAGATATCGTACTGTACTGTCCTTTCTGAATACCAGGTAAATGTAAAAGAAGAGGAAGGATAAAGGAGACGCTGGAGAACACAAGGATAAACAGGAGGAGAACGGGAATCCACTGGAGATTAGTTCAACGATCAGGTAAGTAACACGGGTAAAGAGTCCTTTTCCACATGGGAGACCAGGCGATAAAGGAGAGGAATGAGTGTGTATATATAGGGAGGATGATGACTGCAATGATGAGGAACAGGTGTGGCTGGTTAGAATTCTGGAGACTGTGACCTTTGAATGGGCGTGATGGTTGAGCCTGGTGAAACCGTGACACTAAGGTGACAAGTATTTTTTAAAAGGAGTTTCATCAAAATTTATAATTTACAATATCATGCTGAATGGTATGAATAAGAAAAACTATAGTTTGACTTGGGTTTTAAGTGTTTTACATATTTTCCGCCAAACCGCACACTCTTGTGACTTCATTAGAGATTCCTACAATAGTTTGTGTAAGTTTTCCTCTAAACAGATGCTATGATTTGCCCCTGACTGACAGCCAAGACTCACAGACACAACCAGATTGTTAGCACATTTAAATACAACACCTTTCAGCATTTTTACACGACAGCACGGGCGAGTTTTCAGTTCATGTTTTGTCAGTGTGATGTATAGAGAACAACCCTGACAGAAGCAGAGTTAAGATGACATTTGCAGATGTTTTGTCTGAAGAATACTAGAGGACGGAGACAGGCAATAGACTCACAAATTTACATTTTGAGAATGTTTCCTGTCTTTAACATTTGAAAAAAAAAAAAAACACTGCATGGTCACAGAAGAGCAGAAGTACTGACATGTTCAGTATGTCCTGTACGGTGTGAGAGACACAGTCTTCAGAGGGAGATTTGATCAACACACTGACATGTGGCTATTGTGCATATACACTCACCTAAAGGATTATTAGGAACACCTGTTCAATTTCTCATTAATGCAATTATCTAATCAACCAATTACATGGCAGTTGCTTCAATGCATTTAGGGGTGTGGTCCTGGTCAAGACAATCTCCTGAACTCCAAACTGAATGTCAGAATGGGAAAGAAAGGTGATTTAAGCAATTTTGAGCGTGGCATGGTTGTTGGTGCCAGACGGGCCGGTCTGAGTATTTCACAATCTGCTCAGTTACTGGGATTTTCACGCACAACCATTTCTAGAGTTTACAAAGAATGGTGTGAAAAGGGAAAAACATCCAGTATGCGGCAGTCCTGTGGGCGAAAATGCCTTGTTGATGCTAGAGGTCAGAGGAGAATGGGCCGACTGATTCAAGCTGATAGAAGAGCAACTTTGACTGAAATAACCACTCGTTACAACCGAGGTATGCAGCAAAGCATTTGTGAAGCCACAACACGCACAACCTTGAGGCGGATGGGCTACAACAGCAGAAGACCCCACCGGGTACCACTCATCTCCACTACAAATAGGAAAAAGAGGCTACAATTTGCACGAGCTCACCAAAATTGGACAGTTGAAGACTGGAAAAATGTTGCCTGGTCTGATGAGTCTCGATTTCTGTTGAGACATTCAGATGGTAGAGTCAGAATTTGGCGTAAACAGAATGAGAACATGGATCCATCATGCCTTGTTACCACTGTGCAGGCTGGTGGTGGTGGTGTAATGGTGTGGGGGATGTTTTCTTGGCACACTTTAGGCCCCTTAGTGCCAATTGGGCATCGTTTAAATGCCACGGCCTACCTGAGCATTGTTTCTGACCATGTCCATCCCTTTATGACCACCATGTACCCATCCTCTGATGGCTACTTCCAGCAGGATAATGCACCATGTCACAAAGCTCGAATCATTTCAAATTGGTTTCTTGAACATGACAATGAGTTCACTGTACTAAAATGGCCCCCACAGTCACCAGATCTCAACCCAATAGAGCATCTTTGGGATGTGGTGGAACGGGAGCTTCGTGCCCTGGATGTGCATCCCACAAATCTCCATCAACTGCAAGATGCTATCCTATCAATATGGGCCAACATTTCTAAAGAATGCTTTCAGCACCTTGTTGAATCAATGCCACGTAGAATTAAGGCAGTTCTGAAGGCGAAAGGGGGTCAAACACAGTATTAGTATGGTGTTCCTAATAATCCTTTAGGTGAGTGTGAGTGTGTGTGTGTGTGTGTGTGTGTGTGTGTGTGTGTGTGTGTGTGTGTGTGTGTGTATATGTTTCAGTACTCCATCTGCAGTCCCTGTGGGGAATGAAGTGCTGAAGGGTTCAGCCAAGAGTCCACAAGAAACGTGTGAATCATTAACAGCCTCTTAACCAGCACAGAGTTCTGGAAAGTTGCCAGTGTGACTTCTGTAGTTGTTAGTTTGCTTTCCTGCTCTCCAGACTTTCCAGTGTACCTTGTTGTAGAGGTCTACACGGAGGACCCGAGACCCAAGACCCCAATCTATTACTTCGGGTCCCGGATCTGTTTAACGTTGTGTGTAATACCCGAGTCGATCGGACACCCGGCCGATCAGAGTCAGTCAGCGCTGTCCGTGTTTTGTAACATGCAACTTGTACAATTAGAATGAGAAAAGCGTGAGCCGGGAAGTAAGCTGAAAAAAACACAAGCGTGCCTAGCCGTCAGAAGCAGAGTGGGCGGAGTTAATGCAAGCTCACGGTGATCATGAGTTTTCCTGTTTCTATGTGTACAGCAGTAAATGCAAACAAACTTCAAATCTCAAACTGCTTGCAGCCTTGCACAGTGCACACTCACATTTAACATATTTCAAATCAGCAACAAATCTGAGGTGAACTGTCACATGAATGTTTTCTATGATGCTCAAATTTCAGGTTGCTCCAGCTAACGCGCATGTGCAGTCTCAAGCGCGCACTTCATAATAATATAATGAATTAACCGTCTTGTTATATCTATATTTCTGGTCAGACTCGGCTCAGAGATGATTTTAAATAAGTAATGCTACCGTCCGCGGCCATGGCTCTGAACGAGCAATCCTTATTACATTTCAAAGGGGCAAACAGTTGAAGTTATCTTATGTGAGTTGACTCGAGATACAAAAAAATGCAAAACTGCAAAAGTTGCATTTGTCATCCGTCACTGTGACAGCAAGTGGATTTTTGAAGCTGGAATAATGAATGGATTAAGCATGCTCGGCAAGAGAGGAATATCATGGATGGAACTTTCTTGGCAAGGGGATTGTATGCATCACAGAAGGGTACAAAGGAGAAGACTGCTAACTAGAGGCAAGACAAAAAGTTGGGTAGGTAAGACAAATTTTCGCGACTTATTTATTGAGTTGTTAATAAAAAATTGCTGTGGAATATGATCGGGTTCAGTCGGGTCTGTGTCTGCACGGACGCAGCTTTCAAATAATAGACGGGTCTGCGTCGGTTCCGGGTAGTACATTTATGGCATTTCTCGGTTCTGCTCGGGTCCGGGTCCAACTTTTCATTTTCATTTTTTTATGGCTTATTTGCCTTTATTAAATAGGACATTGTAGAGGGGAGAGGAAATACATTTGGAAGTGGCAGAGGGTGAGGACTGGGATTGAGAAACAACCCGAAACTGATTTGAATTTTAGGTTGACTGCACTGTTAGGGAAGTCACCCAAAATAGAAATTATCCCATGATTTTCTTACTCTCAAGCAATCCTAGGTGTATATGACTTTCTTCTTTCAGACGAATACAATCAGAGATATATTAAAAAATGTCCTGGCTTTCCAAGCTTTATAATGGCAGTGAATGGGTGTTGATATTTTGAAGCCCAAAAAAGTGCATTCATCCATTATAAATGTACTCCACATGGCTGAAGTGAAGCGATGTGTTTGTGTAGGAACATGTAAAACTTTATAAACTAAACTTCCAAATGCTAAATGACTAATCATACAGGTCACTTTATGTACGAATTGTGGGGTAAGAAAGCACTGTTTTACGTGGTCAAAACAATAATACGAAAGATACATTTGAGTATGTTGAACATTGTTATAACGTTACTGTATGCATTAGCTTGGTGGCTGGCATGACACACTTGTTGCACATTTCAGATTGATATTAGGATATGATATCAATAAAAGCTGGATGGCTGTGTTGCTAAATGGCATGCAATTAAAGGGTTAGTTCACCCAAAAATGAAAATTAGCCCATGATTTACTCACCCTCAAGTCATCCTAGGTGTATATGACATTCTTCTTTCAGACGAATACAATCAGAGTTATACTAAAAAAGTCCTGGCTCTTCCAAGTTTTACAATCGCAGTGACTGTTGTTCTGTTTTTGAAGTCCATAAAAGTGCGTCTATCCATCATATAACTGCTCCACACGGCTCCGGGGGGTTAATAAAGGCCTTCTGAAGCGAATCGATGCGTTTGTGTAAGAAAAATATCCATATTTAAAACTTTATAAAGTAAATTATCTAGCTTCCGGCCGATCGCCTTCCGTATTCAACTTACGGAAAAAGTGTAGCGCCTCTAGCAGTTCAAAATGCTTACGCTACGTCTGACGAGCGTAACTAATGTGCAATGTCGTCAGACGTAGCGTAAGCATTTTGCATTCATTCATAGCGAATTCTCGATGACATGAGTCTGAACCAATGAAATGTGATTTTCAGACTCATGCTGATGTAAACAAAATGATCTTATTCGCGCTGACAGACAGATCCGAAGCGCGCACAAAGACGCCTCAGACAGCGCGTGATCCCGATATACACATATACACAGAATTACAGTATTTCAAAATATCTGTCTTGGCAAGTATTCACGCAAACATTATCTGTTATGTCTTATGAGAACGTCTGGTTAACTGTTGGGAAAAACATCTGATGTGTAACATTATATTAGATCCGTGTGATACAGGATTGACTTTACTGACTCTATCGACTTTTTGTCTGATTCCAACAAGTCATACATTTTGAAATATTGTGAAAATAACAATAACTAATTTTTGAAAATTTGCTCATTGCGACTCATTTATGTAATTAATTCGGTCAGTCGATGTCAGTAACAGTGCCAGTAGCATCGGTTTTAATATCATTAACATCTGGCTGGATTTGACTGACAAAGTGTGATAACTTTACTTAAGAGTTGATGAATGATAGAGAAATAAACCAAATATCTCAGAGCTACTCTGTAATGCTACTCTGATTACAGAAATGTTAGATGTCAAACAATATATTACTGAAAAAAAAAGTAATTTGTATTTGGGATGGGATGTGGACTTTTTCAAATGTCATGCCTGCACTGTGGGGTTAGCACAACTCTAGTCAGATCACACAAGCACTTATAATAATTCAAACGCAAGAGCAAATTTGATAGAAGGAGGCCTATTTCAGCCTAACAACTACAATGGAGAACATTTGTTGAGACAACATCGCAAATAAACAAGAGGGCTCCCAGGTTAAATCAACAGTGTAAACAGAAGCGAATTACTCCTCTTTAGAAATTAGTTGTTAACAAAGAAACAATGGACAAGACAGGCCCATCTCTCGGAGAACATATTAAGCTTTAATGAGACTGAAGGAATTTTTGTGCTGGCACAGTGACTTTGGCGCCGGCTAACACTGATTAACAATTTACACATTTCTTTCCCCGCCTTGACTGGGCTCGCTTTTATGCATTTCAGCAGCGCTGTTTGAGACGAGAGAATGATGAGCCTGTTTAGCTGGGAAGGACTAAGTATCTCTGGAAGTCGCCTGACCTTGGAATCAATCAGGCAGAACTAGTAGAGCAAATCAAAAATAAACAAACTGGACTGCCAGAGTATTCAGTAATTAGACCAGACCATTCGTAGGATAATATCCACAGATACACCACCTGGGTGCACTGTTCTCAACAGACAAATAACACACACAGACTCAATTTTTGGGAAAGATATGGTGACACGGGAGAACAGGGCTAGTGAATGTGATTGTTTCTGAAGGAAGGGTTTTTTTTTGGCAAGTCAATTTCTCTATAGGCACCTACTGTACTTGTACGCTAGAAAGAAAGGGTTATTGGACATTTCAAAGTGGAATCTGACATTAAACAGTCTATTATAGGCTTTTCAGCAACATTTGAACAGTACAACAATTAGTAAATGTTGTACTAAATGTTGCCAGTAAATGTTAACTAAATTGTATAAACAGTGATATTATGATATATTATTACCGTTTTAAATAACTGTTTTCAATTTTAATATATAGAATTTAAAAATTTAAGATTTATTCCTGTGATGCAAAGCACAATTGTCACATGATCCTTCAGAAATCATTCTAATATTCTGATTTGCTGCTCAAGAAACATTTCCCTCTTTTTCAGAATACTTTAAAGGGGTCATGAACTGGCTTTTTTTATTTTTTTATACTGTTGTCTGAGGTCAACTAATGACGTTCGCGTGGTTTTTACATTTAAAAACATCATAATGAATAAGTAATAGGCTATTTTCTACCCTGGTTTTGAGCCGCTCTCATGGAATGCTCGGTTTTTATGGGCGTGTCGCACTGAAAACTTGGAAGTAAACGCCCACTGCTATGATTGGATAAGCTTTGCATATTATAATGAGCTCCGTCTCCCCCGTGAGTACACGTGAGGGATTGTTTTGAAAGCGTGTGGGAAAACGGCAACCGGAATTATGATTCGCCCACAGGGCTCGCAATATGTCTTTATCAAACAAACACAATGATTTCTCTCTCATCCACCCGCAATTAATTGGAATGTTATTTTTTATTACTTGGCCCGCCCGATCGGTGGATATAACCGCGAACCATGCATCACTAACACACACACACACACAAACACACACACACACACACACACGCACAAGCCTCACTCCAGAGTCAGATAAATCAGCATGATCAAAACTTCCGCGATTGTATTTTTCCTTCAAATATCAAGTCAAAAGAGTGAACAACGCACATCAAGAAAGGAATGTTATTTCACTATTTAAGATTCACAGGCCTGCCAACGGGCTTACGTTTTGGTAGCCGGTCTGGAAAACATATAGCCCCGGGACGTCGGGCTTTGCAAGCCCTGGCCCATACATGTTCTAGTCTGATCCCGAATCGCAGCACAAATAAAGGATTCTCGAGCCTGTGACAGCGTGCTAATGTTCAGTTAGACATGTACACATAATCAGTAGATATCAAACGATCTGTAACAATGCAATACTGTCGCATATAAAAAACATTTTTTACTCACATAAGTGTGTTGCTTCATACATTCATTCATGTAGTCTTATTTTGTCTGCAAATCCAGTCTCTTTTACAAACGAATCCGCGGTGAAATGAAGGAACAAACGTGCAATGTCTTCCCCACGTGAGCTGGATCTTCATTAAAAATAAAGTTCAACCATGCATTCATAATATTAGAATCCGAAGGAAGCTTTTGCAGCAACTGTGTTCTTCCACAACCAGGCACAGTGCAATATCTTGCTATCGGTAGCGCGATCTGTTTAGCTCCACGAGTCGGTGGGCGGGGCTACAGAATCAGGCACTTATTCTTATGTTGAGGCGGGTGTTTAACCACACGATGACGTCAAGGGTTGGCACATTCTGAGATCGAGCGTTTGCTGGGCCTGGTGTCAATAAAAGCTTTTCTTTGACTAACAAGGAAGTTTTCAGCTCCGAAACTTACAGGATATTCTTATATCACGATGAACTTTTATATATCAAAGGCTGAATGAAAAGCTGATTTCTCAATTCATGACCCCTTTAATGAATAGAAATTTCAAAAGAACAGCATTTATTTTTTAAACAATATAATAGTTTTTAATGTCTCTTTTGATCAATTAAATGCATCCTTGCTGAATAAAGTATTCATTTATTTATTTATTTATTTATTTATTTTTTTCATTCTTATCTTTATGATTGGTTTCTTTTTAAATTAAAAAAAAAAAAACATACTGACCTCAAACTTTTGAATGGTAGCGTAATTTAATTATTATTATTTTTTTTTTTTTTAAATGCAGACTTGGTGAACATACAGAGATTTCTTTCAAAAACAAAAAAAAGAAAAAAAAAAAAAAATCTTACAGACCCCGAACTTTTGAACAGTTACATGGTCTGCAGTAATGCTTAGGTAGGTGGTACATGTAAAAGGAACATTCAAATGGATGGCAGGACCCAAGTTTTCCCAGCAGAACATTGCCCAAAGCATCACACTGCCTCCGCCGTCTTGCCTTCTTCCCGTGCATCCTGGTGCCATGTATTCCCCAGGTAAGCGACGCATACACACCTGGCCATCCACGTGATGTAAAAGAAAACGTGATTCATTAGACCAGGCCACCTTCGTCCATTGCTCCATGTTCCAATTCTGATGCTCACGTGCCCACTGTTGGCGCTTTCGGCGGTGGACTGGAGAAACATAGGCAGAAGAAGCAGACACATACGCAGCAAACAAGACAACACCTCCATGACTGGCCACTGTACTGGTGCAACGCATTAGATTGTCTGAGCACTAACAGTTTAAGTTTGTCTTCTCACTATAGTTTATGACGTTAACGTTTTATTCTCAATATGGTTTAGCAAGTTAACATAGCATAGTAATTGTTACTTTACTTTGGTCCGGTGCGGTGCCTCTTTGACCAAATTCTGTGATTAAATTTGTTTTGTTTGTTTTCTTCTTGTCTAAATTGTATTAGGTTGAGACCGTTTTACCTTTCATCATGATCTGGTGACATCATTTATGGTAAAAATGATGTGACCCATCAATCATAGAGCTCTCTAGCTCACATTTGTTTTGCGGTGGCTTACAGATATCAGGCGTGGTGTGTCAATCCTGATATCTTGACCTTGACCCTTATGGGGTAGACAGGCATATTACCTAATAAACGAAGAAGGAAAGGAACTTGATATGTTTCAGTCTGTTTTTCTCCCCCCTTTTCTTGAAGGCTTGCCCACATGTTTCTTGGCATAGCTTTGATGGGCTTAGATGAAGATTGACTTGTTGCATCTTTGCCTTTGACAAGGGACTGTCTGTGATCTGATGGGAGTTACTCCAGTAAGGCAAGAGCTTCTTTGGCAGACGGTGGGAGGTAGTTTGCCATGGCTGTGTCGAGCTGTAGTGCAAAACTTTGTCTCCTACGTTGCATTCCTCTTGTGATGCCTTCTGGTTGTGACAGACTTTCTGACCTTCCGTGCTTACTGTGTTCGCTGTTGCGCAAACATGGTTCTTGAGCTTGGAGCTTGTTGGGTGGTTTCTTGGTGTGTGATGGGTAACCAGGACGGTGTTTTCTGGTACCTCTGGGTTTTCATCTGTAGTTGACTGTGAGAGACCCCTTTGTTCTGTGTTGTTGTAGAACAGGTGGTTGTCATCTTTATTGTGAAGGTGTCCTGGATGATCAATGGCCTTCCACTCCATCGCTAGTCAGTGAGCATGACTCATCTCTGTGGTCATCCATGTTTACCTGGTTTTCCATGAACACTTTCATTTGCCTCATTAGTTGCTCCATGACTTCTGAGGGTAAACTGTCTTGTTCTTGAGCGTGCTCAGTGCTGTGCTTAACTGAGTGGTGCTGAGGTGGGTTTTGTCATCGATTACCCACGTTAGATGCTCTTGATGGTGTTGGATGATGGCCTTTGGATGTCCAGTTAGGTTCCCAATTGTTTCTATCTTTTGGGTTTCTTAAGAAGCGTGGCTGGTACCATGGCTTTTCCCAGCGGTTGGTGTGGTAGCTGTCATGGGAGTCACATTCTCTGTGCTCTTTATGATGGACTGTGGTGTTGTCATGCCACTGGGTGTCATCCAGTGCAAGGCTTAAGTCTTGGCTGATGGAGTTTGAAACTGTGGATGTTTTCAAACCTTTCTTTGAGGCCATCTTTTGTTTGATGTAGGCCTTGTGTGTCAGGTCACGTAGCTGTTGGATTGTCATCATGTCTGGGCAGGCCATGACACCTAGATGATGACTCACCCCAGGGTGCATGTTTCTTAGAAAGAGGGTTTTGAAGTTCACATCCTCTTCAAGTTCAGGTTCGTTATGTGCACCAAAGTAGGCTTGTCGGAAACAGCTGTAGTAGGCTTGTGGAGTCTCTTGTCGACCTTGTCTGGTTTCCAAGGCGATTAACAGTCCGTGTTCAGACTCTGGGCCTGTAAATTCTTTAATCAATGTCTCACGTAGTAGCTAGTAGTTGTGCTTTATGTGAACAGGTTGCCGGTCTAGAAAGCTTCGTACCTTGTGGCTGGATGTGGCTCTGAGGAGGTATAACCTGTTTCAGTCTGTCACATGAGGTCTCACCTCTAGGTGGAAGTCAATATCTCGGAGGTAGGCCTGGATGTCGTGGCCCTCCGTGGAGTTTGGGTTGAACTGGGTGATATTCTTAGCGAGCTTGTCGAGGTCTTTAAAGGTCATCTTTTGTGCAGCTTCGGAGTCTGCTTGGATGAGCTCTCTTTTGTTGCAGGGAAGAGTTCTGTGGTGAAGGCCGGTGATGTTTTGGGTGGTGGCCATTCACTTCTTCCGTTGTATGGCAGTTCTTGGAAGGAGGACTTTGTTCTACTCAGCAGTGATGCTGAGGGAGTTCTCTCCCTTCTTGGCTCTGGTTGCTGTTTGAAAGCATGCTTGAGTTCACCTCTGACCGCGTAGAGCTCGTCTCACTGTTGGATCAGATGGTCCATCTCAGTGCCGTACCTTTCAAGGTGGTCTTCCAGAGCATTGATTTTGGAGTTCTGGTCTTTAATATCAGCGTTGGCTTTCTCTAGTCGATGTTCAGCGGACTGGAGTTGGTTTAGCAGGTGTTTATGTGCAGTCTCTAATTCTTGTTTGTCACGTTCAGCGACTGCAAGAGCTTCTTGGAGCTTGTCAACTTGTTTCTTTGCTTCTTGCTCCACTTCGTCTGGCACTTTGAGTTTGTCTTGAGCTTTCGCTTTGAGCTGGTCTGTGCAGCGTTGAGTGTGCATCAGCTCTCTCAGGAACTCAGTGATCTGACGCTTGAAGTCGTCTTGGACTTTCACTTCCAGCTTGTCTATGCGGTTTCGGGCATGTGTCAGATCCTCTTGAAGGTGGGTGATGTGCTTGTTGCTTAGTTTCAGCTGGGCTGTGAAGGCATTGCTTAGGGAACAGGTGATCTTGGCTAGTTCCACATGGTAGTTGTTCTGGCTTGAATCGTGTGTCAGGAACCTTCTCAGAATTATGATTATTATTAAAAATAATAACAGTTCAATTGTCTTTGGTGTGAGGCAGTCTGTAATGCCTCTGAGCCAGGCGTCCACATCTTCCCCTTGGGCAGTGGGGTATGTCGTCTGCGACATGTTGGTATGCTGGGAGAAGAGACTGACACAGATCTGTGTGGGGTATAAGCCTATGTGTGGTGGAACAGCTAAGTGTCGTTTCAGTGATTGTACACCAATAGTGAAGTGTGGTGATGACTAAGTGTTGGTCTCGGTGTAGACAGGTAGTGATGTGAAGACTTTGTCACTCAACTAGGTAAGGGAAAGAGAGAGGAAAAAGTTAAAACAAATTTCAATAGATTGAAACAAATTTTCTTTTCAATAGGAGAATTTTGTTTTTCCAAAAAAAAATTCTATCAATGAAAATCTGTTTTCAAATAGTAATGTGAGGACTTTGTCACTCAACTGAGTAAGGGGAAAGAGAGAAAAGGTTAAAACCCAATTTCAATTGAAAGAAACAAAAATAAATGATTCAATGGGAGAAATATTTTTTCCCAATAAATACTTCCTATCAATGAAAATCTGCTTTCAAAAAGGTAAATTATATTATTGTTTATGTCACAGAGGAAAATAATACAATAATAATGCTGATACCTCTTTTCTCAGTCTGACAGGATTGACACCACACACCTTACAGGCGGACGATTACCGCAGGGATGCTTTGAAGGTGACGGTTGCTCAACACTTGTCTCTGTTAAATGAACTTGGATAAGATGTCAAAATTTTAAATTGGGTTTGCAAATGCAGGGAGAGTATGGAGAACAAAGGGTTTGATTACCAATCAAATGCCTAATGGTTTGTTTCTCTGGGAAGGGTTTTTCTTTCTCTTTCTTTTAGAAACGATCGATGGTTCTTTCAGGCTTGTTCCCTATGAATGTGAAGAATAAGATGGAATAAAGCAGGACAGAACAGGGAAGACGTGAGGAAAAAGAAGGAAAGGAAGGAGATCCGGTCCACAAATGGCTCTGAAGCCTTTATGTCTGACTACGAGTATAGAATTGATAGTTGATGGACAACTAAACACCCAAAAATAAAAATTGTCAAAGAGGATAGTCTCTGATTTATTTTGAAACTCGTAGTGAGATAGCACTGTCACCTACTGAGGCTCAGGTGTGTTGCTCCCAAGCTAGGCTACAAGGAGGAAAGGAAAAGGTAAGGAAATAATAATGGATAAAATAAGAAAAGGGAAATTAAATAAAGAGATAAGTAAATAAATAAAAGAGTGGCTAAGTGTATAACCACAACAGGAACAAGGAGAAAAGGAGGGTATAACGCAATAAAATAATGAATAAGTGTGAGTCTAAAACTATTTTGGTAATAGGTAAAATGTTGGTGGTTTGCTTAAACTTTCAAAGTTCAAGACTTATTCATACCTAAAGTACTTAGATCTAAATGAGAAATTTAGAAATTCTGAAAATTAGGAAATTTAAAAATAATGAAAATAAATTTGAAAATCATTTGAAGTGACTTTTGAGAAATAAAATTTCAAATCAATGTTCTTTTCATTAAATTCAACTTAACAATTAATAATTGCAAACCAGTATTTTCCTTTTCAAGTAAAATGCAGGTAAAGTTATTAACAATTGTGAACCAATATTTTCCCTTTCAGGTAAAATATGTAAAAGATAAGTGAAAAGTGAGAAAGCAGAAAGACCAACAGGTGTTTAAATAGTTAAATCACTTTAGCGTTGCTCAAACAGACACTGTAGTCACACTTATGTTAATACTGATGACACCTGTAACTAATGCTAAAGGCTTTAGCATATAGGCTTCAATGTAAACAACTGCCTCGATTAGCTTAACCCGTAGCCACCATAAGCGTTGTTTACACTATGCACTGTGCATGCCCAGTTCAGAGTTCACCCGGAAGCGCTGGTTAAGACTTCCGTGCCACAGTCGTGACTATGGCGACCAAACAAACGCTAGTGGCAAACACGTGAATTGCAATTTGTATACAGTTAAGAATG
Source organism: Coreius guichenoti (assembly GCA_039654105.1). NCBI lineage: Eukaryota > Metazoa > Chordata > Actinopteri > Cypriniformes > Gobionidae > Coreius > Coreius guichenoti. The sequence goes on from CM077184.1 coordinate 33,735,953, forward strand.
TTACATGAAAAGACGGCGCTTTTCACACTGTACAAATAACAGATAGTGATGGGCAGACCGAGGCTTCGTGAAACACTGAACCAGTTGAAGCAAATGTGCCATATTGTGTCGAAGCTTCGAAACAATCCGACACCCGTCTCCATGGCGACACCCAGTGGTCACTTTCATGTGTTGATCTGAAATAACCTTGACAATGATTCATGTAAAAAAAATATATATAGTTTTTAACATATGTCTGACAACTATATGATCTTGGTTTTCTAACCTGTAGCCTCCTCATTGTGAATAACTATAGGTTCTTTTTGGTCATGAACAATGAAGATTAATAAAAGAAATAAAGCCACAATGTGTCACATTTGTTACATAACATTTTTATTCAAAAATATTTTTGCTCTGCTGTTGAAGGACTTAGCCGACTTCTTTTTTTACATATAATTTCTCCAGTCTTTGAAAAAACCCTCTCACAACGGACACTTGTTGCTGGCATGCACAAATATTTTTTTGCAAGTACATACAAATGAGGAAAAATTACTGCTCTCTCTTTCCAATAAGTTAATGGATCATGTGTTCTGAGGTACTTTTTCACTTCTACTGTTGCATCAGCTGTAGCACTGTGTATCGTCTGGGTTTCACAGATACGACTGTCAAACAGTTCCCATAAACTGTCCTGGGTTTCTGCTGGTGTTGTTGATGATGATGATGATGATGATGATGATGATGATGAGCCTGATGTTGACATTTGTGCCTCTGAATGAAAATTAAAACAACAATTAGTTACAAAGCATAAATTTTGGATGGGATGGGAGAACATAGCTTGGATCAAGCTTGTTCACAAAGGCCATGAAACCCTCATCCTCCACGACGGTGAAGGGCTGCAAATCCTTCACCACCATATTAACAAGAGCCTCATCCAATTCCCTCTGTCTGCCTTTTAAAAGAAGATAAAGATAAAAGTTGAAACCTACTTTCAGACAGATACATTGAAAAAAATATAGAAATAGTGCACAGCTATTAAGACTACCCTACTGGTTCATTATTTGGAAACCTTTCTAAACAAACAAGTTATGTTTGGTAAAGTTTATGCTCAGACAGAGACAAATCAAACTGAATAAAGAACTACAACAATTAGGAAAACCAAACTGATGTCTTCACTGGCTGTCGATGGGTTAATCATATGTAGGCCTATCAATGTTTTTCATTTAAAACAGTGACTAAGTTTGTGAAGTGTTATATTTAAATATTCACAGTGAAGTTGTGTTTAACACAATTGGGAGTTATGATTGGGACGTTAGTTTTTAGAGGTGGTTGACACAGGCCTAAGCATATTTAAAACTATGGACTTTCTAAACAGTGTCCCAACACTTTGTGATTTTATCTGAATTATATTTCAAACAATGCATACCTTGCTTAGACGGCCCAGCAGTGTCAGTAGCAGGCCTAGGTACTGGGGGAATGTTACCATCCTCTGCACCCCCCAAAATGGCAGGATGAGTGCTCCTTTAAATGGCGCATCATGGATGATGTATTGTTGCAGAAGGCTAGCTGCCTATCACAATACATACATCTCACTTTATTTGGTGTTTCCAAATGGAAATGCTTGCACATCACAGATGTACGGCATCTCTTACGTGGAGCCTCCATTTTTATCTATTCTATTAATATATCTATTTATATATCACCTATGAATCTATATAATTCTATGCTGTGCTATATGTCACTGTCTAACTTAGCCTATATGAATGTGTCACTATATCTATCCTATCTGTCACTGTCTATTCCTATCAGTCAATATATCTAATTTAAATCTAGCCTAAATATAACTAACCAAAGCGCACTATAAATCTCACTGCTATCACAAAATCTCTCTTCTCTCACAAAAACCCACGAGGTGAAGATGGATTAACTTCACTTTTAAACTTTGTGGGGAATTAGGTTCATACAGATGTGTGATTGTGTGGTTTGTTCCCGCCCCTTTCAATCAAACGCAGTTTCGCCACCTGATGAAACACTTGAAGCTTCATTTAGCCATAGTCACGTGACATGGGTGTTTCGAATCACAGTTCGGAGCAGTGTTTCGAAACATCTGCGCTTCGGGATCTCGACAAAGCGCCGAAACATTGGTATTGGGTTGTTTGGTTGTTTGGAGTTTCTTGTGTTGGTAAGAATCGCATTCCGGGCGGGGTCCCCCTCGGTAGAAATCGCGTTCACGGGGGCACCGCGGCGCGATGAAAAGGGCACTTTCACTTTCAAAGGGGCAGGGGATCAAGCCCTTGACGGAACGGGCCATAACTATCAACTCTGCAGCGGATATTAATATCCACACAATAGTGAAACACTATTTAACAGCCAGGTAACTTAGATCAGCAGTTTAAGACATTAAATTCGTAAGCACATAACACAAGAACACTTATCTTTAAATACAAACAAAACTTTATTGATTAACACGTAAAACTAATATCTAACACAGATACACGCACACACATTCACACGCGTTGCAGAAAGGAGGAAAGTGGGGAAAGAATGAATTTTAAAAGAGAGAAATGATGAAGTCCCAAGTTTCTAGCAATATATGCATTTAACATGACCTGAATAAACCACCAATCATTAACTTAACCCTCCTATCGTTGCTTAGGCAGGGTTATTCAATTTGATATCAATGCACCAGTTCAGTTTAGAATCTGGAGGTTACTTGCGTTTGTAGCTCGTATCATCTTTGAATGGGGAATTCCCTTTTCGGTCCTGGCTGGAGACGGGTTTCCCCGTTTCGGTGATTCGCGGACGGTCTTGCCTGTCTTTGATGGACGCCAATCACGTGGTGTGTTGGCGGCTGGATGAAAAATCTTGTGGGTGTTTTGAAGTCGAAGCGCGCTCTGCTGTAGGTTCGTCGAGAGAAACTTTGCGGTGAAACTTACCTTAGAACACGAGACTCAACGGAAAGAAAATAAACTTAAGTAAAAGAAAGGAAAGTGAGAGGAGAGTTTTAGATGGCTTGAACAAAATTAACCCATGTTCTCAGATCTTGGTCTGCCACGATCGTCTGATCGTCTATCTCTCCTTTAGACTGACTTGAACATTCTTGAACTGCGTTGAGAACCGATTTCTTTGTTCGTGTTCTGAGATTAAAAACTCAGATTTGTTTGCCCATCCTCCTAGATGGATTGACCAATTGGGAATCATCTTTGGTTCAGAGGTGACTGTCTCTCCACCCCCCCATAAATTATGTTATCTGTGGTCTCTTACTTTCCTGCTGTAAGTAGAGAGTAAATTAAGACCTGATTTCTTATTATAACATGATACATTCTAAACAAAATTCAATCAAACCATCTTTTGAAATATAAACAAACAAACAAAAAGATACCAAGAAAGGTACCCTTCAACCACTCGTTCAATAGTTACATAATTACAGGAATTGTGAGTGTTATATAGTATATATATATATATATATGTATATGTATTGTTTATAGACATTATATAAAATTATGCAGTCGAAGGCTGTTTGACTGCAAGTCCGACGAACAATGATTTATATATAACATTATAAATTGTTACGGTGTCAGTGAGAGTTCATCTAAAGGTCGTTGAGAGATCTTTGTCTTGTGATCAAACAAAGTCTGTTGTTATCTTTGGGGTGTTGCTCAGAGTTTCCAAAGTTTGAAAGGAAATAAAGCACTTAACTTGGGTTTTGTCAGCCTGAGGCAGACTGACTGGCGTCTTGTCGGTGATAGATGGTTGATTTTGGAGGTCTGGAGTGTTGAATCGTTCTTTTTGTGTGGAATTATGTTTGAAAGAATCATCTGGAAGATTCATTTGTGTCTGATGCGTCCACAATTCTTACACCGTGCACTTTTTCACCTTTAAAACTAAAATGTTGCGGTGAAATTCGCACTCATCTTCTATGAACAGCAAGGCCCGCCTTCTTTGATTTGATTGACCTTTTAAATCATTTTGACATTGACGAGCGCTGTTGGACCGCTGAGGCAGAGCAACCTAAAAATGTATCTTTGTCATCTTAACAACAAACAGGGCAGTTTGTTAAATCCACCCCTAAAAAATTATATTTTCAAACTTTTTGTCATCCTAACAACAAAAAGGGTGGTTTGTTAAATCAGTATGTTGGTAATTTCTAATTATTGGGGGACTTGTCAAGTGTTTTTGTGAGAGAGAAAGAAACCAAAAAAAGTGCTAAGAAGTAACAAAGAAAGAATTTGTAAGACTTACAAGATTTGAAAAAAAAAAAATAATGTTGGAGTGTATAGCCAATTACTAGCATTCTTCCCTCTCACAGTCACAAAAAACACACATACACACATACACACACACTGACGTGTGTCTGTCTGTGCAGAACACAGGAAGCGACAGAGATTTATTATCCTCACAAGTGTATTACTCCACAACTATATCCCCCCTCCAAACACACTCACACACTCTGAGCTTCTCTTCACACACGCTCTCCTTCATCCATATATCTCCAGCTATTTAATTAGCTGAATGGCCAATAAATCCAACACCTCTTTTCTCACTTGTTTTTGAAGCAGTGCTCATTGGCTGATGCTCATTATGAAGCCTGAATGTGTCTTCAGGCCACTGCTCTGACACAAATCACAGCTACAGACCAACTCAGATCTCAACAGCATCATTAATTGCAGACCATCCCTTTATAAGAACACACTTGATTCAGTGATTATGGCAACTGATATATATATATTATACAATAAAAGTCCTGATGTGACAGTGATTTATTGGGTCATACGGGATGAACTGCTCATGTAGGACACACTATTAATTGCATATGCTTGTGCTTATGACTGTGCGCACGTTTACGCCACCTTTTATCAATAGGGTACAAAATGGGGCCTGAAACTCACTTTTTAATGTTTCTTTTTCAAGAAATGTCTTGTGATCACTATAAAGCTGCGTTTATTTGATCAAAAATACAGTAAAACAGTAATATTGTGAAATATCATCACAATATTTTTTTTCTCATATCATACGATATCGATATTTATCACAATATTCATTCACCATTAATGGGGAAGGAAATGCTTTCCACATACTTGTTAGACCTTGAGAATGAATGTAAACATGTAAACTTGTTTGTTCACAGTTAAGCACAGAGTTGCAACTTTTTTTATGGCCCCATGAAATGCATTTTATTTTTTCCTAAATTATGTGTTTTATGATTTAATACAAATGTATATAAACTTTAACAATTTAATCAAGCTTTTAAAATTTAATCAACTGAAAATATCATATAATATAATTTACAACAAAACATTGCATTTAAATGTTTTTGTCAAAAAAGATGCTGCACAACATACTATATAAATTTAAAACATGGATGATAAAATATCTTGGTTGTATGATATTCCTTAGAAATATTATTATTACTTTGAGAAGTACATTTAAGTATACAGTAGTGATATATTTTTAACTGAAGTTAAACCAAACTTTTATTTTGACGGTTTGTCGAAGATCTTTCAGAGTTTTAGTTTCAGTGTGTATTTGATGGTAGTTTTTCTCAAATTAAACGGTGAAAAGCTTGTGAAGTGACTCTCAAAGCAGCTCTGGAGATGAAATCCCTATTCTCTTAATGAGTAATGGGTGTGTTTTGGGCGTAACGTGCAATAAACCAATCAGAGTCTCATCTCCCATTCCCTTTAAAAGCCAGTTGCGCTTGCACCATGGCGGATTCGCTATTTACATGGCGGAATTTGCGAGAGGAAAGACTGAACGCTACTTCAGAGAGGAATCCTTTTATTTTTAATATTTAAAAATGTTTGTGTGCTGCTGCACGTCCCTGTGTGTGTAATAAGCAGAGTGTACACGCGTTGTGGACCCACCTATTGGCGCATATTACTAACGCACTCTTTAAATAACAAAAAAAATATTGCACCGTTGACTTTTTCCAGGTTTCAGTTGGTCAATGGCGCAGTCGTTTTCAGTTGCCTCAAAATTGCAACGCGCCAACAATGCGCCTGAACACACCTCGTTTTCAGAACAGCACGCCCATGGGCACACAAATGGGCACAAATGCATTTGCTATTTAAACAACGTGGCGCTGGATGTGAAAATGATAATTGCATCAGGCTGACACTAGCAAAAAATAATTATTAACGCCATGCAGGGCCCTATCATACACCTGGCGCAATGCAACGGCAGGCAAAACGCAAGTGTTTTTTGGTAGTTTCAGCCCGACGCAGTTATCATTTCCCGCACTGACTGGCTGTTGTTGTGTTTGTTTCTGCTGTGTGAACTAAAAATGTCCAGAGCTTATCATTGTTATTGACGTATATTTCATCGCAATCTCGATATGATATAGTTTTTCGGCCAGCTTTATTTCCTCGTCCACTTGACGAAGTTTAGCGAACTTCAAATGGTGGCAGAGATTCCACTGAGGGAAAGTGCTGAGGGAAGTTCACAAGTAAAAGAGGAGTTAAATGCAGCCTCTGTCTTAGAAGAGAGGGTGTAGATAGAGTGATCTACTTGAGAAATGATGGAAGATGTTGTTTGTGGTGAGCGCCACACCTGTCAGATCTGTGTGTAAAGTACATTCCAGGACCATTCGAGCATGACCAACCCCCATCCAAAATGTGTGTGTGTGCTTCTGCTTGACCTAATGAATTGTAGGTCTGGGCTTTGACAGATTGAGTCGCATCATTTAGAACGCAATGAGCTGCCAGCAACCTCATTGCAGGATGACATATGTGTTTAAACCCTCCCGATGGCAGATGGATCAACACATACCACGCATGTGTGCGTGCAAACGTGCGCTTAACAGGTTCTAATGCTCATCTAATCCTTCTATAAAGCTGAGACACGCATTCCTACATATAAATGCATATCCTCAGCCCACTCACTGTCAGCTAATCTTCCATTAACATACATTAAGCATATCCTCTCCGACAGAAGTAATGGGAGCAGTTTTGAGTGGCACAGAGCAGCATTTAGACCCACCAATCTCCTGGCATCATCTAGGGGCAGTAAAGGTAAAAAGCCCGTGGGAAAATTTCATAAAACACTTAGTACACACTAAAAATTAAACACTTTCTTATATGACATTACATCACCGATCACTCTCTCAACTCATACACTATTAAGACTCAAAGCTTTTTAGCCAAGTGTGGTCATTTCAGCAGAAATTTCTCTAAAACACAGCAGTTCTCTATTCTCAGAGGTCTACGTCTGAACATGTAGTGACCTTTTGATAATTTCTCAAATGTGCATATGTGTGATTTAGAGAACGAACATATGCACAAAAAACATGCATATGCCTCTCTTCCAGATGTGAAATAGGCTATATATATCACAAATGATCTTGAAATTGTGCGCAGCTGAATCGTTTCAGACCTCCATCTTGTAAACGCCACCTATATTAATGTCATTAACATATAAAAGAAACAGTCAACGTACAAATTCAAATCAAGAATTGCTTAGATTTCCAAATACCTGCAGTTTTCAGACTCTCTGCCACAAGGAAAAGTGTGTATGCCTAAGCACTTTTCCACATCAACATTTTTATAAATATGAACTTTGCTGTGGATTTTAGCGTACATACACAGTTCAAATCTGTGTGTATGCACATTTTATAAATGAATCCCCTGGACTCAAATGTGATCATATTCCTGTAGAAAAAAGATGTTTTAGTCTGACATTGATATTCTCTGCTGGGTGTCTTAAAGGTAGGGTAGGGAATTTTTTTATAAGCACTTTTTCTCTTCACATCCTAATAGGAATCAATAATATAAATGGTCTAAATATTAAAATATGTACTACATATATCTTCTGTGGAAGTCTCAGGACCAAAAAATGTTCTTCCAATCATTGCATTCGGTCCGATGTCCTACCTGCCTATCAACATTGTAGGAATTGATTCGGATCAAATAACTCAACGGGGAATTGAATTACAATGAAAGAGAACAGAATTACATATAAATAATTCAGAATTAATGTTTAACACTTTATCAACTTATTTGTCCACTGATATGTCGATATTAGAGTATTTTATCAGTTCTGGTCAGGATATTACTTCGTGGCCAACGGTAATAATATCATTAATTTTATGTTCATTGATATGAGCACGGTAACAAAATCAATCAGTTTGAGGCAATAACTCATAAACACAGAGCACAAGACACTTGTATAGATGAAAAATGAATACAAGGCTTTATTGAACTATTCTAATACACACAAACTAATCTAACGAAACACACACACGCGTACTCATTCATACAGTTTGCAGGGAAAGTGATGTTTGTTAACGGAAAGGAATGGAGTCCCAAGTGTCTCGTTCAGACACGATTTCTTAACCACAACCTGAGAGAATCAATATACTAGCAATTCAACCTTAGTTTGTCTGCTTAGATACGATTTTCACCAGTTTTCACCAAAATGGAGAGTTATGTACTTGCGTTTGAATGCTCCTATGAGCATGGGTTCCTCTTGGGACGGAGTTGCTTGGCTGGCGGTCAGTTGTTGTGTTCGGAGGGACACTTGGTGATTGGATGGATAGTTGGTTTTGCGGGGTAGCCTCGTAGTGCTGGATCCTGGATAGCATTAGCTGGTTGCTACACGACGGGAGTTTCTCTGAGTCTCAGTGAGTGGCTGCGCGGACTCCAGGAAGTCTTCTTCGGCACAGTTCAAACGGAGTTTCGGATTTTCGTGAAGAGCTCTTCGTAGCTCGAAGGTCAGTGAAACGTGCAGGCAGTGAGATGAAAAGGCCAGCACAAACCAAAGCAGAAGTCACCGCAAAACCATGGCAGTTAGCATAAGCACGAAGCAAAAGCAAAAAGCAAAGACATCTTGTTTCTCCTTTGTTTATAAGCGTGTCCCAAAGTCCGTCCTTGAAAGTGTCACCAACCAATCGGCTGTTGTTTTGGGCGTGTCTTACGCCCGCTTCTGCTGTGCTGGTATATCATTAGCATAATGTCCACATTATCACGTGCTGGCATTCTTTGCGAGTTTGGTTAAACACTTTTAAGAAACCAACTTTCATAGTGTGATTATGGTGCATTTTACACAAATCTACCTTGCATCAAAACGATGGAAATCGTTTATGCATCGCACAGATATCAAACAGCCTATGTTTCCCATGATTGGAGTAGAAAATAATAAAGATTCATATGTGATAAATGTCTAGCATACAGAGAAACTTCACAGGTTACATGAAAATACACATAATACCTTGGTATATGTTTAAGGCACCGTTTGGTGGATTAATTCACATTACTGGTATGAATTCAGAGGTTTTAGATCAGAATCATGCCTGAGTCCTGTGAGGTCTTTTGGTGTGATATTCAAAGAGTCTCTGGACTGTGTCGACCGACAGGGAGGGGGAAGGCAAAGTGTCCCTGTTTGATGTTTGGGCGCACCTTTTGCTTCCAGATAACACTTTGGTTTCATTTGTGAGGGTTCTTTACAGGGGTCCTTACCCCTGTGGTCTTTATGGGTTTGAGATGAGGCAGACGAGGCGTCTTTTCCGGCCATTTGGTTCCATGGATTAGTTTTTATGATTCGTTCATGGTTCGGAGAGGGGGTCTCTGGAATGCTTTGTTGTGTCGACTCGCTGCCTGTTCATACATATTCCTACAACATACATTATATTGGCAAAAGTTTTGGGACGCCTGCCTTTGCATGCACATGAACTTGAATGACGTCCCATTCTTAATCCGTAGGGTTTAATATGGAGTTGGCCCACCCTTTGCAGCTGTAACAGCTTCAACTCTTCTGGGAAGGCTTTCCACAAGGTATAGGAGTGTCTTCATGGGAATTTTTGATCATTCTTCTAGAAGCGCATTTGTGAGGTAAGGCACTGATGTTGGACGAGAAGGCCTGGCTCGCAGTCTCCGCTTTAATTCATCCCAAAGGTGATCTATCGGGTTGAGGTCAGGACTCTGTGCAGGCCAGTCAAGTTCCTCCACACCAAACTCGCTCATCCATGTCTTTATGGACCTTGCTTTGTGTACTGGTGCACAGTTATGTTGGAACAGGAAGGGGCCATCCCCAAACTGTCCCCACAAAGTTGGGAGCATGAAATTGTCCAAAATGTCTTGGTATGCTGAAGCATTAAGAGTTCCTTTCACTGGAACTAAGGGGTCAAGCCCAACCCCTGAAAAACAACCCCACACCATAATCCCCCCTCCACCAAACTTTACACTTTGAGAACTTTACACCGTTCTCCTGGAAACCGCCAAACCCAGACTCGTCCATCGGATTCGTCACTCCAGAGAACACGTCTCCACTGCTCTAGAGTCCAGTGGTGGAGTGCTTTACACCACTGCATCCGATTCTTTGGATTGCACTTGGTGATGTAAGGCTTGGATGCAGCTGCTCGGCCATGGAAACCCATTCCATGAAGCTCTCTATGCACTGTTCTTGAGCTAATCTGAAGGCCACACAAAGATTGGAGGTCTGTATCTATTTACTCTGCAGAAAGTTGGCGACTCCTGCGCACTGTGCGCCTCAGCATGCGCTGACCCCTCTCTCTGATTGTACGTGGCGTACCACTTCATGGCTGAGATGCTGTTCCCAATTGCTTCCACTTTGTTATAATACCACTAACATATAATGTATGTAGCAATATAGTGTATGTATTCCCATACCTCTGCACACCCTGCTCGCGCAGACATCACACATCATCAATGCATTCTGTAAGTCTATGGAGAGCTGTGGACAGACAGTCACCTAGCACCGCAAACAAACAGTAGCCATCTTTTACAGTTCCTCCTGAACAAAAACAACGAGCTTATGCTACATTCACGCCATGTCATAACCATAATTACAAGATGGCAACCTGTGACGTTCTGCCCAGAACAGTTCACGTCCTCAGACTCGGATTTATGCGTTTGTATTTCAACACTATCAATGCCGAAAATAATCTGCAGCAGTCAGGTGTTACAGCTAGAGCTCTGTAAGTTATTATTGTAATGTTATGTGCTTTGAGACATGATGTAGTTTAACGCCGTCACTCGTCTTGTGGTGCTTTGCAGATTTTGCTCTTCATGTGTTTTAGAGGAGCCGTGGCTTTGGAGAGCACTCTGAAGGGTGGGTGGGATCTCATGCTTTCAAAGCTAGCTTGCTATTGCTAGCCTCTCAGAAATTGCCTACCCTACCTTTGTGTGTGTGTGTGTGTGTGTGTGTGTGTGTGTGTGTGTGCATACGCGCTAATGGAGAGCTATTACACACTCATTAGTTCTTCTTCAGTGGTTTGGGAATGACACACAGCTGACCCCCTTCACCTCTAAACAAACCCCCCTCCTCACAGACACACTGAAGATGGATCTTTCTCCATATTCAAATCTGTTTCTCATTTCATCTTTCATAGTGCAATGGACAAACTTCACCTTATACAGCACTCTGCAAAAAAATCAACACCTTTTAATTGTAGTACGTACAACAGCGCTCTTGCATGCTTTATATTGTTTATATAATATATAGTCATTTTCTGAATTATACAAAAAGTTAATCTATTCCACTATATGGTTCTCAAATGATGAATAAAATGAATGAAACATTACTTTTACTTACATTTTAAGGCAATTCCATTTAAATGGTGTTTTTACATAACTTTTTTATTAAACATTTTTAACACAAAAGTCAAAGTAGGTTGCGTTTTTGTACAGTGTGTGTCAGTCCTCTATTGATGCTTCAGAATATTTTCATTTAAATATTTTCATTTATTTTCAAATGCTAAAGAGATTATGCTCACATGAAAAGGAGGATAATTTGTTACACTTTATTTTAAGGTGATGTAGTTACACATATTAATTAATCAAATAAGTACGGAGTAATATTAATTTACTACATGTACTTACTATAGAGTTATGGTTAGGGTTTGGTTTAGGGTTAGTTACTTGTAATTATGCATAATTTACTATTATTACTATACCAAGTACATGTAGTAACATGTAAGGACCTTAAAATAAAGTTATATAAAGTGTTACCGGATAATTTTCATTTACCACACAGAAAACAGCAGTTAAAACGTTACTGTAAAAGTTCATTCCAGCACTCTGAATCAAGTTAAAACTCTGAAAATTTGAGTAAAATACTATTATAAATGCCAGAAATTATTGTGATGAGTCAAATGGATGAAAACAATGGAATGATGTTAGTTTCATAATGATGGATAATTTTTAACAGTGTACACTCAAATTTCTTTGTCGCTTTGTGTTGTTTTTCATTTTTGATTTGATGAACATGCAATCAAGATTTGTTAGTATTCATACGCTCTCTCCACAACCCCTCTGCAAATGGGAGGGTAGATCCATGTTGCTGACAGATTCATCAAACATGGGTGGACACGCTCACAGGACTTCATGAATATGAGTGTTACTTAGCAACAGGTTGATTTCAGTATAAAGGAGAGAAGTGGGAATGGGGGCGTCTCTGTTACCAGCCCTAAATGAAATGATTCTGTAGCTCATCTTCAAGCCGGTGTGTTGCAGAGGTCAAGTTCATGTTCCTCAAGATGCGTCTACAGCTCTCTTGAGGCTGGGCAGGAAATGTTAGACTGACTGAGTCAGAGGCAGAGCTTTCCACTGCATATTATGAAAGCTTGTGCGAAGAGAAGAGGTGGCTTCACTTCCACTCCGCACTCTTGGAATGGCAGTCCAATAAGATGAGCGGATCTAACCTAGATGATATTCAATTAACACATTACAATACAGAATACATCACCATATAGTATAAAATGTATAAAGAGCAGTAGTTTTCAAATGGGTGCCATGAGTCTGTTGGGAAACTTACAAAAAGCGGTGTTAAAAAAAAAAAAAAATTCCATGGAAATGTGGTGGTGATTGTGGCGCCCTTGGCAAGATATGACATGATTTATATTTATGTAGTTTTGTTTTTATATAGTATGTAGTACCAGTTAAAATTTAAATCAGTCAAATTTTACCAATTTTCTAATTCATCTGATCTCTTATGCTCACCAATGCTGCATTTATTTGATAAAAAATACAGTAATTTGATCTCACATAATCTTTCAGAAATCATTCTAATATGATGATTTGCTACTCAAGAAACATTTCTTATTATTATCAATATTGAAAATGTTGCCATATTTATTTATTTGTTTGTTTGTTTGTTTGTTTGTTTATTGGAAACGTCTCGGTTACGTATGTGACTGACGAATGGCGGTTTCGCTTAGAAGCCTATCATCTTCGAGTTCTAGAAAACGAGCCAATGGCAATTAAAAATGCCATGGGTCTGTGGAATTTGCATAGCGTAACTCCACCCCACCTTGTGGGTATATAAGGAAGGACGCTGGCAATCTCGCATTATGTTACCTGCTGAGGAGCCAAGACTGAACTCCCGGCCGTTCCAGCGGTACAGCGGAAGTGGCAGAGGGACGTAACGTCTCCGTTCCCTCCTCAGGGAACGAGGGTTACATATGTAACCGAGACATTCCCTTTCGTTCAGTCACTCAGAGTTAGATCAGTGACTGACGAATAGGGGTCCAATCTAATCACGCCACCTTGGCTGTCTTCCAGTGCCCTGCGCAAGTCTGAGCTCCTTGTTGTGAGACTAGTACGGACAAAGGACTCCACTTAACACAGGAATACCAAGGTACACTGGGAAGCATATCCCATGTGGAAATATGCAACACAATGCCTCCCCGAAGGGAGGACTTACAGAATACACATATGACCCACGAACGGGATGCATATGGAACATTCTGGGGTATCCAGCCCGAAGGGTGGAATGTTTCAACCCCAGGGGTGGCAAGGGCTTGCCAAGGGAAAGACACATGCTCAGAGAGGCTTACAGTGGAAATACACATGTGGGGGTTGCCCAACGGGGGAACTATGCACATGGAGGCACCTAGCCTAACACGAGGGCTGACCGAGCGGGCATGCACTCTGGTGTCGGCATCAGCAGTGCTGGAGGAACTCAGGGTTTCAAGGAGGAAACTCACCTGAGGAAACATCGCACGTATCCAGGCCGTGGAGTGGAATGGCAAGCAAGCGATGACACCGAGCAGGTCCTAGTTACTGGCTACTGGAAGCGAGTACACGGGAGGACACTGGCTCCACTCTGAGATTATAGAATCTTGCGAATGTGTTGGGTGTCGCCCAGCCTGCAGCTCTACAAATGCCTGTTAGCGAGGTGCCATGCGCTAAAGCCCAAGAGGAGTGTGCCCTAACCCCTAGGGGGCATGGCAGGCCCTGAACCTGATATGCCAGGACAATGGTGTCCACTATCCAGTGAGACAACCTCGGCTTGGAGAGAGCCTTCCCTTTCTGCTGCCCTCCGTAACAGACAAAGAGCTAGTCTGAGGTCCTGAAACACTGCGTCCGTTCTACGTAAACGCGAAGGGCGCGTACTGGACAGAGCAGTGCCAAGGCTGGGTCTCGAATTCCAGGCACGCTTCGTCAACTGAAAATGCCTGCAGGTCCCCTACCCTCTTGATGGAGGCCAAAGCGACCAGAAGCACAGGAACTTAAGCTCCACTGATCGCAAAGGCTCAAAAGGAGCTCTCTGCAGGGCAGATGAGACCACTGCGAGATCCCAAGAGGGTATGAGGGGAGAGCGAGAAGGATTTAGTCTCCTAGCCCCCCTCAGGAACCTGATGACCAGGTCGTGCTGACCTACTGTTTTCGACTCCACAAGGTCGTGGTACGCAGAGATAGCGGCCACGTAAACCTTCAGGGTGGAAGGAGACAGCCTTCATTCCAACCCTTCTTAGAGGAAGGAGAGCACGGACCCGATCTGGCATTTTCGTGGGTCTTCTCGGCGAGAAGCACACCATGTGACGAAGAGGTTCCACTTTAACGCATAGGTTTGTCTCGTGGACAAAGCCCTAGTGGAAGTGATGGTAGCCACCAACTGTGGTGGTAGGGTACTCAAACCTGCCGTGTCCCGTCCACGACCCACACGTGTAGGTTCCAAAGATCGGGACGCAGGTGCCAGAGGGTGCCCTGTCTCTGAGAAAGGGAGAAGCTCGACCAGGGAGGGGCTGTCGCAAGGAGTATGATTTCGGAGAACCAGGTCTGGCCGGGCCAATACGGGGCGACCAAAAGGATCTGCTCCTTGTCCTCCCTGATCTTGCACAGTGTCTGTGCAAGAAGGCTCACTGGGAGAAACGCATACTTGCGGAGGCCCCGCGGCCAGCTGTGCGCTAGTGCATCCGTGCTGAGGGTCCCCTCGGTCAGGGAGTAAAACAAGTGGCAATGGGAAGAGTCGTGGGAGCCAAACAGATCTACCTGTGCGTCGCCGAACTGTTCCCAAATCAGCTGAACCGTCTGGGGATGGAGTCTCCATTCTCCAGGAAGTGGCTGAACCCGTGAGAGCTCGTCGGCTGCACGGTTCAGGTCTCCCGGGATGTGAATGGCACGAAGCAACCTCAGATACTTCTGACTCCATATGAGGAGATGGCGGTCATGTTGCGACATACGGCGGGAGCGTAGACCACCTTGTCGGTTGATGTACGCTACTGTGGCCGTGTTGTCTGTCCAGACTAGTACGTGTTGGCCCTTAAGCAATGCCTGGAAGCGGTGCAGAGCGAACCGTACTGCCAGCAACTCGAGGCAGTTGACATGCAGGAGGCGCTGGGGTCCTGTCCAGGAGCCCGCGGCAGCATGCCCATTGCACATGGCACTCCAGCCCGTGGCAGAGGCATCTGTTGATACAACAACATGCCTGGAAACTCGTTCTAAGGGCACTCCGGCCCGTAGAAAGGTGAAGGTCTGACGGCAGCCCTGAGTCACTGGTACCCGGAGCATGCCTGGTTGCCATGCCCATCTCGGGACTCGATCATGAAGCCAGTGCTAAAGCGGTCTCATATGAAGCAGTCCGAGCGGCATGACCGCGGCTGCGGATGCCATATGCCCCAGGAGCCTCTGAAATAGTTTCAGTGGAACCACACTCTTGCCCTCGATTTGTCTCAGGCAAGTCAGCAGTGACTGCGCTCGCTCGCTCGTAAGCTGCGCGTACATGGCGACCGAGTCGATTTCCATACCAAGAAAAGAGATCCTCTGCACGGGGGAGAGTTTGCTCTTTTCCCAGTTGACCCGAAGGCCCAGACGGGCGAGGTGCTGGAGCACCAGGTCCCTGTGTTCTCACACCTGATCTCGAGAGTGACTTAGAATCAGCCAGTCGTCGAGATAGTTCAGGATGCGAACCCCGTGTTGCCTGAGCGGCACAAGGGCTGCCTTGACGACTTTCGTGAAGACGCGAGGAGACAGGGCTAACCCGAATGGGAGAACTGTGTACTGGTATGCCTGCCCCTCGAAAGCAAACCGTAGAAACAGTCTGTGTCGAGGAAGAATGGAGACATGAAAGGTCGCTTTCTGAGGTCGCTTCGTGCCTTGCATTGGCTCGTTTTCTCGAAGATGATACTCGAAGATGATAGGCTTATAAGTGAAACCCAGTCAGTCACTGACGTAACTTGGAGTGACTGAACGAAAGGGAAATGTGATACATCTTTTTTGGATTCTTTGATTAATATAAAGTTCAAAAGATCAGCATTCTTTTTTAAAAATAGAAATCTTTTTTAAATAAATTATGTGTCTTTACTGTTACTTTTGATCTATTTAATGTGTCCTTGCTTATTCGAAGTATTCATTTCTAGAAAAAACTAAATCTTACTGAAGACAAACTTTATATATATATTTATAACTTATATAACTTTATCTATATAGTTATAGAATATATACTGTATATAAAAATTGTTAGACAAAAAAACAGCAGATAAGTATATATATATAACAATATCCTATCAATTTAAACCCCTGGTTTCTCTGAGTGTTCATTATCAGAGCCAATGACAGATGTCAGAAGAAGTGACACTTTCAATCACAGCTCTGTAGAACTATATGAGAACAGGTTATGCAATGTCCAGTTTTCTGACAGGCCTTTGGAAGTATACGCTACATGTTGCTGTGCTTTATGACACATGATATTTTCGTCCCATATGAAATATCAGCCCACATCATCACATTATTGATCTTCACACACACACACACACACACACACACACACACACACAGAGTTGGTGGATGTGTTTGAGATATTGAGTTTTTAAATATGTAGATATTTCAGGGCCCAGCATGACGCAGAGGTTTGTAAGCGTGAGTGTTTAGTCAATGTCATGAGAGTGAAGTCACCCGTGAAATGAAGCATGTGTCAAATATTTAAAGCTCTGAATCTGTTTTATGGCCTCATGAGTATTTGACATGTTGATGAGCAGATGGCGGCACCCACATGTGCTGAATTGTAAAACTCTTCATAAGAACAACACAGCAGTAGATCACATCAAGTGTATCTGTCTGAGTCCCACAAGACTAGAAACCATTCTAAATCTATGAAACTCGGAGAAAGCTGTCCGTTATCATTTTCATTCATCTCAAAGGCACAGGACTCCTCCAAAATTTGCAAGTAGGCAGTCTAATCACTCAATTCTGGACACACTGGCTACATCCGAAATCACATACTCTCTGGAGTAGGTACTTATTTGAATAAGTGCTTACTTTGCAACTTCTAAGAAAGTAAATTCTATGTAGTGTGAATGTGTGTAGTATGAATGCGATCTGGACATACTACATTCGCCATCTTGTCAATGTTATCTGACCTACCAGCGTCAGTTGCTTCTCTGCCATTCATAAATCCTCTATCCCATAGCCTCATGGGATAGTAAAGTGTCCATTGTATGCACACTTCAGAATCTCGCCGGAAGTAGTAAGTCATCTGGGTACTTTTTGCCTACACTTCTAAGAGTACATTGTAAACCCTAATGCTCAAAACAATTAATTGGTTTGAGTAGGACAAACTTAAATTAAACAAATGAGTTCAGTTAACTGTTATGAGTATTTAGAACTTTCTTTTTCTTTTGAGTTCACAGCACTGACATATTTCAAGTAAACTGAACTGTTTCATTGTTTTGAGTTGTATGAACTCATTTCCTTTCATTTAGACGAACTTAAGTTTAACTGAAACTGGGCTGGGATTTTTTAGCGATTTATAAATATAAAATATTTATGTTGAGAAGCTGATAATTTTAAGTTAAATGTATAAATTAGTGTACTCAAGTATTTCAAGTTAAGAACAATAAAAATGTATGAGTACAAAATAAAACTCTTACTTAAACTTTCTTTTCTTACTTAAACTTTTCTTTTACTTAGAGTTCTTAAAAAAATCTCATTCAACTTTTTTGAGTTCTGATAACTGATTAGGGTTTACAGTGAAGTAAATAACTCATTTGATTTGCAAGAACTCAAAATAAAAAAGTTAATTAACCAAATATTTCATGTTAATTGCTATCAAGAATGTATGAGTTAGCTAACTCAGTACTTTAAGTTAGGAGCAATTAACATGCATGTGTACTACAAACTCAAAACTTGATAGTTCTGCTTACTTAAAATTGGGAACATCATAACTAAAAAATAACTGAATAAATGTAACTGATTACCTAAATTTTTTTGAGTTAGCTCAACTTATTCAGGTTTACAGTGTACTGTGAATACAGACATACTACTCTTGTCACATTTTAGATGCAGGTGAATGTTTGTATTTTGTGCATACAAAAAAATATCAAAATTATAATGTTTAAATTATAAATTAAAATGTCTTCATTATAGTAAGGATCTGAAGTAGGTTAGCTTTAGCTCTGGGGAAGTTTTGGTAGTTCTAAATATATAATAAGCTACTATTGATTGTGATTTCATTAATAAGAAAAGTTTGGTTTGAAGTATTGCGATGAGATCTTCTAAATGATCTAAATTAATGAAATAATGAACAAACAAATACAATTTTCAAGGTGTGGACTAAACAAGATGTCTGGTTTAGGCAATAATGCTGTAAGCTGCACAAATTCTGACATTTGAATGCAGATTAATTTGTCTATTGGAGAGCCATCCGTCAGCACTCTCTAAAACAAAGCTTGTCCTTGGACACCCTCTACAATTTAAGCATAGAATCGTGATTGCGGTTCAGAGCCAGACAATTGGCAAACAACCTTTCAGTGGTTTCATATTTAAAACATACTCAATTCTACAAATGGAAAACCAGTTTAGGGTAAGCAGGAGTGTTCGGCTCCCACTGAGTAGCACTTATACTAAGTGATGGCTGTATGTTCATTGTGATGCTGTTTGCATGTGTGTGTGCAGCAGCAGATGTGGTGAGCCGGGCCGACCGGTCTTAATTATGGTGTGGGATCTTAAAAGCCCTGCAGAAGCTGGCAGCACCCAGGGGAGCAGAACACGGCACCTGAACCTGAGCAAATGAAAGTCATCAATCATGTGAGGATGCACCACATCCATTCAGTGACTTGAACACCAACCTGCACACACACACACACACACACACGCACACACACACACGTTGGGTTTTTATGTTTTATGCGGACATAATGATTTTTATACTGTATATTCTATCCTCTAACCCTAAACCTATCCATCGCAGAAAACTTTCAGCATTTTTACATTTTCAAAAAACATCACTTAGTCTGAGTGATAGGCTTATTTTCTCATGGGGACCAAAAAAATGTTCCCACAAGGGCAAGGATTTCAGATATTGCCATCTTTGTGCAGACATTATGTCCCCATAACGTAGGGTTTACCAGGACCACACACACACACACACACACACACACACACACACACACGTTGTGTTTCCATGTTTTATGGTGACTTTCCATAGACATAATGATTTTATACTGTGCAAACTGTATATTCAATCCCCTACCCCTAAACCTACCCATCACAGAAAACTTTCTGCATTTTTACATTTACAAAAATCATAATTTCATATAATTTATAAGCTGTTTTTCTCATGGGAACAAAAAAACAGTCCCAACAAGGTCAAAAATTACTGGTATTACTATTTTTGTGGAGACATTTGGTCCCCATAATGTAGGATTTACCAGGACCACATACCACACACACACACACACATCTGTGTGAAAATCAGAGTGGGCTGTACATGTGCACGTCTGTTTGAAGTTTGGTAGAAATAGCAAATCATGTTATACTGTATGATTAACACCCACGGCAATGTTGTGGTTAAGCAGATCTATTATCATAAAAAGCATAGAATAAATTGTGTTCCTGTAAATAGTAACACAACCAGGCAACCGCAGGCAAAAGTACACACATCTGACCAGACTCTTGGACCTCATTCATGACACTGGACGAGAAAATTTCTGCATAAATTGTTTATAAAATCATTTGTATGTTAATCATCACTTTCAGTTGAAGGCACACATTTATGAACAATTTAAAAAGACATGTTTTATGAATGTATTTGTCCACATTTTACTGTAAATGTGCAGTCCACAACTGTTTAAACACATTGTCTTTTACATTTAGGTTAGACAGTTTCCACCTCAGAGTAAAATAAATACATAAAGATAATTGTAACTTCCTGTTTTCTTCACAATTTTGACTTTATATCTACCCAAGTATATACACACTTGCAACTTTATTTCTTATAATTGCTACTTTATATTTTGCCATGTTAATTAATATCTCACAATTAAGAATGTATTCCTCATAACTGTAAATAACTCACAATTACGATAAAAAATTACTTTTTCTTTTATTCAGTAAGGATGTATTAAATTGATCAAAAGTGACAGTAAAGAAAAAAAATTCAAAATAAAAAATTATCATGATTTCAACAAATATATTAAACAGCACAACTGTTTTCGGCATTGATAAAAATAAAAAATGTTTCTTGATCAGCAAATCAGCATATTAGAATGATTTATGACTGATCATGTAGCACTGAAGACTGGAGTAATGATGCTAAAAATTCAGCTTTGCCATCACAG
The DNA here is from genome assembly GCA_039654105.1 of Coreius guichenoti. Taxonomy (NCBI): domain Eukaryota; kingdom Metazoa; phylum Chordata; class Actinopteri; order Cypriniformes; family Gobionidae; genus Coreius; species Coreius guichenoti. Next base: position 33,756,720 of record CM077184.1, read on the forward strand.
GAATAAATTAAATTTTAAAATATATTAAAATAGAAAAGTATTATTTTAGATTGAAATATTATATCTCAATATTACTATTTTTACTGCATTTTTATCAAAGACATTCAGCCTTGGTAAGCATAAGAGACTTTCAAAAACATTTTTAAGAATCTTACCGACCCCAAACTTTTGAACTTTATTTTTTACTCTGATTCTGAAACAGGCTTCCATAAAAATTTGCTTATAGAATGAGCAATTGCTCACAGCTGAGGTATCACTGAGGGCTAAGGACTTCACTTTGTATGCTTTGCATGCTATAATTTTTCAAAATTTAAAAGCAAAGTTGGTCATAAAACAACAGTTGCTGTCAAATTAGCAGCTTTTCACTACAATTTGCAGGTGCTATATGAGACATCCACGGCAAAATGTGTCATTTTATCTCTTGAGCTTGAAAGCATTGCTATCAAATGAAAGTTGAGGTTAATTTTTGTATAACCTCCAATCAACATCATCCGAACAGTCACACACTTTTACGAGCACTAATCTTCCTACTGTGTTTGTAAATGTTAGGCTGTGATTGAATGTTTGCCAAAATGTAAGCAGTTATTATTAGTATTGGGATCTTAAAAACAGCACAGTAACTATATTAGTTACACTTAAAAATATAGGTTCCAAAGGGGGGTTATAGAAGCGATGCCATAAAGGAACCATTTTTGGGTTCCCCAAGTAACCTTTCAGTGAACAGTTTGTAAAATAACCCTCTTTTTCTTGTAGTGTGAATAACATTTTGTAAAGTTACACTTTATTTCAATAGTCCACTTTAGACATTCTAATAACTATAAGTAACTTTGTAAGTACATGTCAACTAACTTTCAGAGTATTAGTAGACTGTTAGGTTAGGTTAGGGTTAGGGTTAGGGTTATTTGACATGTAGTTGCAAAGTTAGTCAGGTGAATGTCTGTTGGGGAGCATCAAAATAAAGTGCAGATATTAAGCAGACAGTCTACTAATACTCTAATGACTGCTAGTTGACATGAATTAATGTCTAAAGTTATGTCAAAGAACCTTTTACATAAAGAACCTTTTGTACAATGGAAAGGATCCATGGATGTTAATGGTTCTTCATGGAACCATTGATGCAAATAAATAACTACTAGTGTATAGGTCGATGCTAGAAAGATTTTTTAATAAGACATCAATAAAATGAAACCTTACATTTTTATTTTATTGCAAAATAAAATATAATGCTTATTGGTAAATACACACCAATAAGCATTATAATGCCTAATATGCTGTTGGTCCTCCGCGTGCTGCCAAAATAGCACCGACCCACTGAGGCATGGACTCCTCAAGACCCCTGAAGGTGTCCTGTGGTCTCTGGCACCAAGACGTTATCAGCAGATCCTTCAAGACCTGTAGATTTCGAGGTGGAGCCACCATGGATTGAACTTGTTGGTCAAGCACATCCCACAGATGCTCAATTAGACTGAGATCTGGGAAATTTGGAGGCCAGGGCCTTTATCATGTTCCTCAATGTGTGCAGTGTGGCAGGGTGCATTATCCTGCTGAAAGAGGACACTTCCACCAGGGAACACCATTTTCATGTAGGGGTGTACCTGGTCTGCAACAATATTTAGGTAGGTAGTATGTGTCAAATTTACATCCACATGAATGTCCGGACCCAGAGTTTCCCATCCTGGTGCCATCACTTCCCCAGGTAAATGGTGCACACGTACACTGCCATCCATGTGATGTAAAAGAAAAAAGGACTTCTTCTGCTCCAATGTTCAGCTCTGACACTCGCGTACCCATTGTAGGCATTCGGCGGTAGACAGGGGTCATCATGGCACTCTGATTGGTCTGCGGCTACGCAGCAGATTGCGATACTCTGTGCTGACGCATTCCTCCCATAACCATCATTAAATTGTTGTGTGACTGTGCCACAGTAGACCCTCTGTTGGCTCGGACCAGACGTGATAGCCTTTGTTGCCTTTGTGCATCGATGAGCCTTGGGCTCCCAACACCCTGTCGCCGGTTTGTGGTTTGTCCCTTCTTGGACCATTGTGGGTAAATTCTCACCACGGCTGATCAGGAGCAACCCATGCAAGCCTTGCTGTTTCAGAGATACTCTGACCCAGTTTCCTTGCCGTAACAATTTGGCCTTTGTCAAAGTCACTCAGATCTTTATTCCTGCCTGAACTGATTGTTTGCTTATCATCTAATCTACCCAGACCTTAATATGTGGCCTTCTTAGGAGATGATAAACAATATTCACGTCACCTGTGACTAGTCATAATGTTTTGGCTCATCAGTATAAGGCCCTGTCCACACGAACACGGGTATTTTCAAAGCCACAGCATTTTCTATGCGGTTTGGCCGTTCGTCCACACACAAACGCAATATCAGGTCACTGAAACCTCTGTCAAGGTGAAGATTTTCAGAAACTCCGGTTGCAGTGTTGTAGCGGACGTGGCCAAAATATTGCTGCTAAAAACTGTGCTAATAGGGCTTATAACATGTATATGCACAGTTCTCCCATTATATTGCGGAACAGAGGAGTCAGAATGCAATACTACGTAGGTCACCGCTTAATAATAATAACAATAGTAATAACATTTTTTTCAGGCTTCTGATTGGCCAACATGGCTTTACGGTTAGGGTTATATCGCCACCTGTTGGTTTGGCACGCAACAACTCCCAGAACCACAAGGTGATGTTGAGAGTGTAACTTTGATCACATGAGCGGTGTGAAACTGAAAAATACAGTGGCTGCGTCCAAAATCACATACTCTCTTGATTAGGTACTTATTTTGAATAAGTAATTACTTCATGACCATTAAAATGCATAGTATTGACAAGCATAAACGTGGTGTTTTAAATAACATCAAATATAAATCTTTAACTATACAAAATGCATTGAACACAATCATGAGTAATGACAAAACTAGATGACTCCATAGCTTAAAACAGAGGATGCCCTTAGATTAAAGAATGCCCATATGTGAGCAGTCCCATGCTACTTCTGATTCTGTCTCTTTGTGATGACTACGTGCATTGTCTCTTACTGATGGGGTCACTTTCTCATTTCATATGGCCACAATAAGTCGCTTGACCACAAGCTGACAATGCCAGGATAGTAAATAATATGACAACATAGCTGAAATTTCATAATAATGCATTTTTTTTCTGTGGTCGAAATAGTAGCTTAAGCAGTCACTTAACATGGTAAATGCTAAATAAGAGAAAGACAGACCAAATTTGAACTTAATATCATTTAAAACTAACCAGAAATTATAAAAACATTGATATTCACCTCATTTAGATGTCTCTTTCTTTCTCTCTCTCACACACACGCACACACATAGATTCATATGGACACACACCAATGCACCTGTCGGCCTGTAGGTACATTTGACAGGGGGTTAAAATAATTGAACTTCCCTGAATGTGTTTATAAGGGATGACAGATTATTGGTTGTCTCTGGACATTCTGGCCTAATTAAAGAAGACACTGCAGTGAAAGGGCAGCGGCGTGGCAGGCCTGACTCCAAACAGATGCTGCAATGAGATGTGAAGGTGAGTTTCCCTCAGACACCTTCCTAAACCTGTAACACTTTCAGCCCCAGCGGGTTCTGCTGGCCGTGAACCTGTAAATGAACACCCCGCTCAGCGGGTTCTCTCTGACATGCAATTTAGGCACAAACTGCTGGATATGATACAGTAGCTACTGCATGCTGACCATAATCAGGTTGACTGCTTCTATATACTTTAAATTCTATCCCCCGGTTTCACAGACCAAGCTTAAACCTAGTGCCAGACTAAAATGCGTGGTTTGAGCTGTTTCAACTGAGAGTAACTTGCACTGACATATCTTTGTCAGTGCCAGTGTTTTGTCTCAAGATGCACACAGTACACAGTTTTTTTTTTTTCTTCTTTCTAAGGCACGTTTATAAACGTGGAAATAAAACCTGGAAATAAAAATCTGTTTATAACCTGGAAATAAAAGCTAATTAAATGCTCTAATAGGCTGTGAAACCAGGCCTATATTATATATATCTGATGTTAATGGACAGGCATTAATTTAGATGTTATTTATTATTTAGTTATTCCCAATATCTTTTCTTATTGACATAAAATGTTTAGTCATTTGATATGATCAGTATTATTTACTAGATCAAAATCCGTTGAAATAACTGAAATAATAATAATACAGTTATTTTATCTTATTCACAGTGTATGATTTACATCTTTCCTTATTGACATCAAGTGTTTGGTCATTTAATCTGCTCAATATTTACTAGGTCCATTTTAATCCAAATAATTAATAAAAAGAAAAAAAAAGTAAATTGTTTAATAATCTGGAGATTATGCTGAATTAATTAGTCATGTAATATTAGTTCACACTATCATAACTTACATCTTTGCCTTTTGACATCAATATTTGGTCATTTGATATTTACCAGATCCAAATTAATCCAAATAAATAATGAAATAATGCTTATTTCCACAGATTAAGGTGAATGCACTGCAATTGTGTTATTTATATGCCTGAATATCCTAATCAGCAAACAAATGTTTACAATTTTGTCTTTGTTTACATTTTTTGTCATCTTCAAAAAGGATTTTAAAAGGATTATTCCTTTTAAGTCAAAGTTAAATTAAAAAATGAAAATGATAAATACATGAAATGAATGCGTAATTAGTAATCAGCAAAAGGAAAATTGGTTCTTTGCGAGTTGTTTTAAATTCTTTTTGTATTATTATTTTATCTCCCCGAGACTTCAAAACACAGAGCCATTTCTGTTTCACTGGAATGGTCCAATTAAAGAGCACAATTTCTCCTTGAGCAGACCGCCCACAGTTGGGCAGGTAATTATGGTAATTTTTAATTAAATATTCATTTGAACAATCAGAACTGTAAAGGTTGAGTCGATGGGTGGGATAAGACTTGATGTAGTCACTGTCAAATAAGTGACCTTTTGTTGCAATCGTGAAATTATGTTCACTCTCTCCCCTAATCTCTCCTATATTTTCTATTTAATTTTCTTTCTCTCATGCCAATTACTAATTATTCCCCCCACCTACATTAAACATTGAGAGGAGCTTTGACAAATACACGGCAAACACATGCATTTACCAGACTCATTATGTTTAAATATTGCCAGAACAGATACGGTGGCCCAGCGTGGCCCAATCTCTCCTCAAGAAAGAGCACATTTTTGTTGTTGCCTTGACAACACCAGGTAAGCTGAGCTTGAGAAGACCTAAGAGTTTTGTTAAGGGAATTTCCAAATGCATTCATTTCCCAGCAGGTCTGATATGCAGGAAATCAAAGCCCTGTAGCACAATGGCAGGTGTTCATTTCAACAGGGGATGATTCAAATTTTTTTTCTTGTGAGAGATTCATGAATGATCAACCAATGCAGTTGGGGAAAATTCCATTGTCTCTTGATGACTGTGAACATTAACAGAAACAGAAAATTGCAGAAATCTAGTTGTGTTTGCTGAACACTACAACCCACTGAAAACGGAAAACTCCATCCCTAACATCCCATCAAACAATTTTGCATTTAAAAGACGTCTAATAGCCGTCCAAACACAGCCCTAACGTCTAGGCTAAAACAAGGCAAAATTTGGGCTGTCAGTGAAAATTGAATAGATTTCTAACCATAGCTAAAGAATAGACTAGTCATCTAGAACATGAACATGTCAAAGAAATGAAACCAAACACCTTGTAATCACTGTTGACTTTACATGATGGAATATCATACATATTGCAAGTTATTTTGGCAAAAATGACATGTAACCAAATTGAAGGCTATTTTGGCTTGAAGTGGGTTACTATATCGGGTCTATAGTTAAAGGGGATATATTATGCAAAATTCACTTTTATAAGGTGTTTGAGCACAGATGAGTGTCCGCAGTGTATGTAGACAACCAGCCTATAATGGTAAAAATCCACCCAATACTTTTTTTATAATCCCCATCAATCATTATCAATCTCTCATAATGCCCTGTTTAAAATTTCCCCCTACTCCTACGGAAGAGTAGGGAAACCCCGCCCATGACTGTTGATGATCTGCCTTTTTAGCATAGACACACCAACATAGTCTCACTCCTGTTCGTCACATATTGACGCTTGGTCAGTTCCCTTCGGCGTCACTTTTTAATGCACAGGGTACCCCTTTAGCGTCGTTTTTCGACTCACAGTACTCCATTGATTTCAATGAGAAACCTTTGACGTCATATACAGACGCGTTGGGCATGGTTATCGTCATGATGAAACTATATATTGGGTTATAATTTTGCCATTATGACATGGAGTGTGATTCTCAATTTAATCAGCCAGCCTAATTTTATTTACATTTATTTTCTTTTTTTATTTACGCTATTCAGACACGTTTTGAACACGTAACCCAACCCCATCCCTAAACCTACCCATTTGTGTATTATAAAAAACAGGATATAACAGGCAGATACGACTGCAGCCACAATTTATTCAAAAAGTACAAATATTCCAAGTGTTCCGAGGCCAAATGATTGATTTGTGTGAAGAAAATCCCCAAAAGCGATCAGCGTCGAGTCCATCCGCTGAAGATCATGAACACATTTCAGCCCAAAAAAACTTTACGTCAGCTTTGACGGCATTGGCTGTCGTGTGTCTCGTGACCAATCGCACCATGCTAAAGAGTCGGGTGTATCATTTGAATGAGACATGACTGAGTGGAGTGTGTGTGTTCACGGAGCGGCGGGATCATCACTTCAGCGATTAAAACATTAAGATCAACTTCACATAAAGATATCGTATGACTTCAGAAGACTTGGAATGCAGCATGAGTTAATATTTTTATACTGTTTTTGGTCAGTTTTTGCAATAAATACCTGTGACTGTACTTTTATTTGCCTGTTATGTGTTTTATATTGTTGAAAAATGGGTAGGTTTAGGGTAGGAGTGGGGTTAGTTGCTCCAAAATATAAAAGTAGCCTATAAATATTTATAAAATCATGTCTACTTTTACAAATGCAAGGAATTAAATGCGTCTTGATCTGACGCATTGGGCAAACAACTGAAATCAAACGGAGTACCCTGCGCATCGGAAAATGACACTAAAGGGGTGCCCTGTGTGTTAAAAAGTGACGCCGAGGGGTCCTGACCAAGCGCTAATATGTGACGAATAGGAGTGAGACCGTGTTGGACACACCCCTGACTGAGAAGCACAGAGACCGCCATTTGGAGACCGGCTAATATGGCTAAAGTTACCATAGTCTCTGACTGTATTCACAGAGACTAAAGCTATGTCGTTGGTTCTATCCCGAAAACGCTCACCGTCTGCGTAATTCATAAACGCACATTTATTATGCAACGTATAGTCAGGTGACGGAATTTTTTACGTTCCCACGCGAGCACCTATAAAACAATTTATAGATTAACATGACGGTACATGCTAGTCGATCAGTTGAATCAGTGTAACTCCACAACAACTAACGTTACATAAATGTATCCGCTAACCATTCAGAAACGTCCAGGTGCAGTCTAAAAGTTGCAACCTCTTCCTGAGTCTCTCATCTGTGTCTGACTCTGGCACTCCACAACTGGTTATTTCTGACATTTTAGCTGAGTGAGATTCGTTTTGTTGTTGACGTTGTATCCGAAGCTCGTGTAAAGGGTCTGCGCTCTTCTGGAAAGGGGGCAGGGAGCAGCAGCTCATTTGCATTTAAAGGGATACGGTGCATTTTTACTCACACCCAAATAGGGGCAAATTTGACAAGCTTTAATAAATGATCTACGGGGTATTTTGAGCTGAAACTTCACAGACACATTCTGGGGACACCAGAGATTTATATTACATCTTGTAAAAAGGGGCCTAATATGTCCTCTTTAACCGAGATGGTGAAATGAAGACTGTTGCTTGCTGGGATTTGCGCTACAGATATAATCGATAAAATGACAGCAATATGCACCCCAGAAGATTATGTTGAAAACGTTTACACAACAACACTGTACTAAAAATGACAACATTGTCAAAACTTTCCCTGTTCACACGGATCCACGAAAATGACTAAAAACGCTGTATTATGCATGCCAGGCCAGTAGTTGGCGATGTCACTTTGTAAAGAAACATTACTTGCATATAGACTAAACACGTAATACACATGTGCATGACATCATTATTTTCACAAATTCACTTTTTTTGTAGTTTACGCAGAGACTATAATGGCTTGCACTTTGAAACCCGTTTTCAAAGGTTTGCGTTTCAGGCCCCAAAAAATGTATGAACAGCCAAACACATAAAAAGCTTTTAGTTTTTGAAAACGATTTGTGTAAATGCACCAGTAGCACTTTATTTTACAGTCCTTTTCCCCATGTACTTACTATGTACTTATTATAGTTATTACAATAACTGGGTGAAAACTAGGTACTAACCCTGAACCTACCCCTAAGCCATTGTCAAATGTAAATTTATGTCCCTGTCACACTTTTTTTTTTTTTTTTGTGGTTAAATAAACATTACATAAAAAAGAGGGACCAAATAAAATTCTATTTTGTATTTAGTAATGTACTATTTATTAAAACCAAATATAAATTTAATCAAGTTAGTGTTTTGAGCATTTTTACATTCCAAAATAATAGCTAAAGGCAGAAACAATTTAAACATATTTTATTTGTGAACTAATGTTCAGCTTTTCTTTTTAATAGTCATCTTATTTTCAGCATTTACCAAGCTTGTTGTAGGGTACCT
>CM077184.1:34370439-34615439 GCA_039654105.1 Coreius guichenoti
TATTTATACACTCACCTAAAGGATTATTAGGAACACCTGTTCAATTTCTCATTAATGCAATTATCTAATCAACCAATCACATGGCAGTTGCTTCAATGCATTTAGGGGTGTGATCCTGGTCAAGACAATCTCCTGAACTCCAAACTGAATGTCAGAATGGGAAAGAAAGGTGATTTAAGCAATTTTGAGCGTGGCATGGTTGTTGGTGCCAGACGGGCCGGTCTGAGTATTTCACAATCTGCTCAGTTACTGGGATTTTCACGCACAACCATTTCTAGAGTTTACAAAGAATGGTGTGAAAAGGGAAAAACATCCAGTATGCGGCAGTCCTGTGGGCGAAAATGCCTTGTTGATGCTAGAGGTCAGAGGAGAATGGGCCGACTGATTCAAGCTGATAGAAGAGCAACTTTGACTGAAATAACCACTCGTTACAACCGAGGTATGCAGCAAAGCATTTGTGAAGCCACAACACGCACAACCTTGAGGCGGATGGGCTACAACAGCAGAAGACCCCACCGGGTACCACTCATCTCAAATTTGCACAAGCTCACCAAAATTGGACAGTTGAAGACTGGAAAAATGTTGCCTGGTCTGATGAGTCTCGATTTCTGTTGAGACATTCAGATGGTAGAGTCAGAATTTGGCGTAAACAGAATGAGAACATGGATCCATCATGCCTTGTTACCACTGTGCAGGCTGGTGGTGGTGGTGTAATGGTGTGGGGGATGTTTTCTTGGCACACTTTAGGCCCCTTAGTGCCAATTGGGCGTTGTTTAAATGCCACGGCCTACCTGAGCATTGTTTCTGACCATGTCCATCCCTTTATGACCACCATGTACCCATCCTCTGATGGCTACTTCCAGCAGGATAATGCACCATGTCACAAAGCTCGAATCGTTTCAAATTGGTTTCTTGAACATGACAATGAGTTCACTGTACTAAAATGGCCCCCACAGTCACCAGATCTCAACCCAATAGAGCATCTTTGGGATGTGGTGGAACGGGAGCTTCGTGCCCTGGATGTGCATCCCACAAATCTCCATCAACTGCAAGATGCTATCCTATCAATATGGGCCAACATTTCTAAAGAATGCTTTCAGCACCTTGTTGAATCAATGCCACGTAGAATTAAGGCAGTTCTGAAGGCGAAAGGGGGTCAAACACAGTATTAGTATGGTGTTCCTAATAATCCTTTAGGTGAGTGTGTATATATGCTATTTAGTTTAGTTAATTTGTTTTAGTTATTTACTTAGCTGTTCATCTATTTAGTTATGTAGTTATTTATTTTATTTGCTTTAGTTATTTACTTATTGACTTAGTTATTTAGTGAATTAGTCATTTAAGTTAAATTAGTTATATAGTTTAGTTGCATTGTTTTAGTTATGTAGTTTAGTTATTTATTTAGTTATGCAGAAAAAGGCCATGAAGAGGTCACATTGTGTCATACTAAGTTACATTTTGCTGCAACATTGCACTTATGCAAGACATTATGCAACCAATGTGGCTTCTAAAAGTAACACTGAGTGTTTCTGCTGCACAATTTTGACAGGAAATAAAGTGCTCCATGTGCAGGCAGGCCAAGAAAACGACAGAGACCGTGAAATGGCTGGGTGAGATGAAGCATTTCTGCAGCCTGCGGTGCCTGATGTTCTTTTGCAGTCTGCAGGGTGTCACTGGAGCCGTCATCAAAGCTACAAGCAAATCTCTAGCCACACAGAGTATGTTCTCTTTTATATCACCATAGATTTCTTGGATATTTGGGTTGGTCTGCTTTTCTCTCACTGCTTTTATTTTCTCCATTTTTGGTTCATTCTGTAGATTCTGTAATTGGCTGGGGGTCAGTGTGGCAAATCCTAAATGTTTCACTTTCTTTGTCTGGAGTCCTGCGATGTCACTGTCTCCACAGGTGCGACTCCAGTATCCTCTGCAGTCCCTCAAAGTACTAAAGAGGCCACACCGGTTATTGCCAGTGTTGTTTCACTTTCAAATGCATCTAACAAACAGCCAGATCCGAAAGGTGATTTAACCACAGAAACATAGAAACTGAACTGAACACTTATACATAATGCATATGATTATAGACTGAGATGCATTGTTTGTTGCTCAAATCACTCACATTTAACCCTTTTGTTTCTTCAGGCTCTGTTCCAGCTGCTGTTACTGTAAAAGTTACAGAACATGTAAGTTTGTCTAGTCTTAATCATAAGGTTTTCAATAACTCAGAATCGGGATTCAAAATGTTGTTTTTATTTCAGCTAGTTTTCAATGCATCTGATTTGCTGTGATCAGATCTTTTCTTCTTTGCTCTGCTCACAGAAACGTGCTGTGAAAGCTCCTGTCTCGTCATCCCAAATCCTGAAGAATAAAGTCTTGCCATATAAATCCACAAGCAAAAACAAAGCCACATCCTGTAAACCTCACACTACTGATGCCGAGACACAAATAGGTATTAACCAGCTCCATCACGACAGTGACTGCTTTTTTAGCAGGCTTATTCTAGACGAATCTTCCCTATTTGTTTTCTCTTTTTATTAAACAAAAAAATATGTTGCCGCAACTGTTGCATATGCCGACATCTCTTTTGTCCTGCAGATGAAATGCCTAAAGTGATAGTGCTGCCTGTGCCGGTGCCAGTCTATGTGCCAGTTCCCATGCATCTCTACACCCAATACGTTCCACAGTCTGTAGGGCTTCCACTTCCGGTACATCTATTCCCTACCCTTCCTCATCCTCACTTTCCAAGTTTCTTTAGGAACAGCATGCCACAGATGTTTAAAAATGCATCTAGCCTGGACTATTCCTTTTAAACATGTTAAAAGTAGACATGTAAACAGTTGCCACTCTGGCTCGACGTAGTTTTAATAGCAGAAAAAAAAACTCGCAAAGAAAAAAGAATTCGCAAAGTCTCACTGTCTGTATTGGACAGATCGTTAACACTGACTGCTGACCCATGTGGTAATTATGTCGGGCAGGAAATCCAAACGTCGCCTAACATTCATCGACTTCAAACATGGCTTATCATTTGAAACACAAGTAATAGCCTAACGTTAGCAACTTTACATGGCTGCCACTCTAACGTTATTGTTAACCTAGATAGTGTTGTCAAACACGTTACCAAGTCGCTACTGAAATTTTAAAGGAGGCATAACACACAGTTTCTGCCAATCTCATGTTAATCTTGAGTACCTATAGAATAGTATTGCATCCTTCATATCTCAGAAGAGTCTTTAGTTTTATTATATTTATAAACGACAGTTACACTGTACCGATTCTTTCCGAAAATAGCCAAACTCGTGGAGGCGTGCAGTGGTGAAAAGCAGCTAAAGAATCTCGAGCGCGCGCGCACACACACACACACACACACACACTCACCCTGGATACCGCTTCATTCACTATATGTTCGTGTTGTTTACATTATATGCACTTATGCGCCGATTGCCAACAAAACACAGACATTTGATGCAGTTTCACTCACCGCCTGTGGTTTCGACTCATGACCGGGAACAAACACACTTGCAGAACTCTGTTGCTTCTCCGGAAAAACAAACTGCATCCGCTGTTCCCTTAACGCTGGGTTATTTGGGAAGCTGAACAAGGTTATCTTTCCCTCACAACCGAAAACACACTTCTTTAATGACATTGTTGATTTTGTGGTCTAAAAACAAAAGGACAGCGCTGCCAACGGCTCCCGTAACCCGAACGGAGCTCCTTGTTGACGCGCTTGCTCTCGCTCTGGTTGATGTGTGCACGTGCTCATCCGGGAGAAGTGCCCATACAAGGAATTCCGCCCTTTATGATTTTATAAAGGGCCATACTCGGAAAAAAAACTTTCTGAAACTTGTTCGAATCCTGAAGGAGTGTATTTGGCACAGAAATAGTCCGTCATACGTCCAACAAATTTTTAGAAATTTTGGCCATGTTTAGCATGAGAATCCAACTCTTTAACAGTGTAAGTCAGAATGCATGAAATCGCATTAGACCCTTAAAACTGTGACGCTTTGAGCGCTGTTGAGCGGAATCGTAAACCCCTCTGATTGCCCATTGTATTCACACGCTCATCGGATATGTCTGTGATTGGCTACAATGATCAACGCACGGGAGCGTTTGAAAGTTTTTTGAAAGCGGGAGCATTTGAAAGCACAAGCAGGTGTCTCAGCAGACCAGTCCGCTGATAGACGCCTGCTTTAAACGCTCCCGTGTGTATCTGTGCAAGCGCTCGGTGAAGAGCGCCATTGATGTATATTTACAACATGTTTTTGAAGCGCTGATCATTGCGGCTAATCACAGACATATTTGATGAGCGTGTGTGCACAATGGGCAATCAGAGGTGTTTACGATTCCGCTTAACAGCACTCAAAGCATCACATTTTTTCAAATTTCAGTACCGACTTGGTACTTTTGACAACACTAAACCTAGATAACTGTACTTAGGAAAATATACAAGTGATTGTGCTGAGTTTGGAAGCTAAATTGGTGCCACCCTTACTGCATGGCGTTTAACTAAATATGCATCTATATGCGCATCCACTACTGTGGAAATGGCTGTGGTCAACTTTACCTTTGCAGCCGACACTGACTCAGAAAGCACTAGTTTATTTATAAATGATTAAAATGCTCAGACAGTCTTCTGTTTTTTTTTTTTTTTTTTCCTCATTTATAATTATTACTTTTGCTGATGCGCTGCGGCAAGCTTTATGCATGGACTTGAGCGCTTAATTTATATTTTAAAGGCTCATTATTATGGTTTAGTATTTCTCTGTAATGTAGAACAATGTTAGCAATATTACATATATTCTTTCTCAGCCCTGAAACTCAAACCATTTTCTGATGCCACCCCCCCGTTTATATTTAATTAAATTACTGTCATAAACATGAGACTAGTCGACTAATGGCTTTAATAAACTTGTCGACTAGAAAAATCTTTAGTCAGGTGTAGCCCTAGTAGTTTTGTAGTCTGATGTAAATGTAGTTCTATTTCCCTTTGCAGGTTCCAGTGCCCTTGTTCTTCCCCACGACTCTGGACAGCGCTGAGCACATTGTGAAGACCATTCAGGAAATCAAAGAGAAGATCCCTGATGACCCTCTGGAGGCTGAACTCCTCATGATGGCGGAGATGGTGGCTGAGGATACAGAGACGGAGAAACACATCACATCTAGTGGTACGGAAAATTTGAAGGTTGTGGTGTTTAGGCTGTGTACTGTCTGCAAATGCACGTTTAATTGTTTTGGTCACATATCTTTTAAAGCTTCGTTTTGTTACACAGATCAGACTGGTAACATTATGGAGGACCTCGATTTTGAAGCCCTATCCAGTAATTTGAGTTGGGAGGAGGACGCTGTGTCTCCTCAGACATGGGATCAACCCCCAGAGCCTGAAAGGCCTCCTCCGTCCAGATCTGCCACACTGACCCCCATCTCTACCGTAGCAGAGGAGCCACAGATGGACCTGGAGACTGATTTCCCAGTCGGTAAGAGCTTCTAAAGGGGTTAACTCTTTCTCTGCCAGAGTATTTATTTTTTTAAGGTGCCAGCCAGCAACAGCGCCCCCCTACCGCATAACAGTGAAACCACAGATTTCTGGAATAACTTGCCAATGGACCTTTTTTCACATTTCCGGGATTCTCAGAAGTGGAAGTTGTTATAGTTAGGTAAACTTCTATAGCTGTAAACAGGAGAAGGCAAATATTCATATTTCCATTTGCTCCAATAGCAAAAGGGAAAAAAAATCTGTCATATAGTTTCAACGACTAGGGATCTGTACCTGAAGCCTAAATCCGAATTTGGAAAAGCGTGGAAAATGAGTAACACATTCTACTGAGCCCCTAAAGGGACATGGTTGGGCTTGATGTAGTCGGTTACATTACAGTACATCAAATTTCACTTATTATGTGAAGATAGTAAGGAGTGATGATTGACTGAAATCATTGCGAGTTTGAGTCGCATATGTGCATTTGAACATCTTTCCAAACATGAGAAGCGTTTAGTCATGTTTAATAAATCAAAGCATTTCAATCTTCTGTTCATTCATCTCACCAATAGTATGATGTTCATAGGGATTTCCTGGAATGAAGTGCGCTATTGTACTTCTGCGGCGCATATTTAGAGTAATTCTTTAGAGTAATTCAAGCGCCTTCTGGCTTGCAGATGGAGCAGCATTTACTACTGATGACAGAGTCATGCTTCACTGAGAAGCTGCGCATAAAATAATCACAGCCTTTGCTAAATCGCATGCAGTTTAATTGTGATTAATCGTGCAGCCCTATTCAATACCCCGCATATTGAAAGCATCCAACATAATTATCCAACTATATAAACGCAAAGGCATTGAAATGTGTTTTTTTCTCCCATCTCGTTATTTTTTTTTCCCATCACCATATCCTTTTAGGGGCTCCGTAGAATACGTAATTTCCTTTCCGAACATAGTATTCGGCTTCAGTCCTATAGAAGAAATATAGAGAGACTGATTATGTTGGTATATATCATGTGTATTACATAAAAAAAAAAAAAAAAAAAAAAAAAAAAAAAAATATATATATATATATATATATATATATATATACATACACACACACACACACACACACACACACACACACACACACACACTCACCTAAAGGATTATTAGAAACACCATACTAATACTGTGTTTGACCCCCTTTCGCCTTCAGAACTGCCTTAATTCTACGTGGCATTGATTCAACAAGGTGCTGAAAGCATTCTTTAGAAATGTTGGCCCATATTGATAGGATAGCATCTTGCAGTTGATGGAGATTTGTGGGATGCACATCCAGGGCACGAAGCTCCCGTTCCACCACATCCCAAAGATGCTCTATTGGGTTGAGATCTGGTGACTGTGGGGGCCATTTTAGTACAGTGAACTCATTGTCATGTTCAAGAAACCAATTTGAAATGATTCGAGCTTTGTGACATTATCCTGCTGGAAGTAGCCATCAGAGAATGGGTACATGGTGGTCATAAAGGGATGGACATGGTCAGAAACAATGCTCAGGTAGGCCGTGGCATTTAAACGATGCCCAATTGGCACTAAGGGGCCTAAAGTGTGCCAAGAAAACATCCCCCACACCATTACACCACCACCACCAGCCTGCACAGTGGTAACAAGGCATGATGGATCCATGTTCTCATTCTGTTTACGCCAAATTCTGACTCTACCATCTGAATGTCTCAACAGAAATCGAGACTCATCAGACCAGGCAACATTTTTCCAGTCTTCAACTGTCCAATTTTGGTGAGCTCGTGCAAATTGTAGCCTCTTTTTCCTATTTGTAGTGGAGATGAGTGGTACCCGGTGGGGTCTTCTGCTGTTGTAGCCCATCCGCCTCAAGGTTGTGCGTGTTGTGGCTTCACAAATGCTTTGCTGCATACCTCGGTTGTAACGAGTGCTTATTTCAGTCAAAGTTGCTCTTCTATCAGCTTGAATCAGTCGGCCCATTCTCCTCTGACCTCTAGCATCAACAAGGCATTTTCGCCCACAGGACTGCCGCATACTGGATGTTTTTCCCTTTTCACACCATTCTTTGTAAACTCTAGAAATGGTTGTGCGTGAAAATCCCAGTAACTGAGCAGATTGTGAAATACTCAGACCGGCCCGTCTGGCACCAACAACCATGCCACGCTCAAAATTGCTTATCACCTTTCTTTCCCATTCTGACATTCAGTTTGGAGTTCAGGAGATTGTCTTGACCAGGACCACACCCCTAAATGCATTGAAGCAACTGCCATGTGATTGGTTGATTAGATAATTGCATTAATGAGAAATTGAACAGGTGTTCCTAATAATCCTTTAGGTGAGTGTGTGTGTGTGTGTGTGTGTGTGTGTGTATGTGTATGTATATATGTATATATGTATATATATATGTATGTATGTATGTGTATATATATATATATATATATATATATATATATATATATATATATATATAATTAAAAATAGGAAAAACTAGGTTTGTGATGTTGAGAACTATGGAAACACGTCATCACAGTCTGTGAAAAGGGTCCATGGCGGGAAAGCGTTTTGTCATAAATTATGGAAAATCTCATCAATTGCGGAGATAGTTAAGAGGTCAAAACACACAAACACAATCCAAGTTTATTTTCTTCCATTCATATTTTATCCTTTTTACATTTCAGAAAGCATTGAATTTCTCAGAGAACAAACACAAAAAGATACTGATTCTGGCAAACGAAGATCTCGCAAGAGAGGAAATGACGGCTTCCCTCAGAAGAAAAAGGTAAGAACTATAAAGCAGCATTATTCCTCAAACAAAATGGAATTTACTGTATAATGCAGAATATTGGATGAATAAATCAAAAGTAGGGCTGTACACTTAATCAAACCACAATATGGACTAGTGTGTGAATATTAAACCACAGAAAGACTGCTATTGTAGTGTGCATATTCTGTGTCTCTGTGTGAGACATTGACTGTGTCTGAAATGGAAAAAGTAATCTGAATTATTGGAATTAATATTAAGAAAATAAACCCTGTGTATGAGTTGATTTGTGCTTAGGTGAAAGTGCAATAATTCTGATGAAATGTAAAAAAGAAAAGTTGTGATTTTAATCATTTTTGCTCAAAATAATCATGATTATCAGGTAATCATTATCATGCAGCCCTACCCAATATCATTATGGAAAGCTGAAAGTCTGATTATTGTTTTATTGGCATGTAGGGTCATAAATGTGCATCAGCTCTTCCAAACAGCCTCTCCAAACTGCAACACGAGTATGGCGTCAATGCCTGGAAGGACTGGCTGCGCTGGAGGAACGCCCAACCCAACATGGAGACTCCCAAATTTGGCTGTAGGTCTCATTTTGGGGATGAAATGTTGTGTTTAAAGCAAACTAAGTTCTATAGTTCAGAAGCAATACTGGACCACATCTCTTTGGCTAAAATGTATCTAATATAATTTACTTGGGAGACAGACTTTGTGCCATTTAAACATTAAATGTCCTTTTCATCATCCATAGCACATACTATGACAATAAAGGAGGACCTGTTGAAGTGTTGCACAGCTGAACTCAGCTACGGCCTCTGCAAGTTCATCTCTGAAGTTCGTCGACCCAACGGAGAGAAGTACAGCCCTGACAGCATCTTTTACCTCTGCTTGGGCATCCAGCAGGTGAAACGACAAGAAATCACACAGAGTGAACTCATTCAGTCATGTTGTATTTAGTTTGTTTGATTGGCTCTCGTCGTTCATGTTTACAGTACCTGTTTGAGAACAATCGGATGGAGAACATCTTCGCAGATGTCTTCTATACCAAATTCTGCCATGAAATGTCCAGCATACTCAAAGGATGGAAACCAACTATTTTCCCCAGCGGTGAGTAATTTAAGACGCTAACACGAGACTGGCGTGTTTCTCTGTTGCTCTTCAAACGCCTGTGTGTTCCTGTGTGTTTGTGCAGGTTACGTTCATTCTCGTGTGGAGGAGGAGTATCTGTGGGACTGTAAACAGCTGGGGGCGTTTTCACCTGGCGTGCTGCTCAACACGTTGCTCTATTTCTTCACCAAGTTCTTCAACTACAAGACAGTGGAGCAGCACCGTCGCCTCTCTTTCGCAAATGTCAAACGCTACTCTCGGGGTCCAGCTAACAGCAAAGTGTCCTACCTACGTTTCTATCCCCCGAAAGAGGACGCAAGTGTGGGTCAGTGGTCAGTCATACTTTTTTTTTTATAGTGTTTTTTTTTTATTTATTATTATTATGTTACTTATTAATTTTGTCCTATTTAGATGGTGTCCCTGTAAAGAAGAGGAAGAAGGAAGATGAATGGCAAAGGGTGCTTAAGATACGACAGAACTCAGACAATCCTCTCCGCTGTCCCGTCAAGCTATACGAGTTCTATCTCTCAAAATGGTATGTCAGCGGTTTGTTTAAAGTCACCATGAAACAAAATTTGCAATAGTCTTTTCTTCACTGATGTACAGTGCATCCGGAAAGTATTCACAGCGCTTCACTTTTTCCACATTTTATGTTATGTTACACCCTTATTCCAAAATGGGTTAAATTCATTATTGTCCTCAAAATTCTACAAACAATTCCCCATAATGACAACGTGAAAGAAGTTTGTTTGAAATCTTTGCAAATTTATTAAAAATAAAAAACGAAAAAAATCAAACGTACATAAGTATTCACAGCCTTTGCCATGACATTCAAAATTGAGCTCAGGTGCATCCTGATCATCCACTGATCATCCTTGAGATGGAGTCCACCTGTGGTAAATTCAGTTGATTTGAACATGATTTGGAAAGGCACACACCTGTCTATATAAGGTCCCACAGTTAACAGTGCATGTCAGAGCACAAACCAAGCCATGAAGTCCAAGGAATTGTCTGTAGACCTCTGAGACAGGATTGTATCGAGGCACAGATCTGGGGAACGATACAGAAAAATTTCTGCAGCATTGAAGGTCCCAATGAGCACAGTGGCCTCCATCATCCTTCAATGGAAGAAGTTTGGAACCACCAGAACTCTTCCTAGAGCTGGCCGCCCGGCCAAACTGAGCGATCGGGGGAGAAGGGCCTTAGTCAGGGAGGTGACCAAGAACCTGATGTTAACTCTGACAGAGCTCCAGCATTTCTCTGTGGAGAGAGGTGAACCTTCCAGAAGAACAACAATCTCTGCAGCACTCCACCAATCAGGCCTGTATGGTAGAGTGGCCAGATGGAAGCCACTCCTCAGTAAAAGGCACATGACAGCCCGTCTGGAGTTTGCCAAAAGGCACCTGAAGACACTGACCATTAGAAACAAAATTCTCTGGTCTGATGAAACAAAGATTGAACTCTTTGGCCTGAATGGCAAGCATCATGTCTGGAGGAAACCAGGCACCGCTCATCACCTGGCTAATACCATCCCTACAGTGAAGCATGGTGGTGGCAGCATCATGCTGTGGGGATGTTTTTCAGCGGCAGGAACTGGGAGACTAGTCAGGATCGAGGGAAAGATGAATGCAGCAATATATAGAGTCATCCTTGATGAGAACCTGCTCCAGAGCGCTCTGGACCTCAGACTGGGGCGAAGCTTCATCTTCCAACAGGACAACGTCCCTAAGCACACAGCCAAGATAACAAAGGAGTGGCTACAGGACAACTCTGTGAATGTCCTTGAGTGGCCCAGCCAGAGCCCAGATTCGAACCCAATTGAACGTCTCTGGAGAAATCTGGAAACCGACACGCCCCATCCAACCTGATGGAGCTTGAGAGGTCCTGCAAAGAAGAATGGGAGAAACTGCCCAAAAATAGGTGTGCCAAGCTTGTAGCATCAAACTCAAAAAGACTTGAGGCTGTAATTGGTGCCAAAGGTTCTTCAACAAAATATTGAGCATTTTTTTTATTTATTTTTTTTTTAAATAAATTTGCAAAGATTTCAAACAAACTTTTCACGTCATTATGGGGTATTATTTGTAGAATTTTGAGGAAAATAATGAATTTAATCCATTTTGGAATAAGGCTGTAACAATGTGGAAAAAGTGAACCACTGTGAATACTTTCCAGATGCACTGTATATCCGAGTGAAACCACTTTAGAAATGGAAAAAAAAAGTAAGGTGGGACAGGACTTGATTTCGTCCTTTGTGAATTGATTGGATCGTTGAAAGTTGGGCATTGCTAACTAAACAGAAGCAGATTAAAATTGCCATTTTAGAGCCAGTTGTGAAGGATATTTAGTCCCACCCTCCGCTGAGACACACGCCATGAAGAGAACAGATGTCATTGTGATGGGTTAACATTTTTGATTAAAGATTATGAATGCACATTAATTTAAAAAAAATTATATGGATAATCATTTATAATAAACACTGCAACATTCTGTAAAAAAGGTACTTTTTGTTTTAGGGTCTCCTACAATAGGTTTACATGCATCAAAGGTCAAAAAAAACATTCATTTTCTCATAATATACATTGAACATCACCTCTTTTCTCAGTGTCTGAAATGGTTCGGTCAAGGATTCAGTCTCTCCACTTTGCTTTTACAGATGGTCCAGTCTGTTGTGATTGGTCTACCACTTAAAGCGCTGTCAGAAACTAAACAACCATTACCATATCTGAATTTCAGCTCCGGAAACTTCCTCAGCACTTGTGAGGTGATATGAACAGTAACAATGGCATCAGTTTTACCATATCAATTCCAGCACGAGTCCTCATCCTTTGGAAGTTCAGTAAAGTGGATTTGCATTTGCAGCATTGAAAACAGCGTCTTCTCAACATGTCGACAACACGAACCAAACTCTTCCAGGCTACAACTACAGTGTTTGAGGGCGATTTAAAAAAAAAAAAGTAGATATTGTTCACAGGCAGCCAATGAAGACCATAGCATTTTGCATTATGCAAATTTGTTACAAACCTATGTAGGTTCGAGCAGGAAGTGAGACTGGAATTGCTGACAACTCGTTTCAGGCAGTTCAGAGTCAGTTCTTTCTTTTGGGACACAATAACTGCTTTTTGATTTTTGAAACTTTACAGAGCTTTTACATTCACAAGCAGCTATATTACACACTGCATGAAAGGTAATTTCTGAAAAAGCAAAATAGGGGCACTTTAATCAAATGAGTCATGGTGTATTTTGTTTGTTCCAGCTCACCAGGCATAAGACATCACGCGACCCAATTCTACCTGAGCCCCGAACGTTCCTGCGTACCCAGCAGTCCTACGTGGTTTACAACCACCTCGCTGAGTGATGAGGCTTTGGACAGCATGCTCACACGCATCCTTACTGTCAGAGAGCTGCACATGGAGATGGACAAAACACCCAATGAGACCGATTCAGACAGTGACTCTGACTTCAGACCACTTTAATACAGCACAACTGAGAAAACCTGAACACATTCTCTGGGCTATTGACTTTAGTGCTGAATGCTGGAAAGCAAGCGGTTTGTCATTGTGCATCCTTCTAACTACAAGAAGATTGTAAATGGAAAACATGCAGTTAAACCTCAGTGGGATTGTTATGAGTCACCGCCTTTGTATTATATTTAAACACTAAAGACATTGACAGCATCATTCCAAAAACTTTTTGAAGTTGTTCATGGCAAACCATGTTAGTCCATATAGATTGGAATGTTCCTTAAGTTGGCTGTGGAAAACTCTAGATATTTTTTTTGTATTAAAAAAAAATTAAACTGATTCTGTAAGCCTTTCACCTTTTATTTTCTTGAGAGATACAGAAACCAACTCTTTTCACTTGCATTTTGCATATTAACACATGGTGCATACACACACTCTACTTGATTCACTTATTCCACTCTCAGATTGTGTGTCAAGCACATAAATTATATAAGTTTTGTTTGTCTCAGTGCCATGCTGGTGATTTTAGAAATCATTTTATTTACTTATAACTATAACTGCACAGTTTCTCATGCACAGTTCACCATATGTTTAGAAAAAATGTAAAAAGATACAGCTGCGTGTGATCGTGCAATGCAATGACCATGAGAAAAAAAAAACTATTTTTAATAACGGTTTCTTGCAAATAATTGCAAAGCAAATATATCCAGGTGAAAAATATTTCATACATTTTGGTGAATTACAAGTGCATGAAATAATTTATTCATTTTTTTGTGGGCTAAAAATTGGCCATAAATTAAATGAAGCACCTTTCCTGCAATGGTAGGTCAGCTGTGTGCTAAAGTGTGTCTGCTCAATTAACGATAGTGAGCTTTGCATTTGAATCGAAGATCATTTCAGTTCTTAGGAAACATCCAGAACAAAAATGATTTGGGTTGAACGAATGACTTTTGCATGAAAGTCATCTTGAGCCAACTTTGGTGAAGATTGGACCAAATTTGTAATAAGAGCAGTGAACTATTTTCAAAATCCAAGATGGCCTATTTAGACATCTGAGATTCAAAATCAGTGACTTCACTGAACATTGCATGAGGCAAGAAGGTCTTAAGGCCTCAAAACCTACAAGCAGAAGCAGGTTTGAATAAGAGACCGCAAAACTGTCTACTCAGTCCTGCCCAATCACAACTGTGGGGTGCCACAGACTCCCAACCAGAAGAAAAAATGAGGTCAGAACAAAAGCAACTGGAGGTTATGTGCCCCTAAATAGATAGATATACACATTTTCCAAATAATCCAATGCCATACATTGCTTTCCATGGCCACTATATTTGTCTGGAGGATCTGGTCTCGCATATTCTTTTGTGTAATTGACTGCAGAATCCATCAGACCAGCTATTAAGACCCTGATTGTACTCTGGTATGATAATAACACAGTTCTCTCCCATGTAGTAATTTCCTTGAGGTCCTCTCCAGTTATCTGGTTCAGCTTTAATCCAGTACCTGAAAGAAATTATACTTTTCAGTGAGCATCTTCTCAACACCTGTCAAAAGGGTCAATATATGAAGTTTAGATTTAAAGAACTGTAAATGAAGCATTTTGAGTGCAAAGATTTCAACTACCTAATACTAAGTTCTGTGTTGTCTACCCATAGCCATTGACTCTCTTTCTTCTCATCTGTCAGGCCAATCCAGAACCGCGCTCTATATTTTGTTTTTAGAATGCTCATCAGGAACTCCTTCAAGGGCAAAGTGTTGACTTGTTATTTACATTGCATTACTTTATAATCACACATTTTTTCATGAGTATACAGACTAACCTGTTCGTCTCTGCTGTTTATGATCACCAGATGACCGCCATCTGAGATGCAGGTATCTCGACTCTGTGTCCAGCCCATTATGTTTGAGGAGAAGTAGTAACATTTTCCCGCATGATACTCCCAATCCTTTGGACACGCTTGAAGTTTATAGCATTTGAGATGGGTTATCAATTTGTTTCCTCTTTCATAGCGATGAATGTTGTGATGATGATAATCACTTACCACTGTCATTCAGAGCCCTGGACAGATTTTGTTGCCGGTGATGCATGTCTTGAAGTACCGCTGAAAATTCTGTGTGAAATTGATGAAACATAGTCCCAGTTTACAAAAATATGTTCTAAGAACATTTTTCTAATGTTCCCATTAAAACGTTATTTTTGAATGTTCTCTGAACATTTTAAAATGCTTTAAAAACAATTATTCTTGGTTATGCAAATATTAAAGAAAATCAAGTTTTTAATGTCTATGTGGTGTTTTTAATATGCTTTCAGACAAACCATGTGCAAATTCATAAGTCAACACCATTGTTGAGTATTTTCTCTTTAAAACTGCGGTGAACCAAAGACAGTCTCAAAAACGCTGGTGTTTCTGACGTCACAAACTACCGTATAACCAATCACGTCAACGTGCGGGCGGGCTTTAGCATGTCATTAACTATTCTCTGAAGCAGTGGACAGAGTCTCAAGAGAAGCCAGGTTATCCCGGTATATTTTTCTGTTGCTATGTAAAACCGGGTAGATTAAGCAATATAGCAGGTTATTTATGTATATGATGTATATTACAGTGTTAATGTGATTGTGAACTATATGCCTTTCTGTTTCTAAGTTGTTCAAAGCATTTCTAAGGATAGCCTACTGACTGATACTGAAGGCAGACTGAGATGGCAAACAGGAACATGGTTTGTGTAACATTAGCAACACATTATTAGCTGTTTAATAACGTATTCAAGCAAAATGATAATCATATTAATTACCGTTACTTGTCCGACGTTGTAAAGAGCGCCAGTGTCCAGCGTTTACCTCAGTAAATTGGCTGACTGTATTTCTAAGCTCGCTCGAGTGATTGGGGGCGGGGCTAATTTGCATATTCATAGATCCGTGTATACTAAATGAAGCAAGGGTGTAGAGTTACATTCAAGCTATTTTAAGGCACGAATAATTTTTTTTCACAGGAAAAAAACGTTTAAATATGTCATTTTGGTGATCAAAGATGAATTTTAAGGGATAAAATGATTGACTACAGGGGGACTTTAAGGGAACATTTTGCAAACATATTGGGAACATTATGGAACCATTAGGTGAATATCCAACTAAATGTTTCAGGCAAAAAAGTTCCATGAACGATGTATAAATGTTTTTGTGCTAACTTTGTGAAGAACATTATTAAAGACCAGATAACTTTGAACGAATGTTACTGGAAGAACATTTGTTCAGAACTTTGAGAGAACCACAACATTGGCTAAAGTTCTGAGAACGTTCCCTGTTTGCTGTGATGTTTATAGTGATATAATGCATGATTTTTATTGGACAGTTTTAAACTGTAATTTGAGAGTTTACCTGTGAAGTTCTCATTCAGTGCAGAGTGGAGCTGCTGAAGATCTTTAAGCCTTTTCTCTGTATGTACATCTAAAAAAGTTATAGTTAGATGTTAACCTGCATTTATATAGTGTAGATAGAAGCTTGTTTCTGCCACAGAATAAAAAATTAATAAAAAAGGTAATTGCGACTTTTTTTCCTCACAGTTACGCTAACCCTTACATCTCACTTACATGGAAAAAGGTCAGAATTGGGGGATATATACAGTCACATTACATCTGACTTTTTAATTAGCAATTGTGAGTTTCTCAAGCAAGATGCGTACTATAGAGCACCTAAAGTGACATGGTGGTGGGAAAAATATATATATCAATGCTGAAAAACTGGCTTCCATAATATTGTGTATTAAAATTACGGTACAATGGGGCTAAAGGCGCACTGGGGTAAAAGGTTTTAAACCACTTGATAGCACAAAAAAAATTCAGTTCAAAAGCACTTTTCTTAACAACCGCTTTTGATGCACATGGAAATTGCAAAAGCACATTTTTCTTAAGGTGTGCCTTTAGCCCTGTTCTACCCTACATTCGTACATTGGTTGCTGAGTGCGATAAGTCCACCCGTGAGGAGAGCAGTCAGAGCAGTCAGAATGCACAGAGCCGTTAGTAACAGTCGAACACAGTCACCACACAGTTTGGTCTTTTGTGAAGCTTGAGAAGAATCACCTACAAGAATTGATATGAGAGAGTGTTTTAATATCCCAAATCACAATTAAAGGGTTTAATCAAGCATATACAAATAAAACAGTTTGAACAAGCACAAGGATCAGTAAATTGTGACTTGTGGTCAATATAAAGACTTCAGATGCAAAAACCTGATGTCTATCTGACATTTTTCTTTTAAATTAGCATTTTTATCAGGCTCCTATCTAAGTTTAGGTTCAGTAATTTCACTTTAACCCTTAAAATTGTATGGGGGGTCAATATGACCCCCATCGACTTTTCCTTAGTTAAAAAAACGTTTCCCTTCATCTCAGTTGCATAAAGTTTTGTGACTTTTTTTCTACATTATCTACACTATATTGCCAAAAGTTTTGGGATGCCTGCCTTTACATGCACATGAACTTTAATGACATCCCATTCTTAATCCGTAGGGTTTAATATGGAGTTGGCCCACCCTTTGCAGCTATAACAGCTTCAACTCTTCTGGGAAGGCTTTCCACAAGGTTTAGGAGTGTGTTTATGGGAATTTTTGAACATTCTTCTAGAAGCGCATTTGTAAGGTCAGGCACTGATGTTGGACGAGAAGGCCTGGCTCAAAGTCTCCGCTCTAATTCATCCCAAAGGTGTTCTATCAGGTTGAGGTCAGGACTCTGTGCAGGCCAGTCAGGTTCCTCCACACCAAACTCACTCATCCATGTCTTTATGGACCTTGCTTTGTGCACTGGTGCACAGTCATGTTGGAACAGGAAGGGGCCATCCCCAAACTGTTCCCACAAAGTTGGGGGCATGGAATTGTCAAAATATCTTGGTATGCTGAAGCATTAAGAGTTCCTTTCACTGGAACTAAGGGGCCAAACCCAACCCCTGAAAAACAACCCCACACCATAATCCCCCCTCCACCAAACTTTACACTTGGCACAATGCAGTCAGGCAAGTACCGTTCTCCTGGCAACCGCCAAACCCAGACTCGTCCATCGGATTGCCAGACAGAGAAGCGTGATTCGTCACTCCAGAGAACACATCTCCACTGCTCTAGAGTCCAGTGGTGGCATGCTTTACACCACTGCATCCCACGGTTTGCATTGCACTTGGTGCTGTAAGGCTTGGATGCAGCTGCTCAGCCATGGAAACCCATTCCATGAAGCTCTCTACACACTGTTCTTGAGCTAATCTGAAGGCCACATGAAGTTTGGAGGTCTGTAGCTATTGACTCTGCAGAAAGTTGGCGACTTCTGTGCGTCTCAGCATGCAACGCATGCTGGGGACCCATTCTTTCACAAATGTTTGTAGAAGCGTCTGCATGCCTAGGTGCTTGATTTTATACACCTGTGGCCATGGAAGTGATTGGAATACCTGAATTCAATGATTTGGAGGGGTGTCCCAATACTTTTGTCAATATAGTGTATCTATACACATAAAAAACTGGGCTTGATTCGGTTGTTCTAAAGGTATGTATAAAAAAAAAGTCACCGTTCTTGCTGTTTGAAAATGAATGGGAAAAGCGGGGGAAAAAGGTGTTTTTTATGTTTTATTTGTCAAAAAAAACAATCAATAAATCCAGCATAAATCTAAATTTTTTATACATAATTGAAGGCTGGTACTAGAGCATTAATGCAATGTGGAATGAACATGATTACTCAGGTGTGTGTTCATTCTTCACTTTTGTTGTTGTTTTATTTGCCTTTTATTTGCCTTATGTTGTATTATTGCAAAAACAAGACACTTCAAAAGACCTCAAACAACAACAAAAAAATTCTAAACTTTGATGAAAATACTGATTTAATGTATTTTATACTGTTTAAATATACATATTCTCAAACTATACGTCACAAAAGCAGTTATAACCAATATTATCTGCCTGCAATACCGGAGGCTGCACTTTTAGGGCTGCCGCAGTTTCAGGACTGCATTTCTAGTACCCTAGTTTTTTGTGAGAGTGCCATCTAGCCAACTGTACTCCAACAGAGGAGACCTGATTCAAACTTTTTCCACCTTATTTTTAACATAGGCCTAACAGCAGGCACGGCCATTTTGAACTTAATTACTTAAATTAGTTTAAATATTTCAACAGGGTTACCAAGGGGTAGGTTTAGGGCTAGGGGTTGGTTAGGACAATATATGAATTAAACTTAATCAATTAAACAACTAAATCATTGCTAGGGTAGAAGTGTGGTCCTAGAATTAAATGCGGTCCTGAAAATGCAGCCCACTGTTTTTTAAAACTATATTTCCTGCAGATTTTTCTCTAAACAGCAGATGGCAGAATTCTGCCTCTAACACCTAAATCAATATCCAGAAACAACTTATTATTATTTAATTTTGATCACCATTAAAGTTTTTTTTTTTTTTTTTTTTCCATAAAAATGTAATATTTCATATGCATGCTAATGGTGTAGTTGAGGAATCTTGCAGTAAATAGGTAAAAACTTCATATCCCCAAAACACAGCATAAACGTAGATGAGAAGTAAACGGGAAAAATTATATATAATTTGTATTAATAAAATGTATATTTTTTTTATAACTACAATCGCTCTATAAATGTTTGGGGTCATATCGACCCACAAACACCCAGATAGGAAACAAATACAGTGTGAGGGTTAATGGCAATTAAACGTGTATTAGTCAGTTACTGAAATGCATTATTTTCAAAAATGTCACAGATAATAGTAAAATTAAAATGTTAGTTTTTTTGTACTGATGCTACTATGATTTCATAAGAACATCAACATCCTGCCATGGACTTCCCAGTTTAATGTCACGTTACTTGAGTAATGTTTAATTTACTTGAGTAATGTTTAATTTACTTGAGTTATGTTTAATTTACTTGAGTTATGTTTAACCTGATGGAGTTTTGGTTCCTTGCCACTGTCGCCTTTGGCTTGCTCAGTTGGGGACACTAAAATTTTAAACTAAATATTCAAATAAATTTTCAACTATATTACTGATCTGCCCGCATTGACACTATATGATAATTGAAATGAGCTGGATAACATCAACGTTTTCTCCAGAGCGAATCAAATTCTGTTGCATTATTTTCCTGTTAACACTGTGAAGCTGCTTTGAAACAATCAGCATTGTAAAAAGCGCTATATAAATAAAGGTGACTTGACTTGACTTTAATTTACATTAATTGTGTTTAAACTTAAACATGATTCATGAGCCTGATGCGTCTCTAAACTCAAATATCTTAATTTTACTGCAAACTTGGCATGAACTGTTTTCAAACTCGCTCTTCGTTTGCAACAGGAGCATTTACAAAAAAGCATGTTATGTAAGAATGTACAAAAACAACTCGTACTGAACACTCACCTAATTGACACTGATCTGGATCATTAATGTCAACTTTATTTCTCTTCACAAATACGACCTCCGAATAGACAACGTCCACAGACATTTTACTCAGCCTTTGATTCAGAAAGGATGCTTCTCGATTGCCGTATCAGCAAATTACGAGAAGTTAATGAAAAAGGAACTTAATGTTTTCTTAATCTTGTCAAGAATCTGATGTCATATCTTATGAAATGTTATAAGACTGCAGTCGCAGGGGCGTCGCACCCGTGGGGGATGTGGGTGTTTTAACACCATATATTAAACAAACAACATATATTAAAGGAATAGGGTCAAACAGTTACAGCTGTGGCACTAGCAAACCTCAGTGAATACTGAAAAGTAATATCATGAAATAAATGCAAACAATATCTAATGGTAATAGGCTACTGTTGTTTAATGTCAACATTTTTCAACTTCCAGCTTTCAACTTCACTTACAGGATTTCTCTTGAAAAAGGTGTCAGTCTTCTCCTGCCTCATCTTAATGATACTGCGTGACAAAAAGACTTGATAGTGACATGGGTCTGACAGGACTGTGACTGTGACTGCTAAATTTTGCTTACTTGCGCCTTGAAAAGGGGAGATATAAGTAAAAAAAACCAAAAAAAAAACCAAAACGCGTGTTTTAACACCCACACTTTTCCCGGTGAGAGGGTTCAACACCCGCACTTTTTCTGCAGTTTTTCCGCAGTTTTGCACAAACGCCTTACAGCAGTCGCTCCTCTCCTCTCCTCTCCCCTCCCCTCCCCTCCCTCTCAAACACGTTGAGTGTGACCGGCTGATGATTGGCTCTCTTGGTGTGTTAGATTTATCTGTCAGCTCGCGCTGAGGAGGCGGGAACTTATGGTTATGGTTATTTACATTTCCCTTTTCCAGGTACTTTGAATGAGTGTTTATGCTTTCGAGGTTTTTAAATAAGCTTGATATATGTTTGGGAAGATGTTCTGTTTATGTTTTGTTGACATGTCGAGTGTCTTATTTCGTTTTTTAGACTAATGCTAATTGCTAATTGGGATATTGTTCAGCATCTAGCTAAATTCGGTTATGTATGTGGCATGCAATGTATAAAGTAACTGTGATGAAGAAGGCAGGGAATTGACGAGGAGGAGGGACAAATTGTCATTGTTAAGCCGTGTATTTATGGGTTTATTGCCAGTGCAATTGATTTTGATATTTTGAGCATTGTTTGTTGATTAGCTGAATACTTTTGTGGATACCTGTTGTGTTTGATTGTACCTGTTGAGGAGAAAAAAGTGAGAAATGATGACATTGTTTGCATACCTGTTGAAGAACTATTAAAGAAAAGTGTATATTATTTTAATGTTTAAAAACAGTAAATTGTTACATTATTTATACCACCAGAAAAAAAGCTCTGTGGGCGTTTTTTTTTTTTGTTGTTTTTTTTTTTACTTATATCTCCCCTTTTCAAGGCGCAAGTAAGCAAAATGTAGCAGTCTCAGTCAGTCCTGTCAGACCCATGTCACTATCAAGTCTTTTTGTCACTCAGTATCATTAGGATGAGGCAGGAGAAGATTGACACCTTTTTCAAGAGAAATCCTGTAAGTGAAGTTGAAAGCTGAAAGTTGAAAAATGTTGAAATTAAACAACAGTAGCCTATTACCATTAGATATTGTATGCATTTATTTCATGATATTACTTTTCAATATTCACTGAGGTTTGCTAGTGCCACAGCTGTAACTGTTTGACCCTATTCCTTTAATATATGTTGTTTGTATATCTGGAGTTTGTAACAAAAATAATTTTCCCCAGGGATTAATAAAGTATTTCTGATTCTGATTCTTTAGCAAGTCTACTGTTGTGTATTTTAACAACAGAGTTTTGACTTATTTTCTGTGTGTTCGGAGTGTGTTTTTATACTTTTCTAGTATCACTCATTTAAATGGGAAGCTTTTTATATATTGTATGTTATACCTTTTGTACCCTTCTGTCATTGTATTCATCATTTTTATTGTTAACAAACAACCCACATCCATCCCCCGCACTTTTGAAAAGCTTGCTACGCCCCTGAGTGGTACACATAGGGTGACATGTTTTGCACGGAAGGACCTCTATGAATAGTTTTAGGTTTAGCCTAATATCTTAGGTTTAAAGTTAGGCCTAACAGAACTTGGATATTATTAATTCATTCATTTGCTACAAATGTATACGAACACATATCATTTCAATGAAATAAAATAAGAAAGGAAGTAGATAAAAATGGGTTACCTTTTAACCATTTTAATCACGTTTAGGGGATTTTTTTTTTTTTTTTTACAGTTCTCTTAAATGGTCATGTGGTCTTTGACAAATTCATTTTTAACAGTATAAATATAATAATGCAGAACATGGCTCAATATATAGTCATACATATTTTTATTATATTAAATTTAAAGACAAATTCAATAGGAACAAAACTTTAATGACTGAATAAGTTAATTGAATACAATTTTTTAATTAGGCCTATATTTAAATCTACATTTCGATTAGGCTATTTTATTTTATTTAATACATTACATTTCTTAAATATAATGACGAATTAATTAACTATTAACTGCAAATTATCACGACAACAAATAAAAGGAATGTTTAAAAAGGGAGACTTTTATTTTGAAAACCCGTGACGTGTTTTCTTCGGTCGCTGACTTCACCACACAAATGGACGGTTCACTCGCTAATCCTTCTGTGTGGGACACACAAAAGGTGTATAAACACCACGAGCAACAAAATGTTGCCCAAACACGCGCAAAATACAGAGAGGGAAGACGCCTCAGAGCTGTTAAGGTCGGTTTATTTTATAAATTGTTTTAGCTTATCGTACCCTGCAGCAATCAGTGTGCGTCTATAAAACAGAGTCATCTCACTAGTTTTTGAATCACAGACAGTCAAAATAATAGGCATATTTCCATGGCTGAATCGTTGATTTCAGGTGTACACCATCAACTTGGAGTCTCGGTTCCTGTTAGTTCAAGGAGTGCCCGCTATTGGAGTGATGGCAGAGCTGGTGCAGCTCTTTGCTCTCTATGGAGTGATCGAGGAGTACAGGGCACTTGATGAATACCCAGCAGAGCAGTTCACTGAAGTCTACTTGTTTAAATTCCAGAAGCTGACAAGTGCAAGGTAAAGACACACTAAAACATGTTCAAAGTGAGCTTGTGCCAGAGTGATACAGAGGAACAATCACTTTTAGTTCACCTGGGTCATTCCACAGAATGGGTGATTTTAAAATCTCTGTCATATGCATGATCACCAAGGCAAGGCAGCATTTGTTTGGTCAAACATACAGTGAAAATATTAGGAAATAAAATTACAATTTAAAATAGCTTTTCTATTTTAAAATGTAATTTATTCCTGTGATGCAAATCTGAATTTTCAGCATCATTGCTTCAGTCTTCAGCGTCACATGATTCTTCAGAAATCATTCTAATATGATGATTTGCTGCTATTTCTTATAACTGTGGAAACTGATAAATAATGTTCTTGATTATTTGAAGAATAGAAAGTTCAAAAGAACAGAGTTTTTTTTAAATAACCTTTTGTAACTAAACTAACAAGTGGAAGCTTGTTTCGCCCACTGAATTAAAAAAAAAATTATCTCGCAATTGTGAGTTTACATCTTGTAATTCTGACTTTTTTTCTCAGACTTGAGATATAAACTTGCAATTGTGAGTTATAAAGTCCAATTATGAGGTAAAAAAATACTGACTTTTTTTCTCGCAATTGTGATTTTATATCGCGCAATTCTGACTTTATTATTCACAATTGCGAGTTTATACAGTTGGAAGAAAAAGTGTTAACCCCTAGCAGAATCTGTGAAAATGTTAGTTATTTTAACAAAATACGATAGATTATACAAAATGCATGTTATTATTTATTTAGTACTATGAATATCCTGAATAAGATATTTTGCATAAAATATGTTTACACATAGTCCACAAGACAAAATAATAGCTGAATTTATAAAAATGACCCTGTTCAAAAGTTTATGAACCATTGATTCATGTGTCGTTACCTGGATGATCCATGGCTGTTTTTTTGTTTTGTGATGGTTGTTCATGAGTCCACTGTTTGTCCTTTTCTTATTTAAACAAAATACATCCTGTTCAAAAGTGTTCACCCCCGGCCCGTGTTTACTTCTGGAGCATCAGTGAACGTTTGAACCTTTTTTTAATAGTTGTGTTTGAGTCCCTCAATTGTCCTCAGTGTGAAAAGAAGGATCTCAAAATCAAACAGTCACTGCTGGAAAGGGTTCAAATATGCAAAAGATGCTGGAAAACTGAAGAATTTGCAGGACCTGCAGGATTTTTCTGATGAACATTGGGCAGTTTAACTGTTCAGGACAAACAAGGGACTCATGAACAACCATCACAAAACAAAAAAACAGCCGTGGATCATAAACTTTTGAACGGGGTCATTTCTATAAATTCAGCTATTATTTTGTCTTGTGGACTATATGTAAACATTTTTTCAGTACTAAATAAATAACATGCATTTTGTTAAAATAATTCACAGATTCTGCAAAGGGTTCACATACTTTTTCTTGCAACTGCATCTCGCAATCCTGACTTTAACTCACAATTACGAGTTTATATCATGCAATTCTGGGGGAAAAAAGTCAGAAAAAAATTGAGACATAAGTTGCAATTACCTTTTTTATTCTGTGGCGGAAACAAGCTTCCATAGTTAATAGTTTAATTTCAACTCTTTTTTTTTTTTTTACTCAAGGTTGTGACACTTGAATCTGATTATTATAAAGAGAATTTAATGCTGAAATTTGTACAAATATATCGTTTTAAATAATCAGTTGTTTCTTTTACAATAAGCAAACATCTAAAAAATAATGTAACTCCATAAATATCGGATTGTTTAATTATTTATTTTTATTTAATGCCTATAATAACACAAAGTTAATGCAGTCTTTTCATTAAAGGCACAATATGTAAGATTTTTGGATTAAAATATCCAAAAACCACTAGAACAATGTTGTATATTTTCTTGACTTGTGTACTTACATTATCCCAGATGTTTCCAAGAATGTTTAAATCCAGAGAAATAAGCAATTTTAACCAGGACACGGACCATGTGTCGCCTATCAATGACATCATACCCGTTACCCTCGATTTCCAGTTTTATTTTGTAGAAACCATGGAAACACTAAAGACGCTTTAATATATTATGTGTTTTATTAGACAGGTGAGCAACTGTTTGGATACATTCATCGACAGAAAACTAATCATTGTTATATAGCTCAACACAGTTAGTCTTATTGTTTAAATCTGGTTTTATTTATTTACTGCGAGTACCATGTTTTACCATAGCTTATATCGATCTAGCTTACTGCAGTGTAAACAAGTGTCTCATAGTAGCTGCCGAGCGAACGCACAGAGTAGCATTATAACATACATTTCAACACACTCAAATGTGTGTAATATGATAAAACAGCGCTGCATTACCACACATACGCATGAGCGGAAGAAGCGGAAGCAGCGACTGTGGCATAATAAAAGCTCCACGAAATCAAGACGTCATCAAGCTACGCCTTTGTTTTGAATAATCGACCTCTAGCGGCGAAAATTACATATTGTGGCTTTGTCGTTTTATACACGTTCATGACTCAAAAAGCAGTTGTATCATGGAATAACATGCATGTGTTACAATGTGGAAATTTGCAGGGTAGCTAAACGGCATACTGATGAAAAGAGCTTCTTTGGGGGTCAGCTGCATGTCTGCTATGCCCCCGAGTACGAAACTGTGGAAGAGACGAGGCACAAGTTACAGGACAGGAGGAGATATGTTAACAGAGCAAGCCAAAACACAGGTATTTTTAATCGTGTCTATTAATAGGTTACATCTGTAGAAAATCTATCTTAATCTATCTGCGTGTTGTTTTTTCAGCAAAACACTATGATCAGCAACAGGAAGTAAACACAGAGTCATCAAGCACGGACACACAAGCAGCAGCAGCACCTGAGATCCAGAAAAACTTTGTGAGCACCAGAAGGGAGAATGTAAAGTCTGACTATTTGGGCTTTCCCGTGCAGCCTTTGCCCCCAACAGAGGATGTTTCTTATAGACTTCCCAATTTTACACAGCCATTACAATGGCAGTGGACCACTGAAACAACATCACCTACAGAGGATAAGATGGGCTCTCTACATAATTCCATCCCTCCTGTCCCAGAAACTTCAAAGCAGAGTGCATCATCCTCATTTTCAAGTGTTAAAGAGAGAGATTTGGGTAAAAGGCAGACGAACCTGTCACCACCTATTAGATTTATGCCAAGGACTACACATTTAGAAAGTAGAAAAAGAAAATTGGAGGAGACAGTGATCTTTTTGAATGAAACTGAGACTCTAATTGGCCCAAAATTACCAGAGCTGCCCAAGGTGGACATGGAGGATCATTCATTAAACGTAACCGCCAATATGATCCGTCAAACTATGACTAAGGTTAGTTTGTCTGTTTTATTCCTGCTGTAAATATTATTTAAAGAGAACTTAGTATGCCCTTTTACAAAGTCTTGATTTTGGTTTTGGGGTTAACTAGAATAGGTTTTCATGCTTGAACGTTCAAAAAACATTTTTCACATTAGCCAGATTTCCATCCAAAAATTGTTTCAATAATTTTATGTATATATTTTAATATATAATAAAGTTTTGTTTCAAAATGGATGAGGAAAATATAGCGCCTTGAAAATCTCTGCATCTTGTCAAAAATAAAAATGGAGCTTCTGTCAAATGAAGGAAGGGTGTTGAGTTTTCGAATTAAGACTGCAGCTCTATAGGCCATTTAAAAAAGTTAAATATAGGCCTACACAAATAAAAAGTTTAGTTTACAGCTGCATCTGTCTCTGAGGGAAAAATGAGCAGCAATGTGATGTTTTTGATCGATTTGATGTTATTGAACTCTGAAGCCAGAACAAATAACTTTTTTTGGTTTGAATGATCTGAATACATGCGTTCTCGGCACGTCAAACCGCGACTGGCTTGACTTCATGTTCAAGGCATATTGTTGCTATATGACTGGACATTTTACTGTACCAATCTTTTTTATGGATCCTAAAATTTTGCATACAGGACAATTGAGCTGCTCTGTGTCCAAACCCATGGGCTTCATCACATAAAGGCAGTTTCATGCAGTCCTGTCAGACAAACTGTCCCACTTTGTCGTGATCTTCTGATTAATATTTCCTAATTTAGTAATAGGCCTATTATTCGTGAAAATAGAATAATCTCATTACTCTCTGCATTTTACAAATATTTGGGATGCGAAAGATAAATTTAATATAATTTGCGATACACGCGGAATTATTTATGGAAACGACTCGGGCAGATTTTTTTAGCGATACAACAGAACTTATGCAAATATGTTTGTTTTTTTTAGGGATGACATCATTACGCACACCATTTTATCTGTAAAATGCCAACTGGATTGAAATATTCACTTTGTCGATATCAAAACAGATCAAAAAGTGGATGGAAACTTGGCTATTGTTGCAGCACCTCTCTTCCCAGTCTGTCAGTAACGCTCTGTTTCGTTCCTGTCTCTATGAAGCCCCTCCTTCTGAAAAGAGCAATGTTCCCTGAGTGTGTTGCAATTCAAGCATGTTTGGGTTGGGAAGTGTCACGCCCCTTACCATAACTGCGAGTTTCAACACACTACTAACTAACTCAACCAGGCCTCACCACCTTTATTTAGCATATGCCTTGGGCGGGAATTATTTAAATGAGGAATATTGTGGCGTGTTCATTCCCAGAAGAAAACTCAAGACTCCAATGAAGGCGTTTCAGGGAGTTCAGAAACAGTGACACTGATATAGAGAAAAACTCCCGCTGGAGTGACTTTGTGCTTTGCAACATTTCACACTAAAGAATGTTGAAAATGTAAAACAGCATAATAGGTCCCATTTTAAGTATGTTTGTGCAGTTTTTAGTGATGGTATATTGCAATCTTTCTTTTTTAGGTGGCATCTGTTCCAGAGGTCAAACCTGTACAAGTGAAGACCACTATTGCAAAGCCACGCAGAAGAATTTAATAAGACAATCGTGGGCTTACATTAAACAATAATTTAGCTATTTATTTCAGTTACAGCCATGAACATTTTTTGACAAACCATTTTTTTATTTTATACAAAATTCATTGGTTCTTTTCAATATTCATGTGGTTCCTGGAATGCATGTTGCTCAAATGACCGTATTCTCTGCCAAACAAATGGGGGGAAAAAAAACATTTAAGAGCACGTCCTTTTAAAATTACAATACATTTTACATGCACAAATAGTTGCTTGTGATTTTTCTACCTTTGTATCTGGGAGGCAGTTGCCAAAAGCTTCTAGTAAAAGGTTTTCATCTATGACTGTCTTCTCAAAATCGTTATAGGAAACTCTCCCATCATGGTCATAATCCTGAAAAAAAAGAATGCGTCTTTTATACTTAACAATGGTAAAATATTCAATATACATTTTCTCAGTCTGACACATAGTAGTACCATTTTTTTCAAGGCAATTTCCACAACATCCTTAATCCCCTCGTCGGGATCCTCTTCGGTGGGTTGCCTGATGAGGCTGTCTTTCAGCATTTGAATCATCTCCTCCCGTGAGATGTGTCCGTCCCCATTCAGGTCGTATACATCAAAACAGACTAGGCATTATACATGTAATATTACTTCATGTACATAACCTTATAAATTATAAAATATAAAAGAACTCACATTTTATTTTTTCATCCAGCGTGCCTCGTAAAAAGACAGACAGACCTTCCACCCACTCTTTGACACTTACGTAGGTGTCATTGTCCTTGTCAAAGACACGAAAAACTGAATGCACAAGGGGTTAAAACAAAAATTTGCAAAACTGGTTAATATCCTCCTTGAGGCTCAGACAAAAGAGAATCTTTTTTATATTAGTAGTATTTGATGAATAGGAAAATATTGTAAAGATTTAGCTATTATTATTGTCAGGTACTAATATCCTTATATTTGTTAAACTGCAAATGAGATACATATATATGTACACACACAGATACAGTACTGGTGAAAAGTTTGGACCCATTACTATTTTTATGTTTTTTAAAGAAGTCTCTTATGCTCATCAAGCCTGAATTTATTTGATAAAAAAAACAGAAAAAAATGCAATATTGTGAAATATCATTACAATTTAAAATAATGTTATAATAAAATAGTTTTCTATTTTAATGATTTAAAATATAATTTATTTCTGTGATCAAAGCTGAATTTTCATCAGCCATTACTCCAGTCTTCAGTGTCACATGATCCTTCAGAAATTATTCTAATATGCTAATTTATGATCAATGTTGGAAACAGTTGTGCTGCTTAGTATTTTTCTGGAACCTGTGATACTTTTTTCAGGATTCATTGATGAATAAAAAGTTAAAAAGAACAGCATTTATTCAAAATTGAAATCTCTTCTAACAATATAAGTATTTACTATCATCTTTTATCAATTTAATACATTCTTGCTGAGTAAAAGTATTTAAAAAAAAAAAAAAACAATTACTGACCCCAAACTTTTGAATGGTAGTGTTCACCGATCAGGCATAACATTATGTCCTAATATTGTGTTGGTCCCCCTTTTGCTGCCAAAACAGCCCTGACCCGTCGAGGCATGGACTCCACTAGACCCCTGAAGGTGTGCTGTGGTATCTGGCACCAAGATGTTAGCAGCAGATCCTTTAAGTCCTGTAAGTTGCGAGGTGGGGCCTCCATGGATCGGGCTTGTTTGTTCAGCACATCCCGCAGATGCTCGATTGGATTGAGATCTGGTGAATTTGGAGGCCAAGTCAACACCTCAAACTCGTTGTGCTCCTCAAACCATTCCTGAACCATTTTTGCTTTGTGGCAGGGCACATTATCCTGCTGAAAGAGGCCAGAGCCACCAGGGAATACCGTTTCAATGAAAGGGTGTACATGGTCTGCAACAATGCTTAGGTAGGTGGTACGTGTCAAAGTAACATCCACATGGATGGCAGGACCCAAGGTTTCCCAGCAGAACATTGCGCAAAGCATCACACTGCGACGCGCACGCACCCGGCCATCCACGTGATGTAAAAGGAAACATGATGCATCAGACCAGGCCACACTCAAAAAAAAGACTTGTTGAATTTACTTAAAGCAGCATCAAGTGGTTCCACGCAACTATATTGAGTAATTTTTACAAATAACAATTTAGTTATATGAACAAAAGAAATTCAAGTAAAGCTGACAAAATTTCTTTGAGTAAATACTGTCACTGTTACATAATATTTATATGTGCAGTTTACTTAATGTTATGTTAAATTTATAAAAGTTTATTATGTATGGTGAACACATTTATCGATTTAATGTACCTTATTAAATTAACTATTTGCTCTACAAGTGCAAGTGGAAAACTATTAAATTACAACAAGCATATTTATTGAAACAAAATGCAAAAATAACTCATTGGACAAACTCAATTTAATTGAGGGCAGGAATTCCATCCAATAAATATGGGTATATGAGTGCCCACAGCCTAAACACAGGCACCACTCTGCATAATGGTAACCACAAAATTACAGAAACTCCTCTAAATGTCCAACATAACTGAACGTTAAACTAACATAAACTAACAACATCTTTCCCTTTACTAAAAAACAAAAAAAAACACTTGAATCCCTAAATTTACTCTCCTAATGCAGTCCCTTGCAAAGCATGCAGGGAACTACAGATCCACTGCCCAGTTTGTTAGTTTCACTCAGCAATGTTAAGTTGACCGGACAAACGCTTATTAAGTAAAGCTGACAATACTCATTTTTAGTAGAAACAACTCAGTAAATTTAAGTTCATGTAGTTACATGAGTTTTTAAGTAATGTGAACAAGGATGATTTGAGTGCAACTAACAACAGTGAAAGTTAATTTTTTTGAGTGCACCTTCTTCCATTGCTCCATGGTCCAGTTCTGATTCTCATGTGCCCATTGTTGGCACTTTCAGCGGTGGACAAGGGTCAGCATGGGCACCCTGACTGGTCTGCGGCTATGCAGCCCCATATGCAACAAACTGTGATGCACTGTGTATTCTGATACCTTTCTATCAGAACCAGCATTAACTTCTTGAGCAATTTGAGCTACAGTAGCTCGTCTGTTTGATCGGACCACACGGGCCAGCCTTCGCTCCCCATGTGCATCAATGAGCCTTGGCCGCCCACGACCCTGTCGCCGGTTCACCGCTGTTCCTTCGTTGGACCACTTTTGATAGATACTGACCACTGCAGACCAGGAACACCCAAGAGCTGCAGTTTTGGAGATGCTCTGACCCAGTCGTCTAGCCATCACAATTTGGCCCATGTCAAACTCGCTCAAATCCTTACGCTTGCCCATTTTTTCCTGCTTCTAACACATCAACTTTGAGGACAAAATGTTCACTTGCTGCCTAATATATCCCACCCACTAACAGGTGCCGTGATGACGAGATAATCAGTGTTATTCACTTCACCTGTCGCTGTCATGATGGTATGCCTGTATATTGTTAAAAAAGATTTCTATTTTAAATAAATGCTGTTCTTTTTTTAACTTTTTATTCATCAAAGAATCCTGAAAAAAGTATCACAGGTTATAAATATACGTGTGTGTGATAGATACAGTATACTATTGTATACTAATATATATATTATATACTAATTTATATACTAATATATACTTTGTATATACTTAGTATATATTTATTTATATACTAATAATATATATTATATACTAATTTATTTATATTTAGCCTATATATATTTTTATATTTAAATATACTCTCACACACCACTATATAATATACTATACTGTCCACTTTAGTATTCAACAGACTATGCTACGGTCTATAATCGTCCTCATCCAAATCAGTAACGTACCTCTATCCATCATCACATCTTCGGTCATCCCGAATGTGTTGTGCAGGATATTTCTGAACCTGACCCGGTCGAGTCCATGAGCCGCTCTTCTCTCCGCCTGCTCTCCCAGCAGACCGTTGAACAGCCTTATTAGACACTCCGCCTCGGTTTTATCGACTACAACATTATCATTAAACAAGGTATTTATTGTAACGCTGACTTTATAGTGCAGGGCACATTCGGGTAATGAACTAACAGCTGCTATCAAACGTTTTATTTGAATTGTATAATAAAGAATAATATTAAATGACATATAAGAAGAAAAAAACTGCAGTTAGTAGATACCTACAATGTTTGACTTGCTTGCATAAAGTTTCAGCGAGGTTTTGAATGAGTTTTCTGTTCATTGCCGACATTTTCTGCAAGTTCTTACACAAGTCTTTCGTTAGATGTTGCTATAGAAACGCGTAATGGAGGCGGAGAAATGTAGTGACGAGACCTGTAGGCGACACACGTGATGATACTTGGCTTAAAGGGATAGTTCATCCAAAAATGAAAATTAGCCCATGATTTACTCACCCTGAAGTCATCCTAGGTGTATATGACCTTCTTCTTTCAGACGAATACAATCGGAGTTATTAAAAATTGCCCTGGCTCTTCCAAGCTTTATAATGGCAATGAATGGCTGATCTGTTTTGAAATCCATAAAAGTGCATCTATCCATCATAAAAGATATCCACACGGCTCCGGGGGGGTTAATAAAGGCCTTCTGAAGCGAAAGCGATGCGCTTGTGTAAGAAAAATATCCATATTTAAAACTTTACAAACTAAAATAACTAGCTTCCGGCAGACAGCCTACGCAAGTCGACTTACGGCAAAAGAATAACCCCTGATGCAATATATGATGCAGAATGTAGGAGTATCACAAGCTTTGACGCCTCTCGCGGTTCAAACAAATAGGGCTGGGCAACAAACTCAAGCCCCTCTTATATCGAAATCCTCCAGCTTTTCTCTTTAAAAATTCTCGTTTTAGACTTCTAATTTATGACCGGTGTTTTGTTTTGCTTTATCCTCTGCGCTTCCACGTTCGTCAATACGTCATGCGTCAGGTCAGGGGTTATTCTTTTGCCGTAAATCGATGCTTGCGGCCATCTGTCGGAAGCTAGTTATTTTTTTCACACAAACGCATCGCTTCGCTTCAGAAGGCCTTTATTAATATACACCTAGGATGACTTGAGGGTGAGTAAATCATGGGTTAATTTTCATTTTTGGGTGAACTAATCCTTTAACACATCAGCATGAAGATATAAAAGTATTGGCAATTTTGTATACTTCATTATCCTGAACGGTAAATTCTTTATTCATAAATGTCGATTGGCTAAATCTCCTTTTTTTTTGTAACAAACTTGCTCTTTTAATGAAGTCGCCTAAAGTTGTGAAAACGGCTATTCTTAACGTATCTGAGGAGACTTCAGTAAACAAAAATATAAGTAAATCAGTGGATTAAAGTGAATGAGAACAAATGTTCTCTCTTATAAGATTAATTCATAAACACTGATTGAAAAATACCATGTATGTATGAATGGTTAAAAATACAAACACTTTCCAAAAAACAAAATCGTTTATTAAATGACAATGTAATTTTATTGCAGTTCCATCATTTTTTTATTTCTCATTAATTCAGCTTG
Organism: Coreius guichenoti; assembly: GCA_039654105.1. Classification (NCBI taxonomy): domain Eukaryota; kingdom Metazoa; phylum Chordata; class Actinopteri; order Cypriniformes; family Gobionidae; genus Coreius; species Coreius guichenoti. The sequence continues at coordinate 34,404,184 of CM077184.1, forward strand.
GCTGTAGGATTAATCTGTTCCCTCAAGAGTAACAGTGGAGTTTGAAAGCCTCTTGCACTTTTAAGAGGTTCACAGGGATTGTTTACTTACAACACCAACCCTAAAAAGATAGAAATACAACTTATAATATGAGCAAACACTTTACATTGCATGAGTTTTTATTATATTTATAGGTTATTTTAAATCTATAATTCATCCACATTCATGCAACATGAAGTTTGTTTTACCGCTGCAGCACCCCCACTGGCCAGATGCTGTCTTGCAGCAGAACTTCTCAGCTGGGCAGTAGACATTTCCTTCACAATGAACAATCTCAGTCTCGGTCTGCCTTTCAAGAGCCTGTTCATTTCCGTTCACAGGAATTATTTTAGTAAACACATAACCAGAAGTTCACCTGCTCTAAATCTAAAAATCTCTAAATGGACCATCTTAAATAAATATAACAATATAATGAACTAACTAAAGCACATTTATCAAGTATGCAGGTCGTATGACAGGGTGCTTTACTAGTTGCATACAGTTTCTTTATACAGTTGTATGACAGGTTGCTTTACTTTGCAGTCATATACACAGAGTAATGACATACCTGAGTTTTCTGGATAGCTTTGGAGGCCGGGAGGGGAGAAGACGGCAGTCTCAACCACCCCCTCAAACATTGGGTCGATGACGGATTGCAGTGATAACCATGACGGCAGCAATGAACTCCATCTCTGCAGCACTGACCCTGAAGAGGAAAAGAAAGGTTAAACCTTAAAATTAATAGAGTATAAAACATTTGATTCACTTACCATTCTGTACAGACAGCAGGCCCACACTCCATAAGGACTCAGACAGCACGTTGTTCCATCAGGACACACAGTAGAAGCATCACAGTGCACCACAGAGACAGAGACACTATCAGACTCTACTGGGTCTGAGAGATCCATCAGTGGCTCATCTGCAGCTACAAGAGCTGCCATGAGTAACATCAACACTGGAACCATCTGCACATATGACATGAACATATTATGTGAAATAATATAATATGTTACCGTATTTTTTTAGGAATTATTGAAAAAAATGTTTTGGTAGATTTGGTATTACTGATAATGTGACAAGGTCTAAAGTCAATAATAGATTGAGAATAAGAACATTTACCTTGTTCATAGGCTGGGTCTCTTCTTTGTGGATTGTGTTTTGCTGCTGTCTGTGCTGTCCTGTGATGTTCTGACTGTATCTGTTATATATATACACACACGGCTCCTCCCACTGTAAAAACTGGAAATTTACTAGTCAAAATGTATGCATGAAATTTAGATACATGTCTAAACACTGATTTTTTTTGGGGGGGTTTTTACTAATATTACCTGAAATAAAAGGAAAGAATACTATATTATCAATTTAATAATAATTTTTGCATATTTTATATTAATAAATGTAAATACAGTAAAACCAAATTTTTGTTTTTGGTTCTTGAAAAAGAGATTCAAATATAGCCTACAGTATTTTTCATTCATATAATAAGAAAGCAATTAATACTGTTTCTTGAGTCCTATAACATATTTGTCACGGTTGGGGAATGGGTGAAAGGAGCGAGGACTCAAGTGCAGGAGAATTTGGGCTTTATTGATAACAAAAACATAAACAAAACAAACAAAACTACTCACGAGGAGGAAATCCAGAACATACCACACACAAGGAACCAGGAAACACTAAGCAAGGATGGGAATCAATGACAACGAACCAACACAGGACTGCAAACACAAGGAGACTAAATAGGGAGCAAACAAGGCAATTAAATGAGGGAAGACAAGTGGGGCAAATGAACCAATTATCAGGTAACAAGAGGGGTGGGGTCAAGACAATAGACATGAGAGCACATGGCACAAAGAAACACATGACAAGCCATGTGCTCACACCAAACATGACAATATAGCAGTGTCAGGGCTCTGTCACAAACCCAAGAGCAAAACTAGACCAAAGACAATATCTGCATTATGATTAGCCTACCCCCTGGTTGTATGTTTTCTGATTATACTTTGACTGTCTGCCTCCCACGCTAAAGACCAAGGTTCGAATCCTGCTCGGAGCGGGTTGAGTAGGGCCGGTTACACCTGCTGTGCCAGGAGTTGCCTAGTGGAGAGGGGGGTTATGTTGCGGTTTCCCCTGTGTTTTGTATGTTCTGTGTTCTAGGACATTTATTTTGAAGTGTATTTTCTGTTTCCATTGCTTCCAGTGTTCACTTCTTGTGTTTAATTCCTGTTTTAGTCATGGGCTGAATGAAGTCCCATGTCTAAAATAATTATTAAACAGCAAGCACAAACTATGCAAAAGTGGCAGCCCTTCCGGTGCACTCAGTGTCCGAATTCCCTCACTTGTTTTCATTCACTCCTTCAAGTGAACTATATTAGTGGAGTCATGTAGGGAATAGTGAATGAGGGTATAGGGGGTGATTTCGAACACAGCATTTGTTTCTATAGTTACCCTTGTTTGTTACCATGGTTATTGATTATCCACACTGTTCCTTGTTAGCCCCTTGTTATCCTGTGTATACACCCTTTCGAACTCTAAAAATGTCTTTAATTGTTTCAAATGTTATTGTTTGCAGCTTGAAAACGTTATATAACTGCCGGAAATGGTGATTAGAAGTCATATGACATTGTTTGTATAGATTGTCGTAACATGACAGGTTGCATAGGTTGTTTTACTGGTTGCATAGGTTTCTTTACTTTGGAAATTTGCCGGATGGCAATCTCAGTCAAGATGGCAATCTCAACCACCTCCCAGTCATGAGAGGATAACAAGTGTTCTGCTGTGACTGGAATGAAAATAAATAAATTTAGCAAGAGAAAATTCTTAAACTATGAAGGAAACACAGAGAAGAGGGCAAATACTGTGCATAGAAAACATGTCTGTTAATATCTGTTTACATGGAAACTCTTCATATGATCAGTTTGTAAGAAACTGAAGTTTAGATGTGATTTATTTTATTAAACTTAAGTGTTTAAATCAAGACAACTACACAAGGATACAGTTTCAGTTTTTATGAGATTGAATATTAATGTGCTTTGCATATAGTTCATTGTTTTACAATGTTGTGGCATAATTTTAAATACATTTTTGCGCTTTTGCAAACAGTGATTAATAGTTGTTAATCTGAAGAGCGGGGTCGGGTGGGGTTGCTATAGGGGGAGTAACCACCCTGCGGCTCTTTTGTCAATCATGCATTTCCATTACCCTTCAAACTGCACAAATTGAAAATACGCCCAATGGAAACGTACATTTCACAAAAACTCCCATTTAATCGCAAAAAAGTTTTTACGCTCGCATGAGGTGGTTTTTCAGGCAATTTGAAAAACTAATATTTTGCAAAACTCCAATGGAAACTATTTTTTCACATTTAAAGGTCACCTGGCAAGATGGTGCAGTATGTTTGGACAGAAGACGAGACAGAGTTCTTTATTAAAAGACAAAAGAATTACAGGAATACTGGATTCTAAACAACAAAGAAATGCCCCAATTCATCAAGACCTCGAATTAGGTATGAGAGAGAATTGTGTACTTTAACCTCCCAGAAACACCTCATACGTGGGCACTCCCAAGTATAAGGGCCTTTCCTTGCCATTAATACTTGGATAACACGCCTACGTCTCTTTCGATTAAAAATAATGGCTAGTGCGATGACTGCGATACGTAAACCTACCAACATCCGTCACCATGATTTCTGGAATGACTTATGACGCTATAGGGCCCAATATACATAGTTTATACATATTTTCCATGACAGAGTTTAAGATAAATCTTTTCATTACTACTGGGGCTGCCAGTTAGCTGAGTTTCAAATTATTATCCAACATGCAGCAAGTACAAACTATGCAAAAGCTCACTCGTTTTCATTCCCTTCAAATGAACAGTATTAGTAGACTAATGTAGGGAATAGTAAATGAGGGTAGCCTATAGGGGGCGATTTCAAACACAGCCAGTGGCTGAATCCGAAATCGCCCCCTAAACCCTCATTCACTATTCCCTACGTTAGTCCACTAATACAGTTCACTTGAAGGAGTGAATGAAAATGAGTGTGTGAAGTCGGACAGCCGTTGAGTGTACATCGGCTGTACACTCGTTATTGCGGTGCAATGTGGGATTGAATGAGTGCACTCAATAACGTCCACTATGGTTTCGGACACCACTACAAATGGCTGTTCCCTCAAATAATTCCCTATTTGAGGGTATAGGGGGCAATTTCGGATTCAGCCAGTGTTTTCTCTTCTCTGCAGCTTCTCGCGGACTGCGGAGGCATTGTATTGCCTCTGACCCTGAAATTTGGACAGACAATTCAGTCAGCGAGTCACTGAATCACTAGAAAATGTTTAAGCATCATAAACGTTTCAGCAGTTGAACTCATTTTGCTCCAGTGGCATTATCATCTGTCAGTGGATCACCAGCTTCCTGACAGACAGGCAGCAGCTAGTGAGACTGTGGAAACTCACATACAGGACTCTCACTATCACTGGTGCTCTTCAGGGCTATAGCAGTAGGCTATTCTTAACGTATCCGAGGAGACTCCAGGAAACAATAATATAAATCAGTGGATTAAAGTGGAGAAGAACAATTTATTCCCTTAAAAGATTATTTTCAAAAACAATGATTCACTCATGAACAAAATACCATGAATGGTTGGATGATTAAAAATACAAACTTTTTTCAAAAACAAAATAGTTTATTAAATGACAGCGCAATTTTACTGAAATTCTATCAGTTTTTAATTATGTTAATTCAGTTTGGATGTGGATTAATCTGTTCCCTCAAGAGTAACAGTGGAGTTTGAAAGCCTCTTGCACTTTGCCAGTCCCTGATAAGAGGTTGATGCACGGGGTTGTTTCCTTACAACACCAACCCTATAAAAGACAGAAATACAACTCTTAATACAAGCAAACACAAAACTTCACATTGCATGAGTTTGTATTATATTTATAGGTTATATTAAATCTACATCTCATCCACATTTATTTCAGCTTGATGATTAGGCATGATTAATACAGCAACATGAAGTTTGTTTTACCGCTGCAGCACCCCCACTGGCCAGATGCTGTCTTGCAGCAGAACTTCTCAGCTGGGCAGTAGACATTTCCTTTACAATGAACAATCTCAGTCTCGGTCTGCCTTTCAAGAGCCTGTTCATTTCCGTTCACAGGAATTATGTTAGTAAACACATAACCAGAAGTTCACCAGCTAGAAAAATCTCTAAATGGACCATTTAAATTTTTACAGCTCAAATGAATATAATATAACATAATATAATGAACTAAAGCATATTTCTGCTTTTAAACCACCCAGAATTCATTGCCATATTGTTTATTTTAACAAACGAAGAGAGAAATTGAAATGACTATTTATGATAATCGAAAACATAGAATGTTTTTTGGTAACACTTTCTATGAAACCTGTATTTATAATGCATTATAAGGGTATTGTCACAGTTTGAGTTTGTTTTCATCCATGTTCATATTTCTGTATCAGTTTTCCTACGGTTTTAGTTTGTCATTTGCTTCTAGTCTGTTAATTAGTTCTGTTCTCTCAGTTCAGTTCAGGTGTGTCTATAATTCTCAATAGTTCCTTTGTTTGCCCTGTGTATTTAAGTCCTTTGTTCTGTTCCGTTGTCTGTTAACATCGCGTTAACCGGTTGCTCTGTTCAGTTTCATAGTCAGGAGTGAAGAGTGTTTTTTTCTTGTTCTTTTGTTTACTGCTGCACTTAGGTCTTCTCTCACTATAATTTGCAACTGAATTGTGTTCTTAATGCATTATAATACATGCATAATGCCTTACAAACAACCTTATAATATGTTGTATCATCTGATAAATAATCATAACAGTTACAATACATTATAATACTTACCTATTTGTGGTTATAACTTTTAAGAGTACAATGCATTATAACACCATGACGCCTGCATTTATAATGCATCATAAGGGTATTCTCAATGCATTATTATGCATAATGCATTGTAAACAAACTTAAAATGTGTTATGTAATAATCCTAACAACAGTAATAATACTTACCTATTTGTGGTTATAACTATTAAGACTATTACGATTTATAACACACTGAACATAATTTTATCCACTGAAGTTATAATGGATTATATATCCCATAGTTCCATATCTTTTACTTTCGTCTCATATCTTGACATTGTTTACTTCAGATCTGCACAGTATCATACTACATCTTATGAGTGGCCTTTTACTGCTTAAAGTAAAGTGACAAAAACAAAGTCTTCTTTTAAACATCTAAAACACTTTATAAACTTTTAAAGTAACAATAGTTGTGTCTTCCTTTAAACAGCCATGAGATTTAATGAAGTGGTTATAAGACATTTCCCTTAAGTTGTATGGAAAAGGAACATCACCTTCACAATGCAAATCATGTTTTATTCATAAAAACTGTAAAATTACAAGGTTTTACTAAATCATATAAGTAGGTAAGTATTATTACTGTTGTTATGATTATTCATGAGATGATATATAAAGTTGTTTAAAAGGCATTAAACATGTATTATAATTTATTAAGAGTACCCTTATAATTCATTATAAATACAGGCTTTATAGAAAGTGTTACCTTTTTGAACCCTAAAAATTGTTTCAAAAGTCATTGTTTGCAGCTTGAAAATGTTCAACCATGTTTTATAACTGCTGGAAATGGTGATTGGAAGTCATATGACATGGTCTGTAAAGATTGTCAAGTATGTAGGTCATTGTAACATGACAGGTTGCTTTACTTTGCAGTCATATACACAGAGTACTGACATACCTGAGTTTTCTGGATAGATTTGGAGGCCGGCTGAGGAGAAGATGGCAGTCTCAACCACCCCCTCAAACATTGGGTCGATGTCGAATCGCAGTGATAACCATGACGGCAGCAATGAACTCCATCTCTGCAGCACTGACCCTGAAGGAGTGGGCAGGAAAAAACAAAGGTTAAACCTTAAACTTAATGGAATATAAAACAGCTACACAGTTTACTGTGATTTACCATTGAGAACGGACAGCAGTACCACACGCCATAAGGACTCAGACAGCATGTTGAACCATCAGGACACATAGTAATAGCATCACAGTGCACTGGGCTTGAGAGATCCATCAGTGGCTCATCTGCAGCTACAAGAGCTGCCATGAGTAACATAAACACTGGAACCATCTGGAAATATGACATAATAATAATATATGTTACTGCATTTTTATTGAACAAATGATTTTGAACTTTTTCCATCTGCTTTATCATTTGATATTACTGATAATGTGACAAGGTCTAAAGTCAGGAATAGATTGATTGACAGTGAGAATAAGAACATTTACCTTGATCATAGGCTGGGTCTCTTCTTTGTGGATTGTGTTTTGCTGCTGTCTGAGCTGTCTTGTGACTGTACCTCACACGGCTCCTCCCACTGTAAAAAGAGGAAATGTGTTGTGTCAAAATGTAACCATGAAGTTTAGATACATGTCTAAACACTTGTGCCACTTTTCTTTGTGTTTGGAATCTTTTTTTAATTTAGTTTTACTAATATCCCCTCAAATAAAGGAAATAATAATATATTATCAATTTAATCTTTTTTATATAAATGTAAATACAGTAAAACCAAACCTTTGTTGTTTAAAAAAAAGATTCAAATATATAATCAAGACTATTTTCATCCATATAAGAAAGCAATTAAAACTTTTTATATGCGAGTGCTTTAACATTTAGATTATGATTAGCCAACCCCTGTATGTTTTTCTTTTATATGTATTATTGTAGTTCTGACTGTACTTTGACTGTTTGCCTGTTTTGTTGAAGTTCAATTAAACAAAAAAGATACATAGTTAAACTAAATGGCTAAATGTTTTTCTGTAAGAGCACCTCAATTGTGGAATAGCATACCAACTCAAATGAGAAACAGTACTTCCTACAATATCTTTACTCACATTTTAACCCTACGCAACATAAACCAATGAGGATTTTTTTCATGTTTTTCCTGCTTAAAATTGGACACTATAACAATATCAATGAACATTTTCATTATTTTTAAATGTATTTAGGCTATTTATTAAAAGTTTGTTACCTGAAGGCAACATTGTACCACAATGGACAAATTGAAACTGTAAACATGTCCCTCAGATCTGTTTAGTTGATTGGAAGGTCTTGTTCCAGGAAAATTGCACTTGGTGAAATCAGGTTCTACAACATTACAATCAGTGTTGTTTCAACAAATAAATTATTATACTTAAGTTTTTTACTTAAGTAATTTAGTACATTTATTCAGTATATTTCATAGAGTAGCATAATTTAAATTTACAGCAATAAGAAGTAGGAGATGGAGAAACGTTTTATGCGGTCACAAATCTGCTGCTATATCTGTCATGGCTTCAGTGATCCTTGCGCGCAAATAAAGCTCAGCTCATCGTTGGATTTGAAAATAACGGCTCCTCTCATCAAAGCCTGCTGCCACTTCCGTGTTTCTTTCGGCTCTTCGATCGTTATAGAGTGGTGCAGGTATGACATCACTTTGTAGGCCAAAACGAGGAAGCGAGTTAGCATTTTAGCACTTCCGGTTCCCTCGTATAAAGTCAATGTTTTTTTTTAAATGGGATTTGTTTAAATGGCTGAAATAAGGTCTGTGTTGAACACAAGCTCAAGAAACTTTCATGTTTTATTCTACGACATAAAATACATCAGTATTACCCCACTCGGGATTTTTTGAAGCTGTTACATGTCTTGAAAATGGCGGTTGCTAACAAGTGGCTAAATGAGACTACAGAGGCTGTCGAGGAGATTAAACGTAATCACGCCGAACAGGTATCCTCAGTCCGCTTTTACAGCCTCATTATGCTTATAATTGTGCTCTTATAAATTAGTCTAACTCAAACATTCTGGGAAAATGTTTTTAGATAAAAACTGAAAGAGTTGTCAGAAGCTTATGGTGACATTGAAATCACGGGACCGTGGTGTAGTCCTTTTTTGCATAATCCAAAAGCCTATGGGAAAATCCTATTGGGTTTTTCTCAAGGGAACCAGTGTGATGCTAACTGCCGGTTGGCCTACAAAGTGACGTCATACATGCACCACTCTATAGAGGGTATGCACGTGACGTCACCGTAGGCCTGAGTGACTGTGATTACACCCACTGAGTGGCAAAAAGACTGGAGCTGCGTCTCAATCAGCTCCCTAGTTCAGTAGTCAGGGCACTAATCAGGGAGTCAGCCACATTCATGTACACAATATACTGGTTCACGACCTAGCAAGCTAGGGAGCTGATTGAGACCCTCCCTGAGAGGCAGCATTGGTTTTCAGTGTGAATGCTGCGAAAAACACACAAAACGGGTTGGGGTGGCTTGGCCATGGACCCCATAGACATCCCTGCGCCCCCCTCTGGACCGAGGGAGACGGACTTGATAATAGTGTGTAATTTTCTCACTCAAACCACTGCCTGCTGCTGCTTCTGCTACTGATTGCTTTCAGAGGGAAAAGCTGCCCATAACTGCTGGTCTAGGATCTGTTTTCTTCATATAATATTATATTATTAGCGAAAAGGAGTTGGCAAAAGATCCAGTGCGTATCTTTATTTGCGCTCGTCAAATGATTCAATTTCCAACGTGTTCTCGGTTCTGTAAGTAATGTAGCCAATCACAGACATGTTTGTTGATTTCTTGAACGCAATAGCCAATCACAGGTGTTGAAGTTAGAATCCACTCACCACTGGAGTGTTTGTCCAGTGCTGAGTTCTGAGAGGGGTCTTTACGGAACAAAAGTGGGTGTTTCTAAATTTGTGGGTGTTGTCAAACTGATGGGTGTTTATAAATCATGCAATGAAAATGATCCCCTTCAACCGACCCCACCCCTAAACCCTACCCACACTGTGACGTGGGCAAATCAGGTAACGCAGTGGAAAACGGCCCTCTGTTTATGGCCTCACCCACTGATCTAGTAACTCCTATTACTATCCTGCAGAGACCTATACTTGAGTTCTGCACGCATGCAAATCCTCTCTAACAAAGTGTAGACATTATGTAAATAAGAGATTCATTGTGCAGTCAGCTTCACTGATTAATATAACGGATCTTTGTGAGATTGCGTTCATTGAATGAGTGACAGCTTTCAGTGATTATAAAGGGAGCACTCTTGCGCGTATGCAATATAAAAAAATTATTAATAGGCCTATAATATATTCAGAATTTGAATAAAACTTTTGTTTTTCATTCTTGACAAGCGGCCACATACACGCTTCAATACATAGGCCCATTCGCATATACATGCGGGATTCACTCTCGAAATTGTGATGACAGTGATAAATATTTATGTATCGAAATCAGGATCATATAAATGTCAGGAAAACACGATTCCTGGCTGCATGTCAATATCCATGGATCACTGGATCTTTGGTGAGTTGTAAGGAACACTACAGTCCAACCTTTAGTTTAAACTGATAACCGTTTGTTTTACTCGCGTTTTCTCCTATCAAATCCAGTCACGCAGCAGCTCTTCTGCCACTCAGTCCCGGCTCAGTGTTCCGGCGGGAAAGTGCCGTCGATGCATACCCTCTATAAGGTTTGTACAGTCGCCAAAGAAATAAATACACAGTCTAGTCACTATATGTTAACATATAAGCTTATTTTATTATACATACGATGTTTTACAGTGTTTACCACTCGTTTGTTGCGCAGTATGGCGTATGAATGATTTAGCCGCGAGTCTAATTGTGCTACAAACTTAACTTAATGACATTTATTAGTCTTTTGTTGCGTTTTATTAGTCATTCAGCGTTTTGTACAACTATGTTTTTATTTAGATGACATTTTAGCAGATAAGTGTCATCCAAAAATAAGTCTAAGATAACTGATAAATTGACTGTAAAAGTTATATCCCACAAAGTGAATTGCTTTAATAGAAGGGCTACAATCGATTGAACATACTAAGCAATTTAGGACTGTTATTAGTTTGGATTCGTAGTCAGCTCTCAAACGTATAATGTCTACTGATGTAAAATCAGTGATTAAAAATAAACTAGTAAATTTATGGCAACAAAGGTGGGAAAATAGCAGAACAATTTTATGGAAAATATAGAAAGAAAGAAGTCATGATCTCTAGATTAAAATTGGGACACGCCAGATTAAATTCAACGCTTGCAGTAATGGGGAAGATAAAGACAAGTGTCGTTGTTTGTTGTATTTTAGATATACACACAAGTGGTTATAACATAGCCTATAGTTTGGTCTATGTTTATTTACTTGCATGTGCCCTCATTCCCTCAAATACCTTTTTAAAGCCCTTTGCTTGCCACTAAGTCTTTTTATGTTGTGCATGGATATAATCAGCTTTGTTCTTTTGTTTCCCCAGAACAACTAGAACATTTCTGAAATTATTTGAAAAATTCAAAGGCTACATTGAATTACAGTTCAAGCACCACATGTAAGTAGTTTATTTCTATGACATTCTCTGTATGAAATTGTATTGTTTGACTGTGTACTTGTGTGTGTTTTTTTATCCTCTTTACCTACCAACTCTAAATCTAATTTAAATTATAGTTTGGGAGATATTTACTGATAATGTTGGACAAGATGCTGTAAATGTAGTTAGTCTCAGAAGTAAGGGTTAAGGATCTAAATTAAACCTTAAGCTGCTCTTGTCCATTTGTCAAAAATGAATTGGGACAGAAGCAAAATTCACTTAGAAACCATCCATACACTATATTCCTAGTTTTTAGAAGCCATAAAATAGCTATGTGTAATAAACAGACAAAAATTGAATCTGTTATTCTCCATAAATCTTCCCCCATGCTGCAGCTCTCAAATACCATTCACATTACTCAGATAAATAACATGATTTGGTTTGGCGTCAATGATGCTCGATATCTTTTTTCTTAAACCTTAATCTTTCAAATTTGAATCTCTGTCAGAGGGTAAGATTATTAATGACTTATAACTTAAATTTTAGGGGAGGGGGGGGGGTTTATTACAAAAAGCTATACGGCTTACTTTTTATCTTTTCTTGGACATTTTTGGAGCTCAACAGAATACTTACCCATTTTTACATAAATTGTTGCATTGAATTGAACAAGACGAGTTTAAGCAAGAATGGATTCATGAATAATTTACACTTTTTTTCTGCTTGTGTTTCATGCAGTGAAAGTGAATGGTGACTGAGGTTGATTTATGCCTGAGATCTGCTTTTGGGATCTACAGACAGAAAGTCAAACAGGTTTTAAATGTCACAAAGATGAGGAAATTATTTTTATTCCCACAACTGTCACGTTAAAAAAAATTACTAGCAATAAGTGCAGGGTTCTTGGCATATGCTGAAATACAAGTTTTAACAGGAACGAAAACCTTTTGTAGACCTGAAAATCATTGATTGCATTTTATATTGCAACAGAGTAAAGGTGTGGTTACATTTGTGAAATTTCAGTGAAAATTTGTTGCCAAAAGGTCTATTGTCCAATGTCAACAGTGTAGCAATGTAATGTATGAAGCACAGCTCACACATAAGTCACTTTCAAGCAGCTTTCTGTTGGTCAATGGGGTGAATTTGACTGAACAACTTGGACCCATACTGAATTTTTTTTAACCTCACATGAAATTCCTGATTGTGTGGATTCCGATTGAAATGACTGGAATTCACCTGTGAAAATTCACTGAACACTGAATGTGACTGCACCTTAACTGTTAACTGAATATTGTTTCCAGGTCCAAGCTTCTACTCGTTTCTAGTGAGAATACTCAACAGCCGTTTATAAGCACTGTTGATTCATTGTTGACAGTCTCCAGGCTCACGACTGTCTGACCAAAAATGCAAATACATTAAGATAATTCAAACTCTTTTCCTTACAAATAAAATATACTTGTATTCCAACCTAGTATGCCAGGTATGGCCTTATGCGATTCCATTACGGTACAGTGTTGCTTCGAGGCAACATGCCGTTTTTGGTAATATTCTATGATACATTTGATGATATATAAATGTAACGTTTTTGAAAATACCTATTTACTTATCAATGAAGGTGAATTTTTTGTAGGTGATTATCTGGATGAAAATTAGCGAAAAATGCACTTTTCATTGGAGAAAATATGGAGCCATGTGACATGCGCTGAAAGAGGACACAAAAGGCTTGTTCGACTTTAAGCAGCGCTGCACAGGCCGATCGGTTTATAACATCAAAGTACTGCAAGAGCGATTAGAGAGCAGACGGCTCCATATGCTTTTGAATCGCTCTCGCGGTACTTTGATGTCATAAACTGATCGCTCTGTGCAGCGCTGCTTCAAGTCGAACAAGCCTATTATGGACCCCTGTGGGTCATGTGACTACTTTTTTTGCATTTTTATTGCTTAGTATTCGAGTTCTCCTCCCCTGAGACAGCATTGACCAATAAATGGGGGGGGTCAAAAAAAAAAAAAATAGGCTATGTTGCCTGTGCAGTACCATAGAGGGTTAAATGCTTAGCAGAAATGTGAAATTTGTATTAATCTTCTACATTAAAAAAAATATTTGTACTATTTTTTTTGTCTGCTGCTAACTATTTCATGTTAAATGCCCGCAGCCAGAAGGTCTTTTTTTCTTTACGTTTTGTCTGTATTTATGTTTGTAAATTGTTTTAATGTTTAACATCTGGATGTTATGTTCCATCTAGTCTAGGATAGGGGAAGCAACATTAAAGTTAACAAGAACTAAAGCATTAACATAAAAGCAAAAGGCTCCAAATGTTACATACAAAAAACTAAAGTATGGTACAACAAGATTTATTGGTGTAACAAAAGTGTAGGAAATGTAAATTAACTTTAGGAGTGGGAACAGCCAAAAGAAACAACAAAATAGTTCCTCCCTCTCTACATAAAACAGAAGTAAACCATAGAATTTTCAAAAAATAAAAATGGCGACCACTTCCTAGAACTTCCTTGTTTGGTCTATATACAAATTAAAAAAAGTCAGATCAACAGCTTAACAACAACTGTGGTTCAGGAAAGTAGGGTGTCTAAATCAACGCAACACTATTTATACAAACATTTAACAACCAAAAGAAATAAAATGGGCACGTTTTGTAATAAATCACTCACAACAGGTTAGCAACTAACAGGATAAATAAAATAAGCTTTGCAATAAATTACAACAGAACAGCAGCAGTAATGTACATCAAAAGCAAACCAGTAGAAAACAAACCTTACTTCAGTGGAGATCAGTGAGGCTTTATACACTCTTCTTCTCCTCAAAGACAAATCCCATCCAAGCAGTCATCAGCACAGGTAAACACCCTCACCTTGCTTTATCTCAGAAGAAGAAGAAGGCAGAAAAAAACGACCACTACTGCCATCTAGTGGACTGACACACATGACGTGACATTCAAAAATATAAAATAAAAACAAATTACATCGTAGGACGTAACACTGGACAAAGGACTACAGTTGGAAACTTGGATATTTACAAAAATGTTAATCAATGTCTTAATACTGTATAAAACAAAACAAAAACAAACACATGTAAGATGATTTTTCCCGCATTGTTTTTTTTTTGGTAAAGCTTTAGATTACAGCCCTGAAAGTACTGCGTAAGTAAAACAAATTTACAGCATAACTTTTAGTAATTATAGTGTAACTATAAAGTACGTACTTGTAGGTATAAGGGAACAATATGTAATATTTGGGGAATAAAGGGGGAACTACCAGGAAAATTAACAAATTATTTACAAACCCGATTCCAAAAAAGTTGGGACACTGTACAAATTGTGAATAAAAAAGGAATGCAATAATTTACAAATCTCATAAACTTATATTTTATTCACAATAGAATATAGATAACATATCAAATGTTGAAAGTGAGACATTTTGAAATGTCATGCCAAATATTGGCTCATTGTGGATTTCATGAGAGCTACACATTCCAAAAAAGTTGGGACAGGTAGCAATAAGAGGCCGGAAAAGTTAAATGTACATATAAGGAACAGCTGGAGGACCAATTTGCAACTTATTAGGTCAATTGGCAACATGATTGGGTATAAAAAGAGCCTCTCAGAGTGGCAGTGTCTCTCAGAAGTCAAGATGGGCAGAGGATCACCAATTCCCCCAATGCTGCGGCGAAAAATAGTGGAGCAATATCAGAAAGGAGTTTCTCAGAGAAAAATTGCAAAGAGTTTGAAGTTATCATCATCTACAGTACATAATATCATCCAAAGATTCAGAGAATCTGGAACAATCTCTGTGCATAAGGGTCAAGGCCGGAAAACCATACTGGATGCCCGTGATCTTCAGGCCCTTAGACGGCACTGCATCACATACAGGAATGCTACTGTAATGGAAATCACAACATGGGCTCAGGAATACTTCCAGAAAACATTGTCGGTGAACACAATCCACCGTGCCATTCGCCGTTGCCGGCTAAAACTCTATAGGTCAAAAAAGAAGCCATATCTAAACATGATCCAGAAGCGCAGGCGTTTTCTCTGGGCCAAGGCTCATTTAAAATGGATTGTGACAAAGTGGAAAACTGTTCTGTGGTCAGACGAATCAAAATTTGAAGTTCTTTTTGGAAAACTGGGACGCCATGTCATCCGGACTAAAGAGGACAAGGACAACCCAAGTTGTTATCAGCGCTCAGTTCAGAAGCCTGCATCTCTGATGGTATGGGGTTGCATGAGTGCGTGTGGCATGGGCAGCTTACACATCTGGAAAGGCGCCATCAATGCTGAAAGGTATATCCAAGTTCTAGAACAACATATGCTCCCATCCAGACGTCGTCTCTTTCAGGGAAGACCTTGCATTTTCCAACATGACAATGCCAGACCACATACTGCATCAATTACAACATCATGGCTGCGTAGAAGAAGGATCCGGGTACTGAAATGGCCAGCCTGCAGTCCAGATCTTTCACCCATAGAAAACATTTGGCGCATCATAAAGAGGAAGATGCGACAAAGAAG
Source organism: Coreius guichenoti (assembly GCA_039654105.1). Classification (NCBI taxonomy): domain Eukaryota; kingdom Metazoa; phylum Chordata; class Actinopteri; order Cypriniformes; family Gobionidae; genus Coreius; species Coreius guichenoti. The sequence goes on from CM077184.1 coordinate 34,420,100, forward strand.
ACCTAAGACAGTTGAGCAACTAGAAGCCTGTATTAGACAAGAATGGGACAACATCCCTATTCCTAAACTTGAGCAACTTGTCTCCTCAGTCCCCAGACGTTTGCAGACTGTTATAAAAAGAAGAGGGGATGCCACACAGTGGTAAACATGGCCTTGTCCCAACTTTTTGGAGATGTGTTGATGCCATGAAATTTAAAATCAACTTATTTTTCCCTTAAAATGATACATTTTCTCAGTTTAAACATTTGATATGTCAACTATGTTGTATTCTGAATAAAATATTGAAATTTGAAACTTCCACATCATTGCATTCTGTTTTTATTTACAATTTGTACAGTGTCCCAATTTTTTTGGAATCGGGTTTGTATACTGTAAGTTTTTTTTTAATTAAGGGGTAATTATTCGTGTAGTTACAGGGTAAGTATGAATTTGCGGGCTGTAAATTAAAGTGGTGTTTGTTCCCCTCTTGTTTCATGTATTTACAGGGTAAGTATGAATCTGCGGGCTGTAAATTAAAGTGGTGTTTGTTACTCCATGCAGTTAAAGGGGGTGAATCTGCGGGCTGTAAATTAAAGTGGTGCTTGTTCCCCTCTTGTTTCATGTAGTTACAGGGTAAGTATGAATCTGCGGGCTGTAAATTAAAGTGGTGTTTGTTACCCTCTTGTTTCATGTAGTTACAGGGTAAGTGTGAATCTGCGGGCTGTAAATTAAAAAAGGTGTTTGTTACCCTCTTGTTTCATGTAGTTACAGGTTAAGTGTGAATCTGCGGACTGTAAATTAAAGTGGTGTTTGTTCCCCTCTTGTTTCATGTATTACAGGGTAAGTATGAATCTGCGGGCTGTAAATTAAAGTGGTGTTTGTTACCCTCTTGTTTCATGTAGTTACAGGGTAAGTGTGAATCTGCGGGCTGTAAATTAAAGTGGTGTTTGTTACCCTCTTGTTTCATGTAGTTACAGGGTAAGTGTGAATCTGCGGGCTGTAAATTAAAGTGGTGTTTGTTCCCCTCTTGTTTCATGTAGTTACAGGGTAAGTGTGAATCTGCGGGCTGTAAATTAAAGTGGTGTTTGTTCCCCTCTTGTTTCATGTAGTTACAGGGTAAGTGTGAATCTGCGGGCTGTAAATTAAAAAAGGTGTTTGTTACCCTCTTGTTTCATGTAGTTACAGGTTAAGTGTGAATCTGCGGACTGTAAATTAAAGTGGTGTTTGTTCCCCTCTTGTTTCATGTATTACAGGGTAAGTATGAATCTGCGGGCTGTAAATTAAAGTGGTGTTTGTTACCCTCTTGTTTCATGTAGTTACAGGTTAAGTGTGAATCTGCGGACTGTAAATTAAAGTGGTGCTTGTTCCCCTCTTGTTTCATGTAGTTACAGGGTAAGTGTGAATCTGCGGGCTGTAAATTAAAGTGGTGTTTGTTCCCCTCTTGTTTCATGTAGTTACAGGGTAAGTGTGAATCTGCGGGCTGTAAATTAAAAAAGGTGTTTGTTACCCTCTTGTTTCATGTAGTTACAGGTTAAGTGTGAATCTGCGGACTGTAAATTAAAGTGGTGTTTGTTCCCCTCTTGTTTCATGTATTACAGGGTAAGTATGAATCTGCGGGCTGTAAATTAAAGTGGTGTTTGTTACCCTCTTGTTTCATGTAGTTACAGGGTAAGTGTGAATCTGCGGGCTGTAAATTAAAGTGGTGTTTGTTACCCTCTTGTTTCATGTAGTTACAGGGTAAGTGTGAATCTGCGGGCTGTAAATTAAAGTGGTGTTTGTTCCCCTCTTGTTTCATGTAGTTACAGGGTAAGTGTGAATCTGCGGGCTGTAAATTAAAAAAGGTGTTTGTTACCCTCTTGTTTCATGTAGTTACAGGTTAAGTGTGAATCTGCGGACTGTAAATTAAAGTGGTGTTTGTTCCCCTCTTGTTTCATGTATTACAGGGTAAGTATGAATCTGCTGACTGTAAATTAAAGTGGTGTTTGTTACCCTCTTGTTTCATGTAGTTACAGGGTAAATACAATAATAACACGTACACAATCAGATATCACCTGGAAACCTTTATTTGAAAAACAGATTTACAACACTTCTTATTCATTTATTTTTTTAAATAAACTTTTTATTTCAAATACTAACGTCCTGACAGAAAGAAGTTTCTCTTGCTGGGCTTCTCCTCCTGTTCCTCTTCTTCTTTTTCATTATTTCCACTGAAGGAATCCAATGTCTTCTGCTATTCTGTATTAATATTTATTAAAAGAAAAAATACACCCAGAAATGAGGTTACCAACTAATCTGTTACCAGCTCATGCAATATGAGTAAAGAGCAACGTGAAGCTTCAAGTTTTCTGCGTTCTCGCACGAGTCTGAAACTCATGCGAGAACTGGCTTCTCTGTCTTCCTGTCTTGTTTGTTTCTCATTGCTATTATCATATATTATGTTATTGTTTGTATATTATTGTGAGCATTAATTAAAAAAATATATATATATACAGTATATCTACAGTTTAAAAAAAATTTAAAATATTGGTAGTTTTCTTACAAACACTTATCGTTTCACTTCAGAAGACATTGATTCATCCATTGGGGTCGTATAAATTACTGTATTTATTGCTGTATGTGCTGTTTGATGCTTCAACTTTTAGGAACCCAAATGAGTTTTCATTAGCAGAGATTATTTATTTTTCTGTGTTCATCTGAAGAAAGAAAGTCGTATACCCTCTTGATGGAAGCCAAAGCAATCAAGAGCGCCGCCTTCATAGAGAGGAACTTAAGCTCAACAGACAAGTCAGCAGTGACTGCGCACGCTCGCTCGTAGGCTGAGTCGATTTCCATACCGAGAAAAGAGATCCTCTGCACGGGGGAGAGTTTGCTCTTTTCCCAGTTGACCCGAAGGCCCAGACGGGCGAGGTGCTGGAGCACCAGGTCCCTGTGTTTGCAAACCTGCTCTTGAGAGTGAGCCAGTATCAGCCAGTCGTCGAGATAGTTCAGGATGCGAACCCCGTGTTGCCTGAGTGGCAAGGGCTGCCTCGACGACTTTCGTGAAGACGCGAGGAGACAGGGCTAACCTGAATGGGAGTTCTGTGTACTGGTATGCCTGCCCCTCGAAAGCAAACCGTAGAAACGGTGTCGAGGAAGAATGGAGACATGAAGTATTCGAAAAATGCGTTTGACTGTCAACATCTTGAATGGAAGCCTGTGAAGGCGTACCCACGATGGGGCAGCGAAGTGGAATGACCGGCCCAGACGTGGGAGGCGGAGCGTCCTGAAGTGGGGGCGCGGTCATGTTCCGCGTCCTGACAGAGGAGGCCAGGTAGTTCCGCGTTCCGTGGCGACCTCCTCTGACAGGAGTTTGGCGACAGAGGGGGACGAGAGCGGCGAGGCGTTGCGTCGCACACTGTCATCCGGGCAGGTTGAGGCGGCTGAGCTGGCGGCGGTGTAGGTGCAGCAGCGGGCCGCCTGGTCAGCACGTGTTTGAACACCTTAGACTGCTCCTGGGCGGCCGAGAACTGCTGGGCAAAGTCCTCGACCACACCGCCGAAGAGGCCGGCCTGGGAGATCGGGGAGTCGAGGAAACAGGTTCGCTCAGGCTCCCTCATATCTCCCAGGTTCAGTCATAGGTGACGCTCCTGGACCACCAAAGTGGACATCACCTGACCCAGGGACTGCGCAGTGACCTTCGTCGCTCGGAGAGCGAAGTCGGTGGCAGTGCGCACTTCCTGCATAAGCCCTGGGTCAGCACCGCCCTCGTGCATGGTTTTTAAAACCTTGGCCTGGTATACTTGCAGGATGGCCATGGCATGCAAAGCAGACGCAGCCTGACCCGCAGCTCTGTAGGCCTCTGCCACTAAGGTGGACGAGAACCCACAGGCTTTGGACGGGCGCTTGGGATCACCACGCCAGGTAGAGGCGCTCTGAGGATGCAGCTGCATCGCAACAGAGCGCTCCACTTGGGGAATCCCTGCATACCCTTTAGCCGCGCCTCTATCGAGGGTAGTGAAGGCTGAGGTCACACCAGAACGATTACAGGCAGTAAAAGGTGCCCTCCACGAGCTGGTAACTTCCTCATGCAACTCTGGGAAGAATGGCCCTGGGGGCGGTAGCAGGCGATCAGCGTGCCCCATGCCTAGGAACAAATCATCCAGCCTTGAATTCTTGGGCTGAGGTGGAGGATTCCAGTCCAGCCCAATGTTCACAGCTGCCCGGGAAAGCATGGCCGTCAGCTCTGGATCAGACTCGGGCAACGCTGGCGCTCCAGAAGGAGGCAGCGCAGCCGAACCCTCATCTCCAGAGGACTCAGGCCCGCCTTGTGATGCAGCGATCAACATCATACCATCCGCCGGAGCCCCGAGTGAAACGCTGGGTCCCTGGCGTGAGGGACCAGCCATCTCAATCGGAAGCTCCACAGCTTGCGATGTGGAGGGGGGTGTGGCCCGAGGAATACACGTCGGGGTGTCCCACACCGTAACCCTCAGATCACCCTGGCCATCAGCCAAAGTAGGTCCTCGCGAAGAGGAATTAGATTGGGGTATGACAGAGGAGACTCTACCCCTTCTGAGGTCATTGAGTCTCGATCTAAGCATCACGATGGTCATGTTCCCGCAGTGAGAACATGACTCATCCACGAGCGCTGCCTCAGCGTGATTAAAGCCCAAACACGTTAGACAGCGCTCGTGGTGTCAGACGGATGAATGACGCGACCGCACCCAGAAACACACGGGCGAGACATCTTGAAAAAGACGTGCCCGTGTAGCTCTTTTAGAAGAGGAAAAACTCTGCAGCAGCTGAAGAGTCGCTCGTCTTACTTGTAGAGAAAAGCTCTGAAGGCAAGTGATGCACTCGCCTCCGAAGCAGAAACATAATGTGAGATTGCATGCGCGGCTCCTTATATACCCACGCTGGTGGGTGGAGTTCGCTATGCAAATTCCGCAGACACATGGCATTTTTTTGCCATTGGCTCGTTTGTAGAACTCGAAGGTGATAGGCTTCTAAGCGAAACCCCCATTCCGTCAGTCACTGACGTAACGTGGAGTGACTGACTGAAAGGGAACTGCAATGTCACGTGAGCTTGACTGCGATAGAGATGATAATCAAAACCAAACAGATTTAGTTTTTGGCAGAGTATCCGAGGCACGAGCTGTAAAGGCCTCGCCCTCTTCTGGAAAGCCGGGGCAGGGAGCAGCAGCTCAGTTGCGTTTAAAGATACATGCTCCAAAACAGCAGGTTTTTCCTTTCACTCAAAAAAATGGTCATTTACAACATGGTATAATAAATGATCTGTGGGGTATTTTGAGCTGAAACTTCACAGACACATTGTGGGGACACCTGAGACTTTTATTTTATTATTACTTTTATATTGCATCTTCTAAAAAGGGGCATAATAGGTCCCCTTTAACGTAGCTGAGGAGACTTCAGTAATCAAAACCATAAGAAAGTCAGTGCACTGAAGGGAAGTACACATTTTCCCCTTAAAAGATTAATTCATAAACAATTAATTCATGGACAAAATACCATGTAGATGGATGATTAAAAAATACAAACACTCAAAAAAATCAATTTGACTGTAATTCTATCAGTTTTTATTTCACATGAATTCAGTTTGGATGAAGGATTAATCTGTTCCCTCAAGAGTAGCGGTGATGTTTGAAAGCCTCTTGCACTTTGCCAGTCTTTGATAAGAGGTTCATGCACGGGGTTGTTTCCTTACAACACCAACCCTAAAAAAATAGAAATACAACTTTTAATATGAGCAAACACAAAACCTTACATTGCATAAATCATAAATCTATTTGTCATCTACATTTATTTCAGCTTGATGATTAGGCATGATTAATACAGCAACATGAAGTTTGTTTTACCGCTGCAGCACCCCCACTGGCCAGATGCTGTCTTGCAGCAGAACTTCTCAGCTGGGCAGTAGACATTTCCTTCACAATGGACAGTCTCAGTCTCAGTCTGCCTTTCAAGAGCCTGTTCATTTCCATTCACAGGAATTATGTTAGTAAACACATAACCAGAAGTTCAAATCTCTGAATGGATCGTTTAAATTTGTACAACTTAATAAACAGAACAGAATAGAATAGTATAAAATAGAATTAACTAAGCCACATTTCTGCTTTTAAACCATCGAGAATTCATTGCTGTATTGTTTATTTTAACAGAGAGAGAAATTGAAATGAATATTTATGATAATCAAAAACATAGAATGTTTTTGATCCCTAAATGTTTCTTTAATTCGTGTCAAAAGTCTTATGCCTTTTTATTGATCACTGTTTATTGTTCACAGCTTGAAAATGTTCAACTATGTTTTATAACTGCTGGAAATGGTGATTAGAAGTCATATGACATGGTCTGTAAAGATTGTCAAGTATGTAGGTCATTGTAACATGACAGGTTGCTTTACTTTGCAGTCATATACACAGAGTACTGACATACCTGAGTTTTCTGGATAGCTTTGGAGGCCGGCTGAGGAGAAGATGGCAGTCTCAACCACCCCCTCAAACATTGGGTCGATGTCGAATCACAGTGATAACCATGACGGCAGCAATGAACTCCATCTCTGCAGCACTGACCCTGAAGGAGTGGGCAGGAAAAAACAAAGGTAAGTAAAGGTAAGACTATTAAACAGTTACACATTTTACTGTGATTCACTCACCATTGAGAACGGACAGCAGTACCACACTCCATAAGGACTCAGACAGCACGTTGTTCCATCAGGACACACAGTAGAAGCATCACAGCGCACCACAGAGACAGAGACACTATCAGACTCTACTGGGTCTGAGAGATCCATCAGTGGCTCATCTGCAGCTACAAGAGCTGCCATGAGTAACATCAACACTGGAACCATCTGCACATATGACATGAACATATTATGTGAAATAATATAATATGTTAATGTATTTTTATTGAAAAAGTGTTTTGGAACTTTTTCCATCTGCTTTAACATTTGATATTACTGATAATGTGACAAGGTCTAAAGTCAATAATAGATTGAGAATAAGAACATTTACCTTGTTCATAGGCTGGGTCTCTTCTTTGTGGATTGTGTTTTGCTGCTGTCTGAGCTGTCTTGTGATGTTCTGACTGTATCTGTTATATATATATATATACACACGGCTCCTCCCACTGTAAAAACTGGAAATTTGTTGAGTCAAAATTTAACCATGAAGTTTAGATAATGCTTTATGAGTTTTAAACATACGGAAGTCCTTGTATGAACAGGCTGTAATAAGATATGAAAGAATGGGACAGATGAAAGACAGAACCTGAAAGAGGTAGTGAAAGGGATCACTTCCTCTCATCCAAACATATATATTTAAAACTCAATTCAAAATAAATTAATCAGTTAAAAAAACTTATGTTATTGATATTAAATGACTGATCAATTTTTAATATATTTGAAATTGTAATTCATTCCTGTGATGCAAAGCTGAATTTTCTGCATCATTACTCCAGTCTTTAGTGTCACATGATCCTTCAGAAATCATTCTAATCATTCACTCCTTGTTGAATAAAAATGTTAAATAAAATAAAAATACAAAATCTCACTGATGCCAAACAACATGATACTAATGTTTTAACTTAGGAAAAGTTCGGCAATAAATACTTGGTGGAATAACTGTGATTTCACATCACAGCTTTTATGCGTCTTGGCATGCTCCCTATTAGTCCATCACATTGCTGTTGGGTGACATTATGCCACTCCTGGTGCAAAAATTAAAGCGGCTTGGCTTTCTTTGATGCCTTGTGACCAAAATTCAAGCAGCTTGGTTTTGTTTGATGGCTTCCTCTTGATCACATTCCAGAGGTTTTTAGTGGGGTTCATGTCTGGAGATTGTGATGGCCATGACAGGGTCTTGATCTGTTGGTCCTCCATCCACACCTTGATTGGCCTGGCTGTGTGGCATGGAGCATTGTCTTGTGGGAAAAAAACAAACTTTTGAGTTGGGGAACATTGTCAGAGCAGAAGAAAGCAAGTTTTCTTCCAGGATAACCTTGTATGTGGCTTGAGTCACGCGTCCTTCACAAAGACGGATCTGCCTGAAAATGAAAATGAAAAATATTTGCTGTAGAAACAATTTTCACTCTGCTAGTAAATTTCACAAACAATTAAAAAGAATCAGTAAGCAACACATTTTGGAAACAAATTTGGAAGTAGAAACACTGAAATAGTATTTTCTTGTAAAGCGTACTCCAATGATCTTTGTTTTATTTACAACTTCGAAAAGTTTTTCTTGCAGTGTAGTTCTGTCACAGGTACCTAAAAATAATCACAATCATATGCCATGAAAACATCTTTTGATATTCAAATATTAATTGTTATATGAGACTTTTATCACAAGATAAAAAAAAAAAAAAGTCCTAGCAATACAATTTTGAACAAAGCTTATTTTGTCTACGCCAGGGGAGATGAGGAAATTGCATTACAAAGATTTCTAAATTAAAATTGATACAACATTTGCAAACAGGATAGTTTTTTAAGTTGAGGTTCTCCTTTTCTTATTTAGCATTTAGAATAGAAACATACAAACCCGATTCCAAAAAAGTTGGGACACTGTACAAATTGTGAATAAAAACAGAATGCAATGATGTGGAAGTTTCAAATTTCAATATTTTATTCAGAATACAACATAGATGACATATCAAATGTTTAAACTGAGAAAATGTATCATTTTAAGGGAAAAATAAGTTGATTTTAAATTTCATGGCATCAACACATCTCAAAAAAGTTGGGACAAGGCCATGTTTACCACTGTGTGGCATCCCCTCTTCTTTTTATAACAGTCTGCAAACGTCTGGGGACTGAGGAGACAAGTTGCTCAAGTTTAGGAATAGGAATGTTGTCCCATTCTTGTCTAATACAGGCTTCTAGTTGTTCAACTGTCTTAGGTCTTCTTTGTCACATCTTCCTCTTTATGATGCGCCAAATGTTTTCTATGGGTGAAAGATCTGGACTGCAGGCTGGCCATTTCAGTACCCGGATCCTTCTACGCAGCCATGATGTTGTAATTGATGCAGTATGTGGTCTGGCATTGTCATGTTGGAAAATGCAAGGTCTTCCCTGAAAGAGACAACGTCTGGATGGGAGCATATGTTGTTCTAGAACTTGGATATACCTTTCAGCATTGATGGTGCCTTTCCAGATGTGTAAGCTGCCCATGCCACACGCACTCATGCAACCCCATACCATCAGAGATGCAGGCTTCTGAACTGAGCGCTGATGACAACTTGGGTTGTCCTTGTCCTCTTTAGTCCGGATGACATGGCGTCCCAGTTTTCCAAAAAGAACTTCAAATTTTGATTCGTCTGACCACAGAACAGTTTTCCACTTTGCCACAGTCCATTTTAAATGAGCCTTGGCCCAGAGAAAACGCCTGCGCTTCTGGATCATGTTTAGATATGGCTTCTTTTTTGACCTATAGAGTTTTAGCCGGCAACGGCGAATGGCACGGTGGATTGTGTTCACCGACAATGTTTTCTGGAAGTATTCCTGAGCCCATGTTGTGATTTCCATTACAGTAGCATTCCTGTATGTGATGCAGTGCCGCCTAAGGGCCCGAAGATCACGGGCATCCAGTATGGTTTTCCGGCCTTGACCCTTACGCACAGAGATTGTTCCAGATTCTCTGAATCTTTGGATGATATTATGCACTGTAGATGATGATAACTTCAAACTCTTTGCAATTTTTCTCTGAGAAACTCCTTTCTGATATTGCTCCACTATTTTTCGCCGCAGCATTGGGGGAATTGGTGATCCTCTGCCCATCTTGACTTCTGAGAGACACTGCCACTCTGAGAGGCTCTTTTTATACCCAATCATGTTGCCAATTGACCTAATAAGTTGCAAATTGGTCCTCCAGCTGTTCCTTATATGTACATTTAACTTTTCCGGCCTCTTATTGCTACCTGTCCCAACTTTTTTGGAATGTGTAGCTCTCATGAAATCCAAAATGAGCCAATATTTGGCATGACATTTCAAAATGTCTCACTTTCAACATTTGATATGTTATCTATATTCTATTGTGAATAAAATATAAGTTTATGAGATTTGTAAATTATTGCATTCCTTTTTTATTCACAATTTGTACAGTGTCCCAACTTTTTTGAAATCGGGTTTGTATATTTCAAAACCACACTAACTGCCTACACTTTCACTTCACTCTTTTAATGCAAACTGTGACTTTTTTTTAGCTCTATACAAGGAAATATGGCATATTTAACCTTCTGTTTCCATGGGTATTGTCTTGAGGTTGTCAGTCTGTCGCATAACCTGATGTAGTTGAGGTCACAGGACCCAACTGCAGAGTACAATTTTGTTAGTAAAGTGCAAACTTTATCTATTTTTTTGCCTTTCATTGAAGTAAAAGAATTGAAAGTAGGGGGGAAATCACATTATGAAATAAATGTTTTTCTCCAAAACACGTTGGGAACAATTATTTGCCCCCTTTTATAAAATACTTTTTGCAACCTCCTTTTTCCAATTTAACAGTCTTCTCCTATAATGCCTGATGAGTTTAGAGAACACCTGACAAGAGATCAGAGACCGTTCCTTCATACAGAATCTCTCCAGATCCTTCAGATTCCCAGATCCATGTTCTTCTCTTCAGTTCAGCCCACTCATTTTCTATAGGGTTCAGGTCAGGGACTGGGTGCCATGTATCTGAACAAGATATTCAGAACCTCTGGCAGAAAATTAGGCCCACAGCATTAAAGATACAGCAGAGTATTTCATTTTACACATGGGGTTTTTATCCCTGCGTGCACCAAACCCATATTAAGTGTTTGCTGACAAAAAGCTCTTTTTTGTTTGTTTCATCTGACCAATTTTAGAATGTTCTCCTCTAAATATCTCTATCCTTTCATTTGCAAAAAAACAAGAGAAAAAAAAGCCTATAGATTAAACATGTAATAGCCTACGCATGTGCATGACGTCACCGTTTTCACAGATTCGCGTTTTTTTGTAGTTTACACGGAGAAAACTTGCACTTTTAAAAAAGTTTTCAAAAGTTGGCGTTTTCAGGCCACCAAAATGCCGTTGTCATGTAAATGAATGGCCAAAACGCATAAAAAATCTTCAGCTTTTAGTTAAAAACAGTGTTGTGTAAACGGCCCCTTAGTTGATTAGTTCTGTGATCATTACCAGGTGTGTCTTGTTTGCCTATTACCCCTCTAGTATTTATACCCCACTGTTTCTTGTTCTTTGTCGAGTTTTGGTGTGTTCATTCCATAGACTGTAAGAAAAATATGGACGTAGTGTCTGTGACGTCACCCGTAGGTTTCTAAAGAGAGTTTTTGAAGCCTCGAAGTCAGCCGTTGCCATCTTGGCAGAGTGTCACCGCACGTCACTCCCAGATAACTGACAATGGGCAAAGAGGCGGGACGTGGATGGAGCTGAGGTGACGTTATGACTAACAGACAGCAGATAAACGGCAATCCACCTGTCACTCAAAGTGGCTACGCCCTTAATTATGCAGAACTTGAAGGCTTAATATAATTTAAACTAATGAGTTATAAAAAAAATTCACCCCCCTCACAGTTGTCATGAAGGGCAAAATTAGCCGTATAGACCAAAACCACAATTTGTACCAGGCTGTAAACGTTTTTTTCTGCTGTAAAGTTGGGCATTTTAACATGGGGCTCAATGAGATTCTGCTCCCTTTTGGAGCCTGTCTCTAGCGGCCAGTTGATGAATTGCAGTTTAAGTCACTTCCGTATTGGCTTCAAGAGAAACTGGGGGAGGTTGCTGCTTGGTTCATTCTGAACATGGTCTCCATGTTTATTATGTCATTTAACTCACTGCATATGGCTCTCTCGTTTTAGAGTTCACCAGCATTACAAACATCAAGACAAGGCAATGTAGCTGTTGTGGAAAATACTAATTAAAGGGGTCCTATTATGCCCCTTTTTACAAGATGAAAAATAAGTCTCTTATGTCCCCAGAGTGTGTATGTGAAGTTTTAGCTCAAAATACCCCACAGATCATTTTTATAGCATGTTAAAATCGTCCCTTTTTGAGGGTGAGCAAAAACGTGCTGTTTTTGTGTGTGTCCCTTTAAATACAAATGAGCTGCTGCTCTCGGCCCCCTTTCAAGAAGAGGGCGGAGCTTCAAGAACTTGTGTTAGCAGCTCCGTTTACCTCAAGCAGACACGCACTGAAAAGGTCATAAACTGTTCAGCCTTTTATGTTCAAACTGGAGGCAGACAATGATGGAGAGACTCACTAAGTGAAGTGACAACATGTAGAATGCAACAGGACGTTTCTGAATGGTTAGTTGATGAATTTATGTAGCTGATGTGGCGTTAACTATCTTCAAGTCATTGATTAACATATTCTGTCATGATAATCTATAAATCGCTCGTGTGGGAACTGTTATAAGATGCCTTCAGAGCCAGAGAATATATGCTGCATGAAGATAGAACAGGTATAGTTTAGTTTAATTACGGTTATAACTTGTGTTGTCATCTTGCTTTTATGACATGCTATTGCATTTGTGTTACGTACTGTATTGCAATAAATGTGAAAAGACGGATGCGACAGCTTGAGCAGACTCCCAAATATGCTCTTCTACAACAACTCTTCCTCTTCTCTAAAGCAGCCAAACATGGCCTCACATCCTTTGTTGAGTGTTCCCGGGGGCAGGGTTTATTTAAATTTTAGGGTTCGTGATGTCACCAACCCAGGAAGAAGCTCGTTGTAGTCCCTACCAGCCATCCTTAAGTAGCGATTTCTTTAAAAGAAAATATCTTGCTTTGTATTGAACTTTGAGCGTCGTAACTTTGCAGATGTTGTTTATGCTCAAACAGCAACACTACACAATAACTAAAGTTTAAAAAGTGAAATCATAATCAAGGACCCCTTTAAGAATAGCACAGCAACCCCGTTCTCCCCTCCACCATGTTTAAAGTTCATGGCACGGCCAACTCAGGAACTCAAGTGTCAAAATTATCTCAGAAACACAGGGCCATAAATACATATACAAAATGAGGGGTAAAACAAGGTGATACTAATTAATGAAGGACTGGGTAACCAAGTCCCTGTATGAACAGGGACAAAACAAGCAATGAAACTACGTACAAAAACCAAGCTAAGCAGAACATAAACTTGACAATAAATGTCTCCTGACTAAGGGAAAATATTTATTTATGAATAATCATACTGAAATATTGATGATTATATATATATATATATATATATATATATACATATACAGTGGGGAGAACAAGTATTTGATACACTGCCGATTTTGCAGGTTTGCCCACTTACAAAGCATGTAGAAGTCTGTAATTTTTTTCATAGGTACACTTCAACTGTGAGAGACGGAATCTAAAACAAAAATCCAGAAAATCACATTGTATGATTTTTAAGTAATTAATTTGCATTTTATTGCATGACATAAGTATTTGATACATCAGAAAAGCAGATGTTGTTTGTTTGCAATTACAGAGATCATACGTTTCCTGTAGTTCTTGACCAGGTTTGCACACACTGCAGCAGGGATTTTGGCCCACTCCTCCATACAGACCTTCTCCAGATCCTTCAGGTTTCGGGGCTGTCGCTGGGCAATACGGACTTTCAGCTCCCTCCAAAGGTTTTCTATTGGGTTCAGGTCTGGAGACTGAGATGCTTCTTACGGAGCCACTCCTTAGTTGCCCTGGCTGTGTGTTTCGGGTCGTTGTCATGCTGGAAGACCCAGCCACGACCCATCTTCAATGCTCTTACTGAGGGAAGGAGGTTGTTGGCCAAGATCTCGCGATACATGGTCCCATCCATCCTCCCCTCAATACGGTGCAGTCGTCCTGTCCCCTTTGCAGAAAAGCATCCCCAAAGAATGATGTTTCCACCTCCATGCTTCATGGTTAGGATGGTGTTCTTGGGGTTGTACTCATCCTTCTTCTTCCTCCAAACACAGCGAGTGGAGTTTAGACCAACAAGCTCTATTTTTGTCTCATCAGACCACATGACCTTCTCCCATTCCTCCTCTGGATCATCCAGATGGTCATTGGCAAACTTCAGACGGGCCTGGACATGCGTTGGCTTGAGCAGGGGGATCTTGCGTGCGCTGCAGTTTAATCCATGACGGCGTAGTGTGTTACTAATGGTTTTCTTTGAGACTGTGGTCCCAGCTCTCTTCAGGTTATTGACCAGGTCCTGCCGTGTAGTTCTGGGCTGATCCCTCACCTTCCTCATGATCATTGATGCCCCACGAGGTGAGATCTTGCATGGTGCCCCAGACCGAGGGAGATTGACCGTCATCTTGAACTTCTTCCATTTTCTAATAATTGCGCCAACAGTTGTTGCCTTCTCACCAAGCTGCTTGCCTATTGTCCTGTAGCCCATCCCAGCCTTGTGCAGGTCTACAAATTTATCCCTGATGTCCTTACACAGCTCTCTGGTCTTAGCCATTGTGGAGAGGTTGGAGTCTGTTTGATTGAGTGTGTGGACAGGTGTCTTTTATACAGGTAACAAGTTCAAACAGGCGCAGTTAATACAGGTAATGAGTGGAGAACAGGAGGGCTTCTTAAAGAAAAACGAACAGGTCTGTGAGAGCCGGAATTCTTACTGGTTGGTAGGTGATCAAATACTTATGTCATGCAATAAAATGCAAATTAATTATTTAAAAATCATACAATGTGATTTTCTGGATTTTTGTTTTAGATTCCGTCACTCACAGTTGAAGAGTACCTATGATAAAAATTACAGACCTCTACATGCTTTGTAAGTAGGAAAACCTGCAAAATCGGCAGTGTATCAAATACTTGTACTTGTGTATATATATATACACTCACCTAAAGGATTATTAGGAACACCATACTAATACTGTGTTTGACCCCCTTTCGCCTTCAGAACTGCCTTAATTCTACGTGGCATTGATTCAACAAGGTGCTGAAAGCATTCTTTAGAAATGTTGGCCCATATTGATAGGATAGCATCTTGCAGTTGATGGAGATTTGTGGGATGCACATCCAGGGCACGAAGCTCCCGTTCCACCACATCCCAAAGATGCTCTATTGGGTTGAGATCTGGTGACTGTGGGGGCCATTTTAGTACAGTGAACTCACTGTCATGTTCAAGAAACCAATTTGAAATGATTCGAGCTTTGTGACATGGTGCATTATCCTGCTGGAAGTAGCCATCAGAGGATGGGTACATGGTGGTCATAAAGGGATGGACATGGTCAGAAACAATGCTCAGGTAGGCCGTGGCATTTAAACGATGCCCAATTGGCACTAAGGGGCCTAAAGTGTGCCAAGAAAACATCCCCCACACCATTACACCACCACCACCAGCCTGCACAGTGGTAACAAGGCATGATGGATCCATGTTCTCATTCTGTTTACGCCAAATTCTGACTCTACCATCTGAATGTCTCAACAGAAATCGAGACTCATCAGACCAGGCAACATTTTTCCAGTCTTCAACTGTCCAATTTTGGTGAGCTCGTGCAAATTGTAGCCTCTTTTTCCTATTTGTAGTGGAGATGAGTGGTACCCGGTGGGGTCTTCTGCTGTTGTAGCCCATCCGCCTCAAGGTTGTGCGTGTTGTGGCTTCACAAATGCTTTGCTGCATACCTCGGTTGTAACGAGTGGTTATTTCAGTCAAAGTTGCTCTTCTATCAGCTTGAATCAGTCGGCCCATTCTCCTCTGACCTCTAGCATCAACAAGGCATTTTCGCCCACAGGACTGCCGCATACTGGATGTTTTTCCCTTTTCACACCATTCTTTGTAAACTCTAGAAATGGTTGTGCGTGAAAATCCCAGTAACTGAGCAGATTGTGAAATACTCAGACCGGCCCGTCTGGCACCAACAACCATGCCACGCTCAAAATTGCTTAAATCACCTTTCTTTCCCATTCTGACATTCAGTTTGGAGTTCAGGAGATTGTCTTGACCAGGACCACACCCCTAAATGCATTGAAGCAACTGCCATGTGATTGGTTGATTAGATAATTGCATTAATGAGAAATTGAACAGGTGTTCCTAATAATCCTTTAGGTGAGTGTATAATGATCATAAATATATAATGATTAATAATAAATAATAAACATTTTAAAAGATCTAGTTATGAAGCTCTATTATCTTCATCCCTTCAACAAATCGGATCAGATCAACATTTTTACATATTTTTTTTAATAGAAACATGAAGAAATTTTGCCATTCTAACCTCTAAATAGAGGTTTCCATTGAACGATTATGCAAAATTTAAAACTTCCTCTCAAAATTTACAAGATTTCAACACCAGCTCAACGGCCCACCCTTTCACATCACTTTTTTAATGTAAATTTCAAGATTATTCTGGAATTGGCTGGTCTGTTATCACTTGTTAGTTCCTAAATTATAAAACTTTTTTGTCACTCTATAAAATAATTCAGTGGCTTAGTAAATATCACAGTAATAATTTACTTTATTAACTTAATAAAATCTCTGAATATCATTTACTTGATGGTTTGAGTTGAACATACCAAAATAATTGACTAAAAATCAAACAGTTAATTTTGTCTAAACTTTACAGATATATTTAAGTTTTTTTTCACTAAAAGAATGTAGTATTTGACTAACCAACTATTTATTTAAAATATACTTAATATATTTGTGAAATTTCTATCAAAATATTTAAGAATGGAGAATTAAACTGATCTGTTTCAAGAACCAAAAGTATTACTTAATTTAAATCAACATTATTAATCTTTAACACACACTTAAGAAATTGAGTAAGTTTACTCAATTAAAACAATGCACCCCTTCCCCACCCCCGACGTGACAACAAGTCAAAGGAGTAAATAAACAGTTAATATTACTCATAAATGTTGGTTTTTAAATGTTTTTCCACAATGATTTCTACTCAATTTTATTTGTTAATGTACCAAATGCAGTTACTCAGATCTACTTAATTTTTTTTACTTACATTTACTCATTTCATACGGTGTATATAATTGATTTCACTGCTTTAAAATTTAATCAATATATTTGAGTGTAAAAATGTTTCACCAAAAAAATTGGGTAAATCATAGTAAAAGTTTTTAGAGTGTGTTTGTTTGCTCTTTTCTGTTCTAGCATAATCATTATAGTGATTACACACTACCAGCCAAAATTTTGGAATCATTAAGATTTTTTATGTTTTTGAGAGAAGTCTCTTGCTTATGATCCTTCAGAAATCATTCTGACATGCTGAGTTTAGCCTCAGATAGAGGTCCTTGGATTTAACCCCCTTAATTTTTTCCATCTGTTTGAAATTTATATTAAATAACAATTTTATCTATATTACCTGTATTAATATTTTATTTACAAGTGTCATGTTTGTGATTTTTATTTATCATGTAGGACAGCTTCTGACCAAAACTCAATATTAGTCTACAGCAGAAGTACAGTGCTCCTAATAGGCAACACTCTTAAAAATAAAGGTTTGAAAAAGGGCTTCCATGAAGAACCATTTTTGGTTTCCCAAAGACCCTTTCAGTGAACAGTTCTCAAAAGAACTTTTTTCTTAGTGTGTGAAGAACATTTTAAAAATCTAAAGAACCTTTTGTCCAATGGAAAGGTTCCATGGATGTTAAAGGTTCTTTATGGAACCATTGATGCCAATTAAGAACCTTTATTTTTAAGAGTGTAAGGTACAGAATTGAATTAGTGCTGCGGTCTCAACAAACAGGTCAGGTGTTTGTTGAGATCATGAGAAAACAACTTCCGTTATGTTGAGGTCACAAAATGATGATCCCTTTGTCGAGGTCAGGAGCAAACAAGAAAGAACAATGCACTTCCTCGTGGCTTATGCAGGTTTCAGATTCTTTTTGAATTTGACTCATACAAAAGCAGAAGTGACTTTTAATGTACTGTTCTGTCACTGGACACTGAACCTCATTTCTGTACATTTTTATATTTTGCATAGGTTGAACTAGAAAAGTATTTTACAAAACCGATTCCAAAAAAGTTGGAACACTGTACAGATTGTGAATAAAAACAGAATGCAATGATGTGGAAGTTTCAAATTTCAACATTTTATTCAGAATACAACATAGATGACATATCAAATGTTTAAACTGAGAAAATGTATCATTTTAAGGGTAAAATAAGTTGATTTTAAATTTCATGGCATCAACACATCTCAAAAAAGTTGGGACAAGGCCATGTTTACCACTGTGTGGCATCCCCTCTTCTTTTTATAACAGTCTGCAAACGTCTGGGGACTGAGGAGACAAGTTGCTCAAGTTTAGGAATAGGGATGTTGTCCCATTCTTGTCTAATACAGGCTTCTAGTTGCTCAACTGTCTTAGGTCTTCTTTGTCGCATCTTCCTCTTTATGATGCGTCAAATGTTTTCTATGGGTGAAAGATCTGGACTGCAGGCTGGCCATTTCAGTACCCGGATCCTTCTTCTACGCAGCCATGATGTTGTAATTGATGCAGTATGTGGTCTGGCATTGTCATGTTGGAAAATGCAAGGTCTTCCCTGAAAGAGACGACGTCTGGATGGGAGCATATGTTGTTCTAGAACTTGGATATACCTTTCAGCATTGATGGTGCCTTTCCAGATGTGTAAGCTGCCCATGCCACACGCACTCATGCAACCCCATACCATCAGAGATGCAGGCTTCTGAACTGAGCGCCGATAACAACTTGGGTTGTCCTTGTCCTCTTTAGTCCGGATGACATGGCGTCCCAGTTTTCCAAAAAGAACTTCAAATTTTGATTCGTCTGACCACAGAACAGTTTTCCACTTTGCCACAGTCCATTTTAAATGAGCCTTGGCCCAGAGAAAACGCCTGCGGTTCTGGATCATGTTTAGATATGGCTTCTTTTTTGACCTATAGAGTTTTAGCCGGCAACGGCGAATGGCACGGTGGATTGTGTTCACCGACAATGTTTTCTGGAAGTATTCCTGAGCCCATGTTGTGATTTCCATTACAGTAGCATTCCTGTATGTGATGCAGTGCCGTCTAAGGGCCCGAAGATCACGGGCATCCAGTATGGTTTTCCGGCCTTGACCCTTATGCACAGAGATTGTTCCAGATTCTCTGAATCTTTGGATGATATTATGCACTGTAGATGATGATAACTTCAAACTCTTTGCAATTTTTCTCTGAGAAACTCCTTTCTGATATTGCTCCACTATTTTTCACCGCAGCATTGGGGGAATTGGTGATCCTCTGCCCATCTTGACTTCTGAGAGAGACTGCCACTCTAAGAGGCTCTTTTTATACCCAATCATGTTGCCAATTGACCTAATAAGTTGCAAATTGGTCCTCCAGCTGTTCCTTATATGTACATTTAACTTTTCCGGCCTCTTATTGCTACCTGTCCCAACTTTTTTGGAATGTGTAGCTCTCATGAAATCCAAAATGAGCCAATATTTGGCATGACATTTCAAAATGTCTCACTTTCAACATTTGATATGTTATCTATATTCTATTGTGAATAAAATATAAGTTTATGAGATTTGTAAATTATTGCATTCCTTTTTTATTCACAATTTGTACAGTGTCCCAACTTTTTTGGAATCGGGTTTGTAGTTTTGTTACCCCATTTTGGAACCCATATTAGAATTAAACTTTATTTCTTTCTGAATGATATATTATATATTATTATTCTGAATCATATATCTTCTACAATGCTAGTTTTGACACAATACAGAATAAGTTTGTATATAGTATAACAAGCAGCTACACATGCTTTGAGTGGTGTTAAAGGTGCATATGCACCCGCCATCAAACAGTTGTGAAGATACAAAATGAGATACTATCAGAATGAGTCTGTGACAGATTTGCAAATATTTCTGCTCCACTCTTAAAAGTTCATTGTGTACCCAAGTTTTGTCATGACCATCATGACCAAGGTTTCTACAAGATCTCATAATCTTTCCTGTTCAAACAAATGTAGAATTTTAAGCATTAGATAAAATAATGTAGCCTACAATACATACAAAGACCCAAGCTAAGCTGAACATAAACTTGACAATAATAAATGTCTCCTGACTAAAGGAAAATATTTAATAATTTATGATGCTGAAATATTAAATGATTAATAATAAATAATAAACATTTTAGCTATGAAGCTCCATTATTTTTCTCCATCCCTTCAACAAGTTGATCAGATGTTTTCCAGACCAGATTTTTACATCTACATATTTTTGGAATAGGAACATAAAGAGCTTTTGCAATTCTATCCATTGTCATTTTTGGAACTTTTTTAATCTGCTTTAACATGTGATATTACTGATAATGTGACATGGTCTAAAGTCAGTAATAGATTGAGTTACAGTGAGAATAGGAACATTCACCTTGCTCATGGCCATTTATCAGTCTGTGTGTACCACTGTTACGTGTATCTGTGCTGATATCCATTTTGAGTCTCTAGGTGGTGCTGAGGGGGAATCCTCAATCTGTGGGAAAGCGTGACGGCACCCGGGATTCCGGATAAATACGACATGGCGGCGACATGGCCTTCTCTCTCATTCCCATTGTTCTCACGGCTGCCGCCCTCTTCGCTTCTTTGGAGCGATTCGATTCTTTTTCATTATGGTTTAATTTGTGTTTCTTTATGCTTTTGTTGACTGTTACCTATTCGTATATTTAGTGTTCTTTGTTCATTTCAGTGACTGGTAGGGGATTTATGTATTAGCTCACGTTTTGGTTTTTTTATTTAGTATAGCGAGGTAAGCAGAGGCCCGGAAGATTCACCTGTTTTTGTTTTATCGAGAGCCAGATAAGAACTGCTTTTGAGAACAGGTGTAGGCAGGCGTTCTCTGTTTTCCCTAGCTGCCCTACTAGTTTACTGATGCGTTTTCGTCAACAGTTTATGTGAGCCATTACCTAGCTATTGGTTGTATGTTCTGGTTGTTTAAGTTGTCTTTTCCGTTATTGAAATAGTAAATGAAGGCGTGCATGGCGTCTTGAAACAGTATCAAGTGTCTTTGATCCACTTATGTGTTCGGTTCATATCCATTATTTATTTAATTTAGTTTAACAAGTCATATTATTTGGTTATGGCCGTACCAACCACAATCAACCTCAAGATGGCGCCATTAAATCACTGAGATGCAGTGTGTGTTGAGCTTCACAGGAAAACTGGAAGGACATATCCTGTAATGACAATGAGGCAGACGTTAAGACATGTGAGTGTTTGTACCTAAATGATTGTGTGCACGTGTCTTTTTGCAATGGCTTGCACACTTTGACACAAACAAAAAGCCTGGCATTTATCTGTGAATCGCTTCCTGTACATTTGTGGATCACAGCACGCATTTGTGGATTTTGAAATATTTCTAGCGTCAAGACACACAAATCCACAGCGCGTTTGGTTACTGACCACCCAGGTTCCCACCCTTATTGTAAGGCAAAATGTGATTTGATTGGGGTGAAAGAGTGCAACAATTGGTCAGTGCAAAGTGACTTATCTGATTGGCTTAAGTAGACGGTGGGTGGAGTCTACCTATTTGTGGATTTGTGTGCTTGACCACTGCTCAATTTAAGCCCTATTCGGACGGGATTAGTTTTACATGCGAGGTGGGGTAAAGTAATTATTACCAGAGCTTCTCAGTGATTTTAGTTCTGTCCGAATGTGCCATCTCAGTAATCACTATACGGACAATCTCAGTAAAAATTATGGTGACTTTTACCTTCTGTAAAGAAAAGAAATATTACCTCAGGTAATGCTAATCCTGTGCGAATAGACCGGCTGTAAATATGTACATAAATATTCCATCATTTCCTGTTTAAAAGTAGTTCCGCGGTTTTTCAAGTATGGAGGTGCTTGAAAAAGCATTTAGTTGTGTTCTAGGCAGTGGGATAAGGCTAACGGCAAACCTCAAGTGTTTTCTGCTTACCATTCAGATCAAAAAGAAGGTCGAAAGCACTTAGAGGCATGAAACTTCTTTTAGCTTTAGGTAAGTGCCTATTACCAACAGAATCCAATCAGATTTTAATTAATAAATGATTCGACCGGAACTAGATTATATGTGTTTGTGCACATGATATCAGGGGGGTATTCCAGAAAGCAAGTTTAACTTACCGTCACGTATACCTTGAACTCTCGGTTGATTAACCCAAACCTTGCTTACTCGAGGTATGCTGGTTCCAAAAACGAGCCCCGGAGTAAGTTCAGACAACTCAGAGTATGTTCCCGGTTAACACACAAGACATGCTCAACAGAGCAACGAATCGACGAGTCACCATGGAAACAGACGCTAAAAAAAGCGTGCCATTATACTTCCTCCTTTTGTTTAATGGCGATTTACATAACATACTTACTGCACATCGCCACCTATTTGGTGGTTGTGCAATCATTTTTTCAATCTTTTCGTTTAATAAGTATTCACTGAGAATAAGGATTATATTGTTTGTTTGATGCTAATTAATTGAATGCAGATCCATGTGTGAGATGACAATAAAATAAATAATAAATATATTTAAATTGAATGAACATTTAAACATTACCTTGTTGTAATAGTGCTTTAGAATTAAGATATAATATTGTATATTATATAACTGTAACTATATAACAAATTTAGTTGTATTAATATAACTATATTAATTATATAACATGCATCTGAATACCTCTTAAGCATACTGGAGCAGGTTATGTTCAGAGAGTGAGTTGCTATGGCTACTTATATACCCTGAAAGTTACCTCCGTTTTTGGAACCAAAAGTTGAGGTTATCCGCTTACTTACTCTTAAACATACCCGGGTATGTCTCACAACCTGCTTTCTGGAATACCCCCCAGGAAGCAACTTAATACGCACATGACGACAGAGAGGTGATGGTGGTGCGTAAATCGAGTTACCGCTCCCACTTCTGCTAGTTTTACTGAGATTTATTATCCCGAGCGAATTGGCCATTAATATTACATTAATATTATTTCCTGTGGTAAAATTACATTACTCCGTCTACCCTTGTAAAACTAATCCCATCCAAATAGGGCTTTATTCAGAAAATAAAGACTGACTGCACATGGATTTAAATACATGAAGCTTGATTTCCAAGCATGTATACTGTTGCTCTGAGATGATGCATGGTAAACTTGGATTTTTCCCATTTATTGACTGACACCCCTCCTGTCCCCATGTTGAGAGAAATCGGGAGTAAGTGCAGAGTCGTTGTGTGAGCTTTGTAAATATGATGGTTATTGTAGTTCTAGATTAAATTTGAGCATCATCTCACTTACAAAAAAAACAGATTTACTATTCCTCAAAATAAATAAAAACAGTGAAATGCAAACTCAGAATATTATGCAACAACTGTTAAGTAATACAATTATACTTTGTGTTTAATCTCACTTTATTATCGATGATCCAATTTAACCATACGAATATAGTTAAACATCACATTTGAGCTTCATTTTTTTATTTCTGAAGTAAGAGAACTTTCTTTACCTGCATTTGTTTGAAAGGTTTGTTTGAGCTGCGCCCTCTACTGTACAAGTGTGATTTAGCAATTCCTTTTGCACTTTTGGTGTGAAAGGGCCTTTACATTGGCCAGAATAGTATGAGAAATAGTAATGCAACACATTACTGTCCATAAAAGTAACTAAGTAATGCAATTAGTTACTTTTTAGGGAGTAACACAATATTGTAACGCATTACTTTTAAAAGTAACTTTCCCTAACACTGCATTTCAATAGGAGGAACTCTCTCTGGTCTACAAACTACGTTTTACAACCAAACACATGGTGATTGATACAGGAAATAACGTAAGATACCCGGCTTAAAACAGAGCGTTCAGACAGAGGGTGAAACATTGCTGCAACCATGTTTTTTTACATTAAATAATGTAAACATATAGTAGACCACATAAACAAAATTATGTAAATTAGCATAATTGGTCCTCTTTAAGCTTCATAAGCATTTTGTCACATGAGGTCATTTTGCTCCAATGGCATAATCATCTTTTTATGTTCAGTGCTTACCGAAACAATAGATATTGTGCACAGTAGGTACTATATGCTACAACAACAGTAAGTTGGTAAGTACAGTAGTATGGAAGTTGGCTGTTCTATTCTGAATGTAGCTGAGGAGACCTTAATAAAGAAAAATATGAGTCAGTGCGTAAAGTGAAGGAGAACAATTTCCCTTAAAAGATTCAATCATAAAAATTTATTCATTCATAAAATGCCATGTATGGATGGATGATTAAAAATACAAACACTTTTTCAAAGCAATCATTTATTAAATGACAGATCAATTTGACTGTAATTCTGTCTTTTTTTTATTTATTTCACATGAATTCAGTTTAGATGTAGGGTTAATCTATTCCCTCGAGAGTTTGAAAGCCTCTTGCACTTTGCCAGTCTTTGATAAGAGGTTCACAGAGGTCATGGGAGTTGTTTACTTACAACACCAACCCTATAAAAGATAGAAATACAGTTTTTAATACAAGCAAACACACAATTTTACATGAGTTTTTATTATAATTAGGTTATATTAAATCTATAATTCATCCACATTTATTTCAGCTTGATGATTAGGCATGATTAATACAGCAACATGAAGTTTGTTTTACCGCTGCAGCACCCCCACTGGCCAGATGCTGTCTTGCAGCAGAACTTCTCAGCTGGGCAGTAGACATTTCCTTCACAATGAACAGTCTCAGTCTCGGTCTGCCTTTCAAGAGCCTGTTCATTTCCATTCACAGGAATTATGTTAGTAAACACATAACCAGAAGTTCACCTGCTAGAAAAATCTCTAAATGGATCATTTCAGTTTTTACAGCTCAAATGTATATAGCCTAATATAGTATAATATAATGAACTAAAGCATATTTCTGCTTTTAAACCACCCAGAATTACTTGCCCCATTGTTTATTTTAACAAATGGAGGGATAAACTCAAATTACTATTTATGATAATCGAGAAAATAGAATGTGTTTAAACCCTAAACATTTCTTTAATTGTTCCAAAAGTCATATCATATTCCTTTTTTATTGTTTGCAGCAAATGGTGATTAGAAGTCATATGACATTGTCTGTAAAGATTGTCAAGGTCATCGTCAGGTCATTGTTACATGATAGGTTGGTTTACTACTAAAGTCATAGAGTACTGACATACCTGAGTTTTCTGGATAGCTTTGGAGGCCAGCTGAGGAGAAGATGGCAGTCTCAACCATCCACTCACACAACGGGTCGATGTCAGACAGAACTAGCCGGACAGCAATGAACTCCATCTCTGCAGCAATGACCCTAAAGTAGTGGGCAGAAAAAACAAACGTTACACCTTAATATGAATAAAGTATAAAACAATTATGCATTTCCATTCACTTACCTTTGAGTACGGACAGCAGGCCCACACTCCATAAGGACTCATACAGCACGTTGTTCCATCAGGACACACAGTAGAAGCATCACAGTGCACCACAGAGACAGAGACACTATCAGACTCTACTGGGTCTGAGAGATCCATCAGTGGCTCATCTGCAGCTACAAGAGCTGCCATAAGTAACATCAACACTGGAACCATCTGCACATATGACATGAACATATTATGTGAAATAATATATGTTACTGCATTTTTTTGTTAGAAATTATTGAAAAAATGTAGAATATGTCACTGCATTTTTTTTTTTTTTTTTTTAATTATTGAAAAAAATGTTTTGGAACATTTACCTTGTTCATAGGCTGGGTCTCTTCTTTGTGGATTGTGTTTTGCTGCTGTCTGTGCTGTCCTGTGATGTTCTGACTGTATCTCTTATATACATATACACACGGCTCCTCCCACTGTAAAAAAAGATATCATAAATAGTAATTTCAATTCCTCCCTCCATTTGTTAAAATAAACAATGGGTCTGTCACGGGATCTGTCAGAAATCATTCTAATATGCTGATTTTAGCCTCAAACAGCTCCTTGTATTTTTTCTCATCCGTTTTAAATAAAATTATATAAAATTATAATTTCATTTTAATATTTTATTTACAAGTATAATGTTTGTGAGTTTTATTCATCATGTACAGCTTCTGACCAAAACATGTTATATGATAATAGGCAATTTTGCTAGTCACAGACTAAAATGCATGTTTGAGCTGTTTTAACTGAAAGCAACTTGCACTGGCATATCTTAAAATATATCAGTGCCATTGTTTTGTCTCAAGATGAACACCAGTAGTGTTTTTTTTCTAAGGCACATTTAAAAAAGTTACTTAAATGTCCTGATTTAACCAAGGCCTAATCCTGGTTTAATCTAAGCCCTGTCTGTGAAACCAGGCCTTAAAGGGTTAGTTCACCCAAAAATAAAAATTCTGTCATTAATTACTCACCCTCATGTCGTTCCAAACCAGTAAGACCTTTGTTCATCTTCGGAACACAAATGAAGATCTTTTTGATGAAATCTGAGAGCTCTCTGACCCCTCCATAGACAGCAATTTAATTAACACTTTCAAGGCCCAGAAAGGTAGTAAAGACATCGTTAAAATAGTCCATGTGACTACAGTGGTTCAAACTTAAAATTTTATGAAGCGGAGAGAATACTTTTTGTGTGCAAAAACAAACAAAAATATTGACTTTATGCAATATGTCAGTGTCCTACGCAGTTTGCGTTGTTACAGCAAGTGCATCGCTTCCTAGTTCTACGTCAGTCGCCGACTCTGGGAGTGATTAAGTCATGGAATCGTGACCTTAAGGAGAGGGGCCTAGAATTGGACTGGGGGAATGTATGGAATAATGTGTTTCTTTCATCAAAGAACCCAACCTCACCAGTTGATTCATTTTAAGTTTGTTCAGAAGTTTTATTTCTCCCCATACAGGTGTTTTAAAATGAGGCTCACGGATAGCCCAGATTGTACAAAATGTAACCAGAATATGGTTGGTACTTACCTGCACATCTTCTAGGACTGCCCAGATGTCTCTAATCTTTGGTCCCAGGAGGCAGCATTTAGGAATATTATCATTATTAGTAATTATTATTAAAATTATAGTAATATTTAGCAGTAATGTATCAATATAGATATTACAGTACAATACCATATAATAAATGAATAAGAGCAGAAGCAGACCAAATTACAAAATACAGTAAAAATACAAGAATCATTAACAGTGGGAAAAGTGGCATGGTGGAAGAATAACAGAAACAGCAAATAAAAAAATATCTTAGGAAAGTAATTAGGTACAAACTTGGACTTTAGTAACTTTAGTTACAAAAATTAGCACCTCTGTAAGCCAGACTCAATAGAAACAGAACACTGGGCTTCACGAGGCTGGAATTTATGGAAGGGATTGATGTCATTCCTAAACCATTTGTTTCCAAGGCCAATAAACAATATGCACATCCTGGTGTAATGACCATATACATATATAATGGGTGAGCACGCGTAGCTGCTTGTGTTACGTTTAGTTTTGGTTTTGTTTCAAGTTCACGTTTCATGTATTTTATTTTGAAGTTTTGTTTCTGGTTTTTTGTCATGTGACTTCCTTGCCATTATGTGTTAATGGTCATTTCTCAATACCAAGTACGCAAACTTCTGACTTACGTCCTTGGTAGTTCAGACTTGTCAAGTTCGACTCAGGAGAACGAACTCCCGAGGACGGGAGGACACAAGTCCGGTATTCTGCTAATGGGACAGCAGCGTTCTTGATAACGTCACTCAGCTCGCAATGGCTACTCCGGTTATCTCTGTAGCCTATGTATATTTTAGGCTACAATAAAACGAAATATGTCATAAAACACTACTCTGCCTCACACCGCCTCTTTTCTTTTTCATTTAAAAAAAATCTTAAACATATTAATAGCCACACAAATGTGGTTCAGGCAACGTGTACCGTGATTATCTTCAATGCATGTATATTTATAACAAAACGAAATATAAAACACAACCCTGCCTCTTTTCGTTTACATTTAAAAAAAATATTAAACATATTAATATGTGGTTCAGACAATAAGTGTGCATATATATGATTATCACTGTAATAAAATTAAATATGACAAAACACAACCCAGTCTCTTTGTTAAAGGGCATATTGCAGGTTAAAGACCCCAGTGAGTCAATGTATAGAAAAATAATGTAGGAACTAGATTTTCTTTCAAATGTACTTATGAATACGCTACTAAGGCTTTCTGGAGTCGTTTTTGTGAGAAAATTTTACTTCTGCATTCAAAAATGCCAAAAACGGAAGTGACGTAACGGGAGGGAGTGCGGTCAATTTCAACAGTAGGAAAACAATGGATCGCAATGACAGTTCAGACGCTGAGGACATTATAAATGTTTATTAATACTCATATGGCAGACCACAACCATACAATTATGACACACAATTAGGGACAGGCCAGGATTAGACAGAACAACGATTAGAGGAGACAAATTGAGTTGATGTGTGAGGCGAACCAGTGGAGAACAGAGCAGGTGTCTCAGGGAGAGACCAGTGTTAGCTTATAGATATATACACATTAGCTAATGATATGAACACTGTGCTCAGATTACAATACTGTACAGATTATTATCATGTATCAGGCAATAGCAAAGCTGGTATTGGTCATCTAGGAGTAGCCTATTATACTTACCAATAACAGAAACGAATAAGCTTTGACCATCAGGCATAAGTCACACTCGTTAATATCCGTCCACATTAAACATTATGAGATATAACGTTAGTGGTATAACGTACAACTGATTTGGTAGTTAGCAAATGTTTAAAAAACAAGACTTAAAGTTCGCGTTTTCTTCGAGCTGCATCTCTGACGGATCCGTGACCGTCACATCTCCCGCCGGCGGCCGAACCACAGACCGTATAGTGTTATTGTGTGTTTCATGTTATCCTTTATTCATTAATTCTGTGTTATGAGTTTATTTTGTGCCGATTCGCCGATAGTGTGAGGATGTATATGACGTTATGAGTATGTATTTGAGTGAACTTGAATGTACATAAATGGACGAAATAAAATATTTACATTACCAGCACATAATTCCAGACTTTTTTGAAAAGTGTGAGGCTGTATTTGCATTTGTGTTAATGTGCATACTTTCTATTCATCAATGTTGAAATTGATTCACGTAAAAACAACGGCAAAGAAGCATCGCGTGTGGATGTTTATTCATTTAATATCATCCTTTACATGAGTATTACAATGTTGAACTCCATCATATCGCCGGAATGATAATCCTCCGGTCTAAAGTGAACGCTACACACCACCGCGTGTTTCAAAGCAGATGCAGAAGTGAAGTCCCATCTCTTCACCTGCACAAAACGCCACTATGCAAGTTTCCTAACTTTTTTTTTTGTTCGAAAATCTGTGGACTCGATGTCCTGACAGGCTGGACACAATAATTTACCATGACGATGATAAATTGAAATAGAAAAACTACCGAAAATATACTGACTCCTACTGAATACCAACCTATTCTGCACTGAGCCAACGCAGAGCCCGGCAAACGGCTCCCTCTCGTGATGTAATATGACGCGATGTTAAAAAAAAGCGTTTTTTACAAACAGTCAACGAAACGGCCACTTTATCTACTAAATTTGTGCTCTTATGTCTTTTTTTAAAACATTTTAAATCCTGCATTACCTTTTCATATGGTATTTTCATACAAGGTTATATATTCAGTTTGAAAAAAATGAATCCTGCAATATGCCCTTTAAATGTCAGTTTATGTGCGATCAATAATAGCCATTATGAAACTATAAGTTATAAGAAGCTATACAAGAAATAAAGCAAACAATTCAGTCAAACATACAAAGTCAGCGCTAGTAGGCTACAACGGTAAAGTTAAATAGCCTAAAAATATAAAGTTATGAAACTTCACTTTGCCCTCAGCCAAAACGATTTGCCAGGGAACAAATTATAGATTCATGAGACCAAAGATCGTCCGTTAGATCTACACAAGACGAATTATATCTCATGTTTAACCACTACAGAGACATCAGAGACGAGTCAGAAGGACTAGCCCAGGAAAGGCTGCTCCCGGGCGGGGTTAATGAGTGCTGAATGTCCGGTGATCGCCTGGATCTCACAACTCCGAAAAACGCCAGATACAATTTTCAAATAGGCCCTGAAAAAGTCTTACACCTGAAAAAGTCTTAAAACTACATTTCGTGATACATTAACAGTAGTATTTTTAAATTACGTGGGTTTTCTCATCCGCTATTGATGCTTGCTGGTTGGTGCGAGATGCATTCTGGGATACCTGGCTGTCTCAAGTGCGCTCAAGTCACCTCTCGATGCATCCTCGATAAAAGGGGCGGATCAAGGAAACATCCGGGGATTTGAACTTTACTTGGCTAGATGTGAACTTTGAATTGGAACAGTACTTGGGCAGCAGCTGATGACGTTTCACAAGTCCACGAGAACAGACAAGAACGCATATTGAGAAACGGCCAATGTCTTGCTCTTCCCTATAGTCTTATGTGTCAGGTTCTAATTGGTTCCTTTGTTTCATATGTCATGTTCTTATTGGTTCATTGTTGATTACTTTCAGGTGTGTCACCAATCCTACACTGGTTACTCTCCAGCATGGGAGAAAGGTGCTAACAAGGACGCTAAAGACTGCAGCCTCTAGTAGGGGTTGCACAGACTAGTCGACTAATCGACTTTAATGCTCAGCCATTTCCTGACATGCACGCTCTGTTTCCAACAATTAAAATGACAAATAAATGCATACTCAGAGAGCTCTCCATAAGACATGTTTGATTATGCCACCTGGATGCTCAAAATTGATCGGGAGAATGCACATTTTAAACAGCTTATTGTACACGTAAGTTAATCGCCGTTCTAAACTAATGCGTGCTGCAATGTAACACACACACATCACGCAGAGATCGCGCGCACCGCACACACAGAATCATTCAGTAGCGTAGAAATGTATTGTCAACACTGTTCTGTGATTTATCAATAAAATAGCTTAGAAACTGAAAAGTTCTAGCATTTATTTCTTGATAACTAAAACCCACAGCTTCACTATTAGTAGAGATGCTGCCAAGTAGAATTAATTCACACGCAATCGCGCTCTCTCACTAATGCGGGGTTTCCCAAACGGGGGTTTGGGAACCCCTGAGGGTTCGCGAGGGAATTGCAGGGGGTTCGTAAATTGATGACAAGCAATTAATTAAATTATAATTAAATCAATAAAAATTAAACAAATAAGCTAAATAAATTTTAAAATAAAAAATCTAAATAAAACTTACTTACTAAATAATACATGTTTTTGAAGTAAACATGCAAATGTGCCATTAAATTATTGAAATATATACTTCAAATCTCAGGGGGTACTTCAAGTAAATTATTTTGGTCAAAGGGGTTCTGCTGACATAAAAGTTTGAAAACCCCTGCACTAATGCATTCATATAAATATAATCTTTACTAGGCTACTTTATCTGTATCTGGTTCAAAACGAGCAGAAATCTGTGAGAAATATAATGACCCAAAGACAAAAGAAGTGATAAACAAAAGCTGTTATGTAGGAGCAATAACCTTGTGGGCAGCGCTATGTCATATATGCCATACCTGTCCATCTTCAACCGCTTATCCGGGGTCGGGTCACGGGGGCAGCAGCTCCAGCAAGGGACCCCAAAATTCCCTTTCCCGAGCGACATTAACTAGCTCTGACTGGGGGATCCCGAGGCGTTCCCAGGCCAGTGTGGAGATATAATCTCTCCACCTTGTCCTGGGTCTTCCCCGAGGCCTCCTCCCAGCTGGATGTGCCTGGAAAACCTCCCTAGGGAGGCGCCCAGGGGGCATCCTTACCAGATGCCCGAACCACCTCAACTGGCTCCTTTCGACGCAAAGAAGCAGCGGCTTCTTCACGGATCTCCCCATCAGCCTCCAGCTCTGCCTCTACCATAGAGGGCATGTTAGTCGGATTCAGGAGTTCCTCAAAGTGTTCCTTCCACTGCCCAATTACCTCCTCAGTTGAGGTCAACAGCGTCCCATCCTTACTGTACACAGCTTGAATGGTTCCCCGTTTCCCCCTCCTGAGGTGTCGGATGGTTTTCCAGAAGCACTTTGGTACAGACCGAAAGTCCTTCTACATGTCTTCTCTGAACTTCTCCCACACACGCTGCTTTGCCTCTCTCACGGCAGAAGCTGCAGCCCTTCGGGCCCGTCGGTACCTTGCAACCGCCTCCGGAGTCCTTCGGGATAACATATCCCAGAAGGACTCCTTCTTCAGTCGGACAGCTTCCCTAACCACCGGTGTCCACCACAGTGTTCGAGGGTTACCGCCCCTTGAGGCACCTAAGACCTTGAGACCACAACTCCCCATGTTCCATGGGTTTTTTGAACCATTCTTAGTCTGGCCCCTCACCTGAGACCACTTTGCCTTGGGAGGCCCTACCAGGAGTACCAGGCTCTGGACAACACAGCCCTCAGGTTCATAGGCCATAGCTGTCCTGTGCACAAAAAAAAACAGCGTTCGCGTCTCAGCCAAGCAGCAACCTCCCCCAGTTTCTCTTGAAGCCAATACGGAAGTGACTTAAACTGCAATTCATCGACTGGCCGCTAGAGACAGGCTCCAAATGGGAGCAGAATCTCATTGAGCTGCCCAACTTTACAGCAGAAAAAAACATGTTTACAGCCTGGTACAAATTGTGGTTTTGGTCTATACGGCTAATTTTGCCCTTCATGACAACTAGAGGGGGGTGAATTTTTTTATAACTCATTCGTTTACATTATATAAAGCCTTAAAGTTCTGCATAATTAAGGGCGTGGCCACTTTGAGTGACAGGTGGATGCTGTCTGTTAGTCATCATGTCACCTCAGCTCCACCCACGTCCCGCCTCTTTGCCCATTTTCAGTTATCCGGGAGTGACGTGCGGTGACACTCTGCCAAGATGGCAACGGCCGACTTTGAGGCTTCAAAAACTCTCTTCAGAATCCTATGAGTGACGTCACGGACACTACGTCCATATTGTTTTTACAGTCTATGGTCTCAGCACAAGGTTCAGGCTTATTTGTTCATTAATGACGTCATCAGCGACTAGTCAACGTCGACTTGACTTTGATCACATAAATGTTGACTTTAAAAAATCTGAAGTCATTCAACCCTTAGCCTCTAGCACGCCTCTTGAGGCCAGGGCAGTGAGATTTACACACACAGCTCTTACTGGCCTACGTTCTTTACACTCACCCCTCTAAACCTTACTCCCATCTGGGTCACGGCACCAAATGTAACCGGTCCTACTCGACCCGCTCCAAGTGGGATTCGAACCGGAGTCTCCGGCGCAGGAGGCAGGCGTGCTTTTTCATGTTCAAGTTCATGTTCATGTTCATGTTCAGTTTATCAAGTCAAGTCTATCTGTTCACATTGGGATTTAAATAAACTGCACTTGGGTCCTTTACACTCGTCAACAATGGACATTTATTACAGCTTGTTATACTATATACTGTATAAACTTATTCTATATTGTGTCAAAACCAGCATTGTAGAATATATACAATTTCATTCAGAAAGAAATAAAGTTCCTGTTTTATTCTAATATGGGTTCCATAATGGTGTGTGAAATGGGGTGATTTTGAAGACACTAAAATCTAGTAAAAAAAAAAACTAGTTCAACATCTTCCAACCTATGCAAACTATAAAAATTCACAGAAGTGAGATTCAATGTCAAGTCACAGAACAGTACACTAAAGGCACTTCTGTTTTTGTATGCATCAAATTTAAGAGAAAACTGCATAAGTCATGAGATAATGCATTGGTTTTTCGTTTTTGTTCGCTCTTGATCTTGAAAAAGTGATCATCACATCATTCTCTTGTGATTTCCACATCATAAAAAGTTTGTTTTCTTGTGCTCTCGGTTCAATTTTCTTGTAATCTCAACTTAACGAAAGTTGTTTCCTCGTGATCTTGACATAAACACCTGACCTGTTATCAAGCACACTCAAAAAAATTATTCAGGCCCTCCATAGATATGACACATTTATTATAAATTCTGTTCACTTTACTCTAATTTTGTCACAATTTAATTTAATTGTGTTCAGTCAACCTAATATATTTAAAACTGAAGGATCTGTAGTTCCCGGCATGCTTTGCAAGGGACTGCATTAGGAGAGTAAATTTAGGGATTAAAGTGTTATTTTATGTGTTTTTCTGTAAAGGGAAATATGTTGTTAGTTAATGTTAGTGTTTAATGTTGTTATGTTGGACATCTAGAGGAGTTTCTGTAATGTTTTTGTGGTTACCATTATGCTGAAGAGTGGTGCCTGTGCTTAGGCTGTGCACTCAGTGATCTATGCTAATGTCAGGAGTGACACCAGTCTTTTCTTATATTTTCATTATATACATTGTGTATGATGATGAATGAAACTGCTTATAATTGATTTTCCAATTAATTGTTTTAATTTAAAGCTGCTGTCCGTAACTTTTTTTGTGTTCAAGATTTACAAAAATTATATAATGAGAATGTACAACATGAATCCATTTTCCAAACCGTGTTTTTAATCTTACCCTGAATCATTATGGTACACTTATAAGTGTTTCTATTGGGACTATTTCAGACCGGTCTGGTAGAAACCGCTGCAGAGGAGCACAGTCCTTGCGTGACTCGCCATAGACATAAACAGAGAGAAGTAGCTCCGGCTGCAATGTTCTTCCGCAAGACGCATGCAGTTCTGTTTATTAACCGCTAGAGCGCAAAAAGTTACGGACTGCAGCTTTAAGTTTGACAAGTATATAAATATCATTTAAACTGTATTTGAGTTACATTGTCCCAAACTGAGTTGGACCAACTCAATTACATTTCATTGCATGAATTTGTTTTTTTATGAGTTGGGGCTACACATATTTATTGGATTGAAAACCTGCCCTCAATTAAATTAAATTTGTCCAATGAGTTATTTTTTAGGCTAATTTGGGTACATTTACATTCATGAATGTTGATTAACGTACGCTGTCCTGTTTTGAAATAAATGTATAAATAAAATTGCCTATTATCATACAAACCCGATTCCAAAAAAGTTGGGACACTGTACAAATTGTGAATAAAAACAGAATGCAATGATGTGGAAGTTTCAAATTTCAATATTTTATTCAGAATACAACACAGATGACATATCAAATGTTTAAACTGAGAAAATGTATCATTTTAAGGGAAAAATAAGTTGATTTTAAATTTCATGGCATCAACACATCTCAAAAAAGTTGGGACAAGGCCATGTTTACCACTGTGTGGCATCCCCTCTTCTTTTTATAACAGTCTGCAAACGTCTTTAGGAATAGGAATGTTGTCCCATTCTTGTCTAATACAGGCTTCTAGTTGCTCAACTGTCTTAGGTCTTCTTTGTCGCATCTTCCTCTTTATGATGCGTCAAATGTTTTCTATGGGTGAAAGATCTGGACTGCAGGCTGGCCATTTCAGTACCCGGATCCTTCTTCTACGCAGCCATGATGTTGTAATTGATGCAGTATGTGGTCTGGCATTGTCATGTTGGAAAATGCAAGGTCTTCCCTGAAAGAGACGACGTCTGGATGGGAGCATATGTTGTTCTAGAACTTGGATATACCTTTCAGCATTGATGGTGCCTTTCCAGATGTGTAAGCTGCCCATGCCACACGCACTCATGCAACCCCATACCATCAGAGATGCAGGCTTCTGAACTGAGCGCTGATAACAACTTGGGTTGTCCTTGTCCTCTTTAGTCCGGATGACATGGCGTCCCAGTTTTCCAAAAAGAACTTCAAATTTTGATTCGTCTGACCACAGAACAGTTTTCCACTTTGCCACAGTCCATTTTAAATGAGCCTTGGCCCAGAGAAAACGCCTGCGCTTCTGGATCATGTTTAGATATGGCTTCTTTTTTGACCTATAGAGTTTTAGCCGGCAACGGCGAATGG
Source organism: Coreius guichenoti (assembly GCA_039654105.1). Classification (NCBI taxonomy): domain Eukaryota; kingdom Metazoa; phylum Chordata; class Actinopteri; order Cypriniformes; family Gobionidae; genus Coreius; species Coreius guichenoti. The sequence continues at coordinate 34,455,817 of CM077184.1, forward strand.
CACGGTGGATTGTGTTCACCGACAATGTTTTCTGGAAGTATTCCTGAGCCCATGTTGTGATTTCCATTACAGTAGCATTCCTGTATGTGATGCAGTGCCGTCTAAGGGCGCGAAGATCACAGACATCCAGTATGGTTTTCCGGCCTTGACCCTTATGCACAGAGATTGTTCCAGATTTTCTGCATCTTTGGATGATATTATGCACTGTAGATGATGATAACTTCAAACTCTTTGCAATTTTTCTCTGAGAAACTCCTTTCTGATATTGCTCCACTATTTTTCTCTGCAGCATTGGGGGAATTGGTGATCCTCTGCCCATCTTGACTTCTGAGAGACACTGCCACTCTGAGAGGCTCTTTTTATACCCAATCATGTTGCCAATTGACCTAATAAGTTGCAAATTGGTCCTCCAGCTGTTCCTTATATGTACATTTAACTTTTCCGGCCTCTTATTGCTACCTGTCCCAACTTTTTTGGAATGTGTAGCTCTCATGAAATCCAAAATGAGCCAATATTTGGCATGACATTTCAAAATGTCTCACTTTCAACATTTGATATGTTATCTATATTCTATTGTGAATAAAATATAAGTTTATGAGATTTGTAAATTATTGCATTCCTTTTTTATTCACAATTTGTACAGTGTCCCAACTTTTTTGGAATCGGGTTTGTATAACATGTTTTGGTCAGAAGCTGTACATGATGAATAAAACTCACAAACATTATTATACTTGTAAACAAAATATTAAAATTAAATTATAATTTAATATAATTTTATTTAAACGGATGAGAAAAAAATACAAGGAGCTGTTTGAGGCTAAAATCAGCATATTAGAATGATTTCTGACAGATCCCGTGACAGACCCATTGTTTATTTTAACAAATGGAGGGAGGAATTGAAATTACTATTTATGATATCTTTTTTTACAGTGGGAGGAGCCGTGTGTATATGTATATAAGAGATACAGTCAGAACATCACAGGACAGCACAGACAGCAGCAAAACACAATCCACAAAGAAGAGACCCAGCCTATGAACAAGGTAAATGTTCCAAAACATTTTTTTCAATAATTAAAAAAAAAAAAAAAAAAAATGCAGTGACATATTCTACATTTTTTCAATAATTTCTAACAAAAAAATGCAGTAACATATATTATTTCACATAATATGTTCATGTCATATGTGCAGATGGTTCCAGTGTTGATGTTACTCATGGCAGCTCTTGTAGCTGCAGATGAGCCACTGATGGATCTCTCAGACCCAGTAGAGTCTGATAGTGTCTCTGTCTCTGTGGTGCGCTGTGATGCTTCTACTGTGTGTCCTGATGGAACAACGTGCTGTATGAGTCCTTATGGAGTGTGGGCCTGCTGTCCGTACTCAAAGGTAAGTGAATGGAAATGCATAATTGTTTTATACTTTATTCATATTAAGGTGTAACGTTTGTTTTTTCTGCCCACTACTTTAGGGTCATTGCTGCAGAGATGGAGTTCATTGCTGTCCGGCTAGTTCTGTCTGTGATTCGACATCGACCCGTTGTGTGAGTGGATGGTTGAGACTGCCATCTTCTCCTCAGCTGGCCTCCAAAGCTATCCAGAAAACTCAGGTATGTCAGTACTCTATGACTTTAGTAGTAAACCAACCTATCATGTAACAATGACCTGACAATGACCTTGACAATCTTTACAGACAATGTCATATGACTTCTAATCACCATTTGCTGCAAACAATAAAAAAGGAATATGATATGACTTTTGGAACAATTAAAGAAATGTTTAGGGTTTAAACACATTCTATTTTCTCGATTATCATAAATAGTAATTTGAGTTTATCCCTCCATTTGCTAAAATAAACAATGGGGCAAGTAATTCTGGGTGGTTTAAAAGCAGAAATATGCTTTAGTTCATTATATTATACTATATTAGGCTATATACATTTGAGCTGTAAAAATTGAAATGATCCATTTAGAGATTTTTCTAGCAGGTGAACTTCTGGTTATGTGTTTACTAACATAATTCCTGTGAATGGAAATGAACAGGCTCTTGAAAGGCAGACTGAGACTGAGACTGTTCATTGTGAAGGAAATGTCTACTGCCCAGCTGAGAAGTTCTGCTGCAAGACAGCATCTGGCCAGTGGGGGTGCTGCAGCGGTAAAACAAACTTCATGTTGCTGTATTAATCATGCCTAATCATCAAGCTGAAATAAATGTGGATGAATTATAGATTTAATTTAACCTAATTATAATAAAAACTCATGTAAAATTGTGTGTTTGCTTGTATTAAAAACTGTATTTCTATCTTTTATAGGGTTGGTGTTGTAAGTAAACAACTCCCATGACCTCTGTGAACCTCTTATCAAAGACTGGCAAAGTGCAAGAGGCTTTCAAACTCTCGAGGGAATAGATTAACCCTACATCTAAACTGAATTCATGTGAAATAAATAAAAAAAAGACAGAATTACAGTCAAATTGATCTGTCATTTAATAAATGATTGCTTTGAAAAAGTGTTTGTATTTTTAATCATCCATCCATACATGGCATTTTGTTTATGAATGAATAAATTTTTATGATTGAATCTTTTAAGGGAAATTGTTCTCCTTCACTTCACTTCACTTCACACACTGACTTATATTGGCTCATATTTTTCTTTATTAAGGTCTCCTCAGCTACATTCAGAATAGAACAGCCAACTTCCATACTACTGTACTTACCAACTTACTGTTGTTGTAGCATATAGTACCTACTGTGCACAATATCTATTGTTTCGGTAAGCACTGAACATAAAAAAATGATTATGCCATTGGCGCAAAATGACCTCATGTGACAAAATGCTTATGAAGCTTAAAGAGGACCAATTATGCTAATTTACATAATTTTGTTTATGTGGTCTACTATAATATGTTTACATTATTTAATGTAAAAAAAAAACTCGACCAAGTGGATTTTACTGATACCGATAACTAGGTTAGACTGTACTTGCCGATAACCGATTAGTCAACTGATCATTTTTAAAATGGATACTGGATCAAAAAAAAAAAAAAAAACATAACACAGTGCTGAACTTTATTGCAAGAAATAAATAAAAAAAACAGTACTGAACCATGAAAATGTGCTAAATGAATTACATATATAAATATGAATATATTAAAATGAGAAGTTCTAACAGAACAAATTCTACAGAAAATAATTTAAACATTACAATATTACAGGTCAAATGTGTTCCTTTAGCTATAACCTATAGGCAGGGTGCGAACTACGGGGGAGCTTGGCTCCCCTTAATAAGACATGGGCCCCCTAAAAACGTGATTTGTGAAATTTTGGGGGGTCTCAGACAATGTGTTACTTTGACGTGCAATTTCAGTTTTGTGTAATGTGATCATCGTGGATTATTATGTGTAAAATTGCAAAAATATAATTAATTCATGCATGACGGCGATTTAAACCTAATTTACTTCAGTAAAGATAACTATACATGCTATTCTTGTCATGAGCATCAAGGTGTGGTGGCACTGCGGTGCAAATTCCACTCATGTTTAGCATGTTAACTCAAAGATTCGTAGAAAAAATATAAACGAATATCCACTTGGATTTCTGGACGAACAGCAAAGGAAGGTAATGTTATTCCCAATTATGTGTTGTGGTTGGGTTTTTATAGGTCTGCGTGACTCTCGATGTCTTAGGCCTAATTGAACGGAGGAATTCTGGCATTCTTCCTCACGAGTAACTTTAACCGTTGTTCATGTGAACTCAAAGACAGCCGGATGCTTTGTTTATAGACTATTTGTGGGTGGCTGTTTGACCTATCAATTTGTGTCGATAAAGTATAATAGGGTAAATCCTGTATAGTGACTTATCCTATATAGTGCTTGCATAAAGCAAGTAGTGCATACACTTGTAGCTGTTATGCATCTTCGTAAGTCCTCTTTTGTATTAGTAAATGCTGAAATTAACAAACTAACAATGAACAATACTTAATACACTTAATGTTACAATTGGAATCTTATTGTAAAGTGTTACCATTTCATATAAATCCAAACAGTCATGCTTTTTTTAGAACACCTGACAATTATCTAATCAAAATAACAAAATATGTATTGAAATCGAATGCGTTTCTGATTTGTTTCTGTCGCCTGCATGACGATACAGTTTGCTTTCTCACATCACTAGTTTTATATATGCAACATTTGGTTCGGACTTGCGTGTATTTTTGTCGTGTATAACTTTTATTTTTGTTCCTGTATAACTGCTTGAGGTACTGCTAATGTTAGCGTCATCTTAGTCACAGCCTCAAACGTCACACCCATGGACCGTTGGCTGAACACCTGGGCTGCGTTCAGCCCCGACAAAACATTGCAAAACGTTCTGATTGTCATGTTCTGATGACGCAAGAGTTGCAACTATGGCAACTGAGAAGGCCATTCTTTGTGTTCTTTTTGAAGAATTTTCAGAGCCTCATGAAATCGGTATAAATACGTGTTTAATACTGCAAAATAGGTTCGATGTTACAGTCACTGCCCTTGCCGTCCAGAATAAAAGGGAACATCCCAATCGAGTGAAGTGATTTGTGGAAACTGTGATTCCTAATTATTGTGATCCAACATTTGCCTTGCATTTCAGAATGAAAAGACAAACATGTCTTCTAATATCTTCAATTGTTGTGTATACCGAGCTGCAGTGGACACATTTGTAAATGACTTTACTTGGACCCATTGTGCGAGCTGCCTCTTTAATACCGTGTGGTTTATATACATGTTGCTACTGATTGGGCTTACATTTTTGACACACCCACCAAACAAGAGAAAACACATCTCAAACCCCGTTGCACACCGTTTCCAGGAAACATGACGTTCAACCCGGAAACCATAGCAAAACGTTGCGAACCGGTTTGAGCTTGAACGTGCCCCTGATGCATATGGCACACTTATGTGGAAACACTTCAGGAGTTTCGAAGTCGTCATCTGATTGGTTGAATTCTACAGGATGTCCGCGAAACGAGTGTGTTGTGTTCTTTAACGGTCCGCCTGGAAACAAATGCCCTGACGCCAAACTCCTTCGTGGAAGAAGAACGCTGTCGTGTTTACAACTGTGACAATGAGCGCTTACCAGGATTGACTAAACCCTGGATTTTCAAAAGTATGTGATGTTCCATTGTTGCAGTAAACTTGCACATCGTTCTTGAATGAATAATTTAGAGATGCACGCCGTCTATTATTGCAGGGACATCGACTTTACATTTTCATGCCCCTAAATATGACGCGGAACAAATCGAACTGTGATTGGTTGCGTTACATGTCAGTCAGATGTCCTCTTGGGGCGGTCCTCGACCAATGAAAGCTGCGAAAGAGTCCAGACCTTCTGCCGTCAGTCTACAAGAGACTAGCGTCCTCTTAGCCTCGACAAACTACAAACCCGATTCCAAAAAAGTTGGGACACTGTACAAATTGTGAATAAAAAAGGAATGCAATAATTTACAAATCTCATAAACTTATATTTTATTCACAATAGAATATAGATAACATATCAAATGTTGAAAGTGAGACATTTTGAAATGTCATGCCAAATATTGGCTCATTTTGGATTTCATGACAGCTACACATTCCAAAAAAGTTGGGACAGGTAGCAATAAGAGGCCGGAAAAGTTAAATGTACATATAAGGAACAGCTGGAGGACCAATTTGCAACTTATTAGGTCAATTGGCAACATGATTGGGTATAAAAAGAGCCTCTCAGAGTGGCAGTGTCTCTCAGAAGTCAAGATGGGCAGAGGATCACCAATTCCCCCAATGCTGCGGTGAAAAATAGTGGAGCAATATCAGAAAGGAGTTTCTCAGAGAAAAATTGCAAAGAGTTTGAAGTTATCATCATCTACAGTACATAATATCATCCAAAGATTCAGAGAATCTGGAACAATCTCTGTGCGTAAGGGTCAAGGCCGGAAAACCATACTGGATGCCCGTGATCTTCGGGCCCTTAGACGGCACTGCATCACATACAGGAATGCTACTGTAATGGAAATCACAACATGGGCTCAGGAATACTTCCAGAAAACATTGTCGGTGAACACAATCCACCGTGCCATTCGCCGTTGCCGGCTAAAACTCTATAGGTCAAAAAAGAACCCATATCTAAACATGATCCAGAAGCGCAGGCGTTTTCTCTGGGCCAAGGCTCATTTCAAATGGACTGTGGCAAAGTGGAAAACTGTTCTGTGGTCAGACGAATCAAAATTTGAAGTTCTTTTTGGAAAACTGGGACGCCATGTCATCCGGACTAAAGAGGACAAGGACAACCCAAGTTGTTATCAGCGCTCAGTTCAGAAGCCTGCATCTCTGATGGTATGGGGTTGCATGAGTGCGTGTGGCATGGGCAGCTTACACATCTGGAAAGGCACCATCAATGCTGAAAGGTATATCCAAGTTCTAGAACAACATATGCTCCCATCCAGACGTCGTCTCTTTCAGGGAAGACCTTGCATTTTCCAACATGACAATGCCAGACCACATACTGCATCAATTACAACACCATGGCTGCGTAGAAGAAGGATCCGGGTACTGAAATGGCCAGCCTGCAGTCCAGATCTTTCACCCATAGAAAACATTTGGCGCATCATAAAGAGGAAGATGCGACAAAGAAGACCTAAGACAGTTGAGCAACTAGAAGCCTGTATTAGACAAGAATGGGACAACATTCCTATTCCTAAACTTGTCTCCTCAGTCCCCAGACGTTTGCAGACTGTTATAAAAAGAAGAGGGGATGCCACACAGTGGTAAACATGGCCTTGTCCCAACTTTTTTGAGATGTGTTGATGCCATGAAATTTAAAATCAACTTATTTTTCCCTTAAAATGATACATTTTCTCAGTTTAAACATTTGATATGTCATCTATGTTGTATTCTGAATAAAATTTGAAACTTCCACATCATTGCATTCTGTTTTTATTCACAATTTGTACAGTGTCCCAACTTTTTTTGGAATCGGGTTTGTACATACACACTGCTGTTCTTTCCCTGCTAATGCAGCATCTAGTCAACAAATTAATTACTTTATAATGATATGGCAACATGTACTGTAGTGTTCTGGGGCCCGTTTCAGTAAGGAGGTTCAACCAACTCTGAGTTGAAACTTGAACTCTGAGTTGACTTACCCTGAGATGGGAAACTCTGTGTTTTCGGTTTCAGAACAGCTGAATTGAGTTGGTTCAATCAACTCTGAGTAGACTGACTCTGAGTTAAGCGCGTGCACCATGGCTATGAAAAGCCATGATCATGGAGCTCCGAAATTACGATTCATCATGGCAACAGCACCCGACAAAAAGACGTCTGCATACTTCCGGGTCAAACGTAAGTTTAATTCTTAATCACTGTTATAATATCGGTAAGTTATTGCACTAACATTCATTTTCATGGTATCCCACGGGAAGGAAAAAAAGAATGTGGTAGCAGCTAAAAATGAAGTATAAAAACATAATTCAATCAGGTAAAGCTTTAAGCATAAAAGGTTCATGGGTGTAGGCTACATGACTTTACAAACATTTGACATATTAAATAAATATCATTCAGTGTCTATTTCAATGTGCAGCAGCTTTTCCCACATAGTCTAATGCTCTTTTCACATAATGTTCTCTAATCCAGCCTGTTACATTTGTGAATTAGGGTAATGAATTTAACATACTACTAACATTTAACATAACTACTCAGCCAACAGCAAGAAGGCAGAGGCTCGCAAAACACCAGCACCACTGACAGATGAAGAGGAGATAGAGGACGGATATTAAAATAAATATGAATAACTGTTGCTTTTGTATTTGTTGGAAATAAAGATGACCAAATAAATTGTGAATAATTTGTTTATTTAACAGCTGTGGTGGTGGTTATGGCATATATCTCGGACTACCCTTCCATTTGCCATCCTTCCATTCCATACAGTAATCCGTTTCATTTTCTGAAGGTGCGATGATGGGAATATGCGTGTCATCAATGCGTCCAACCACACTGGAAATTATTAGGTTACTTCCAGATATTATCAAGTGGATGTCATTTATCAGATTAGCCCCATTTAAACCGATTTTTACACCATTGACCTGCAATCCTGTGAAACTCCTCTCTGATGGCTCTCACGGGTTTGTGCCCAGGAAACAACACAAAAACTCTCAGAAAGAGCGTGAGAGCGAGGCACACTTTCCTCACTGCTCTGCATACAGCGGCCTTACTAATGTGCTCTGCATTCCCGATGTTGTATAATAAACTACAATTTAAAAATGGTACCGCTTAAATAAATATCCATATGGATATGGGGGGGGGGAAATCCTTTACTGACATGAATGTAACTCCCTACAAATTAATGCAGCCTCCTCATCTACAAGGATCCATGCTATTTTTGTCACTTTGACGGTGTCTGCATGATGAAAAAAAAAATGCTTTTCTTAGTATTTTTGTCTTGTCGTTTCCAATCAAAATATCTAAAGATTCTTAAATCAAAATGTATTTTCTACATAAGAAAAATAAGTATTTTTGGGGATAAGTCTTGTTTTGGGGGACAAAAAAACTAATTTAAGTGCATTTTTCATATTTTGCAAATTAACCCCCAATGGGGTAAGAAAAATACTCAGCATTTTTGCACCGTGAATGAGTGAATGAAGTATTTAAACACCGCTTACGCTTTAAGAGGCGGGAGGAGACCGAAAGAAACTCTGGGTTTACCGGAGAAAACCTGCTCCTGACCAGGTTAGGTTCACAGAGTAAGATATCATAGTAACTCACTCTTGAGTATAAGTTACCTCTCTTTCAGAAACGGGCTTGACTTACCCTGCTTTCTCGAGTTTGACATACCTCCCATTCTGAAACTGAAAACCCAGAGCTTCCCTCATTTCAGGGTTAACATACTCAGAGTTTTCACTTAACCTCCTTTCTGAAACGGGCCCCAGTATTCATACCGTTTTGCCGTTGGTGTTTTAAACGTGCATCTGATGTGTCAGCGTCTCTGTGCAGCGCACAGCCTCATGTGTCAATATAAACAACAGGAGGTGTCAATGATAGTTTTTATTTCGCCTGTAGAGGCTCGTGCTATATAATGCCAGCAGACCCTTCTCAGCGCTCTTGTACTGTATAATGACAGCACACCCTTTTCAGCCAGTCCAGCAACGGACGCAACCCGGAAAAACCATCGGTATGGATTTTTGCAGATAACCGATTGTTCCACCAATCAGCTATCGGTGCCGATGAATCAGTCAACCTCTAGTTGCAGCAATGTTTCACCCTCTGTCTGAACGCTCTGTTTTAAGCTGGCTACACAGTACACACTTAACGATATTAGCCCTGATTTTCGCTCGCCAACAGATTTGTGAAAATCTCCAACAAATGCCCGAAATCAGATGCAAATCGGTGCTCGTTCACGTTAGTGATAATAATGTAGTGTGTATGCACCGATGCGTCACTGATGCTAACTATCTGGACCTGTCTGCAACACCCCCCAGACGTACAAATTCAGTGGAGAATTCGGCCGTCCTGTGGAGAAAATTGCATTGGGCAATTTTTGGGCTAATTTTGACTGGCCATTGAGCTGCTTTTGTTGCACAGACCTGTCAACCCTGCCTGACGTGTTCTTCTGAACTTTCTATTCATCAAACAATCCTGAAAAAAAGTGTAATGGTTTCCATAAAAAAATATTAAGCAACACAACTTTTTTCAACATTGATATTTAAATGTTTCTTTATCAGCAAATCAGCATATTAGAATGATTTCCGAAGAATCATGTGACAATGAAGACTGGAGTAATGATGCTGAAAATGTTTGGACACAGGAATAAATTACATTTAAAATATATTAAAAAAAAAACAGTTATTTGAAATTGTAATAATATCACAATATCATAGTTTTTACTGTATTTTTCATGAAAGAAAATGCATCCTTGTTGAGCACAAGAGACATATTTTAAAAACATTAAAAAAACGTATCAACCCCAAACTTTTGAATGGTAGTGTACCATATATATAAATATATTTTATATACCTATTTAGAATATCTGTGTACTCATGGTTTAAAGTCCTGTGTAGGAGAATCTTCTAAAGCCTCTCCTGTGCCCAGCCATTTATCAGTCTGTGTGTACCACAATCAACCTCAAGATGGCGCCATTGAATCACTGTATATGTCTACTGATCACCGAGCTGCATGGCATTGAGCTTCACAGGAAAACAGTAAGGAAGGTCATCTCCTGTACAGTGACAAAAGCAGATGTTAGTGTTTGTATCTAAATGAGTATGTGTGCACACATTTCTTTTTGCAATGGCTTGCACACTTTGACTCTTGCTTGGATAGTTGTGTTGAGCATTGGTCCTCTGCACTGACACTGTGCAGGATGGAAAGACATGACCTGAGCCAAGAGAGACTGGAGGGAGGCCACTGCGTCCCGCTCTGAGCCCACCTCAATGAAGATGAGCTATTGCTTACTCATATTATCTGAAAAGGGTTACACTTTATTTCGATGGTCCACTTTAGACATTCTATAAACTACCTAAAGTAACTTTGCAGCTACATGTCAGCTAACTCTCATTAGAGTATTAGTTGACTGTAGCAGACTCTTAGGTTAGATGTTAGGGTTCGGGTTGGTAGAAAAAGTTAACGTAGTTGGAAAGATACTTGTATATATAAGATACTTATAGTTCTTTCTGTTGGGGACCATCAACATAAAGTGTTAGCAGATATTAAGCAGACCGTCTACTAATACTCTAATGAGAGTTAGGCCGCATTTACATTACATTGTTCAAGTGTTCTTTCAACAGGATTCTCAGTGGGTGTGTCACTGAGTAGGGAGAACCTGTTTGATGTTCTAATCGGAACGGAAGAGTGGTTTTTTGATCCGCGACTATGCCGTCTCACCGTCACCCAGTTGCCCTGCTGCACGGGCTCTACAGCCGGAACCGAACAATGTACAGAGTTCACTAAGCTATTCGCATCCAAAGCAGTGTCTAAAGCTGTTACATTCTCACTACTCTCAAATAAAGTCTGGATGCGTGTCTCTAATTCTGAAATCTTTTCCGTCAGCCTGACTATCTCCTTACATTTATCACATGTGAAGCCCTGTTCGCCAACGGAGAAAGATATACTAAACATGAAACATGCAGTGCAAGTGACAATGACAGGAGAAGAAGACATGGCTTACCGTATTTGTTGATTAATCCAACTTACCACAGTTGTTTGATGGAGTCTATTTACTAATCCAACTCACCACAGTTGTTTAATGAACTCAGAAAACAAGAGACCCGAGTGCAGAGATGGCAAGCTAACAGGCTAGCGAAATGCTAACGCGTGATAGTGATTTAGATTAAAAGCTAGCGGTGTCAGATTTAATGTGGTAGGCAATATTAGACAATATATGGTGATGGGTAAATTATATTTAGCAGTTTAAACAACAGGGAATGATATCAAATAAAGATTCAAAAGCAAGCAAAGCACACGGGAGCACAGCAGTCAGCAGGACAAACAGGAGGCAGCAACACAGATCGGACATAACCCACCAACGTGTAAGCAGGAAAAAAGCATATGGACTCTGATATTCTCAGATCGGTTTCAGACCTCATTCATATGTGGAAATAAATCTGATATGAATCGGATACATGCATTTGCATCTGCCATGTAAACGGACAGATCAGATATTCCTGTCAATGCGTATACGCCATTGAAAAAGCCACGGTGGCGAATTGATGTCGGACACCAACCGCGATCACGTGACTCTTTTCAATGGTGCAGTGGAGGGCGAAGGCTCAACCCAATGTTTCCTTGACCTTTAAATATGGTGTAAAAAGCAAAAGCTTGTATTATCATTTCATTTGTCTCCATTGCAAATCGTGCAGATTTTACTTCCTTTTCGGAACAAAGTTTTTATGGGTCAGTACGTCTACCCTGAGTTGTTTCGCCATGTGTATAGTGTAAATGCTGATATCGGATATGGGTCACTTTTAAAAGATGAACTGGTCATCAATTTTTTTTTTTATATAATTAACAAATCGGAATTGGCCATCAAGACCTGCAGTGTAAATGCGGCCTTAGTTGATATAGTCGTAGTTGGACAGTAACTTTGTTTTTTAGTATCTGTACTTTATCAGAGTTTTTTTATTTTTAGAAACTTTTACTTTCACTTCACTACATTCCAAAGCATAATATCATAGTCCAATTCGTGAACAAATAGATTCTTTCCAAAGAACCTGCGTAATTGGTTAACAAATCACATCTGAATGATTCATTTGTGAATCGAACTGATCCGATTACAGCTGTTTTCGAGTCAACAACTCACTGATTCAATGATCATGTCAAAATGAGCCAAGAACAAGGATATTGTCACAGCTTGAAGGTGCATGTGACTTATGGCACAAAAAGTACATTACTAATGTTTGATGTTTGCATAGCGTTCCTCTTAAAATGTTAATGCATTTTGCCCCATATTACGCCTGTGCATTTGTGTATTGTGTTTGTAGTAGCGCTGTCAACGTTAACGTGTTAACGCATGCGACTAATTTAAAGTCCTTAACGCGTTAAAATAATTTAACGCAATTAATGCAAATAAATTACAGAAGTACCTGAAGCTGCGTCATTAACGTAATTTTCGTCACGCAGTTGATCTTAGAAGTCGGGAGTTTATCACAGTCACATGAGCAAGCACCTGTAACCCTGGTAGGAGGAAATTTCCATTCTAACTCTTTAACCCAATTCTGCTTAACTCTGTCATCAGGCCATTTTAAGCCGTTAAACTCTGGGAAAGTTTTAATTCAAACAGTCAAAAACAGCGCTAATGTAAAGAAGGCCAGGCTGATTACATCAGACATATCAGAGAGAATAGAGACTCACATTGCATTTTTAGTGAATTATTAATTCCAGTGTGTGCTTTGCTTTAAAACACGAGCTCTGTCGTATTCTGCGATTGTTTCTGAAGAGCACAATTTTGGTGACATACAGGAGTCGTACAGTAAGCGCGTGAGAGTCTGTTATATTGATGCACAAAGAACAAACCATGTATGTGCGCTCTCGATCACTGATCTCAGGCTGCATTCATGTACAGACACATTTCAGTACATTCGCGTTGTTTCCACACACACTCAGGAAGGATAATGTTTAATTTGTCATGTGCACGTTGTTGTGTTTAGTAATCGTAGGTTTATGCAGTCAAAGCAAGTATAGGTCTCTGCAGGATAGTAATAGGAGTTACTAGATCAGTGGGCGAGGCCATAAACAGAGGGCAGTTTTCCACTGCGTTACCTGATTTGCCCACGTCACAGTGTGGGTAGGGTTTAGGGGTGGGGTCGGGTGAAGGGGATCATTTTCATTGCATGATTTATGTTCGGTATCGCAGCTTGACTCGTCTAAAATGAAAACAATCTCGTTGTTTATCTGTACACATACTATACACTGTGAATTCTGCAAAGTTTTTCATGGGTGCTTAGGTGTGTATACATTTATTATATAATAGAATTATATGGACTCCTTATATTTGGTTATTTGGTGTCCTTTTGGAGTCTCCAATGATCATTGAAGCTTGCAGAAAATACAGTTATGGATATAGCAAATGATGACAAAATGAATGTGTTTAATGAGATAAATGGCGTATGCTTAATTTCACGATAAGTGTGCGATTAATCACACAACAAACGTGCGATTAATCGCGATTAAAAATTGTAATCGATTGACAGCCCTAGTTTGTAGCCACATATTTAGCTAAACAAATTTAGTTTCTCAGAATCCTCATTTTTAAAATATAAAATAGGCATATATGGTGTATTATTACACTTGTTTTTGCACTCAAACATCCTTAAATACTTTAAGTATTTTTTTCTTACCACAAAGAACACACATATGGATAATGCAGGTCATGTGTCAGGTCAGTTTTGCAGGTGAGGTGTTGCATGTCACTGCCCTACACTAGCAATAAGACCCTGTTCTTCCAACAGAAACACATCGAAGTCCTCCCTGTCAGACGCCCTCCGCTCTGAGGCCAAAAGCTCCAGCTGCAGACTCTCAGCACTAACTCACACTAGGAGCCAACATCAAGACTTGAGCCCCTACAGTGCCTCACACTTGCGGCTGGGAAAAGGCTCCGCTTCTCTTGATTATCATTGCAGTCAGGCAATCTGGTTGGCACTTTCACTGGTCAGTTATTCTCCCCACAACGGCAGGATTTTATCCCACAACATGTGAGACCCTGAGATAATCATCCGGCACGTCCAATCTTAATGACATGACTGTACATGCGGCCCTGCACCAATGCACTCTAGAGGTTTTAGGCATAAAGAGACGTCATATTCAGCTGTAGTTTTCCTCCCACGTTTCTTTAGTAATGCTGTGTTTGACTGATGGTCTTTGGCGTAAGAATGCTTGAATGTACTTAGTCATGCCTGAAGCTGCATGTTTTTACATTGTCACACTGTAACTCTGTTGTTGAACTCAAGGCATGATCCTAACTGAGATCGAATCTCATAAGTGATAGCCTATTTTGGAACACTTTATATAGAAATAGCAAATACAAATACAGCCACTCCCCATGCAAAGCGCACAGGAGACTAGACTATCCGCTTGTTAAGTCTTGACCGCGTCCAAGTTTCTACTCGTTTCACTTGAGAATACTACCTCAATTAATGATCTATCTTATTATTTATTCATATTACACATTTAAGGTAAACTTTTAAAAACTTAAGGTGTACAGTACAGTCTCCGTGCTCTCAGTGTCCCGGACACAAACATTTTTAAGGATTAAACTAAAAGATTAATCACTCTTTGGCCATCTGAGATTTTGGTATAAAGTTAAGAGATAAAGATAGGATCATGATTTTATGGTAGTTTTCCAGCACACCATGACTGTATGTAGCACCGTTTGTTGATTGCTTTTGGCATCTAATATAGCGTTTGGACCCGGAAGCATTGGCGTGTGACGTCATACTTAACAATCGGATTGATGTTAATACAAGTGACTTTATTAGGACAGGATACTTTAATAAGCATAAATATACATAGCAAGAACACGTAATTATGGGGCAAATATGAAGCTTTTTAATTATTTTAAACATTTTTTATTGTTTTACTTTTCACTATTGAATGAATTATATTATTTAATTCTATTTTGTGCGCCATCTTGGGTTGATTTTCTTTTCACTGAGCTTGTTGCAGTGCATTCTCTGCTAAGGATAACTTTCAGAACAACCATTGTTTAGGGAGTCTATGATGCCTTCAAATGTCGCCTAATGAGGAAAAATACAAGGTTTTGGTACAGTGCTTGTGCGTTATCTCTTTTTTTCAGGTTAAGATAAATATGTGTAATCAATCCTACTCAACCCGCTCCAAGCGGGATTCGAACCGGCATCTCCAGCATACAAGGATGCTAAAGACTGCAGTTTCTGGCGTGCCTCTTGAAGCCAGTGGAGTGAGGTTTACCCTCACAGCTCATACTAGCTGGGCTTGGTTACACTCACCTCTAAACCTCACTCCCATCCGGGTCACGGCACCAAACGTAATTGGTCCTACTCTACCCGCTCCGAGCGGCATCACCGGCATACAAGGACGCTAATGACTGTAGTCTCTAGCATGCCGCTTGAGGCCATGGTAGTGAGGTTTCCTCTCACAGCTCATACTAGCTGGCCTCCGTTACACTTACCCCTCTAAACCTCACTCCCACTCCCGAACATTCTTCACCTGAACTAGCCGCAGTCTCTAGCATCAGTGGCTAGGTTTATCTGCACATCTCTTACTAGCTTGCTTCAGTTACATACAGAAAAGCTTTTCAAAGTTTCACAGTGATGCCACAGAAGAACCATTTCTGAACCACTGAAGAACCTTTCATTGAACATTCTTAAAACAACCATTTTTGTGTAAAAAACATTTTAATAATCGAAAGAATAAACAACCATTATAAACAACCTTCTGTGCACTTGAAAAGGGAAATTTTAAAGGTTCTTTTGGATGCCAATAAAGGACCGTTATTTTTGTAAAGGCATTGTCTGTTTTTCATTTTTTTATCTACAATGTGCATGTGCATTAGCTCGATTAGCTTGAATATATACACCGATCAGACATAACATTATGACCACCTTCCTAATATTGTGTTGGTCCCCCTTTTGCTGCCAAAACAGCCCTGACCCGTCAAGGCATGGACTCCACTAGACCCCTGAAGGTGTGCTGTGGTATCTGGCACCAAGATGTTAGCAGCAGATCCTTTAAGTCCTGTACGTTGCGAGGTGGGGCCTCCATGGATCGGACTTGTTTGGTCAGCACATCCCGCAGATGCTCGATTGGATTGAGATCTGGGGAATTTGGAGGCCAAGTCAACACCTCAAACTCGTTGTGCTCCTCAAACCATTCCTGAACCATTTTTGCTTTGTGGCAGGGCGCATTATCCTGCTGAAAGAGGCCACAGCCACCAGGGAATACCGTTTCCATGAAAGGATTTACATGGTCTGCAACAATGCTTAGGTAGGTGGTACGTGTTAAAGTAACATCCACATGGATGGCAGGACCCAAGGTTTCCCAATAGAACATTGCCCAAAGCATCACACTGCCTCCACCGGCTTGCCTTCTTCCCATAGTGCATCCTGATGCCATGTGCTCCCCATGTAAGCGACACACACGCACCCGGCCATCCACGTGATGTAAAAGAACACGTGATTCATCAGACCAGGCCACCTTCTTCTATTGCTCCGTGGTCCAGTTCTGATGCTCACGTGCCCACTGTTGGTGCTTTCTGTGGTGGACAGGGGTCAGCATGGGCACCTGACTGATCTGCGGCTATGCAGCCCCATACGCAACAAACTGCGATGCACTGTATATCCTGACACCTTTCTATCAGAACCACCATTAACTTCTTGAGCAATTTGAGCTACAGTAGCTCGTCTGTTTGATCAGACTACATAGACCAGCCTTCGCTCCCCACGTGCATCAATGAGCCTTGGCCGCCCATTACCCTGTCGCCGGTTCACCACTGTTCCTTCCTTGGACCACTTTTGATAGATACTGACCACTGCAGACCGGGAACACCCCACAAGAGCTGCAGTTTTGGAGATGCTCTGACCCAGTCGTCTAGCCATCACAATTTTGCCCTTGTCAAACTCACTCAAATCCTTACGCTTGCCCATTGTTCCTGCTTCTAACACATCAACTTTGAGGACAAAATGTTCACTTGCTGCCTAATATATCCCACCCACTAACAGGTGCCGTGATGAAGAGATAATCAGTGTTATACACTTCACCTGTCAGTGGCCATAATGTTACACCTGATCGGTGTATATATTAGCATGATTAGAGCTGTTAAAGGTTCTCATTGTCAGAAACCTCTTGAAAAACAGTTTTGGAGGTTTTGGTCTTTCCCCATTCAAGTAGACATCTAATGCCTATAAATGCAGCTTGGAGACTCCATTCATAAATACAGATAAAAAACAAAATATATATAAGGAGGAAGGGATAACTAGAGTCTCTAGATCGGATGTCAGGGGGCGGAGCCATCCTAGCAAATCAATCTTGGGCTTTTTAGCTTCATCTCACTAATAACATATATACAGTACACATACACACACACACACACATATATATATAATCTGTGTGCTGTATTTATTTATTTGCGCACTTTAGGGAACAGTATAGATTAATTATTCAAGTATGAATGTGTGTGCATAAGTGATTTATTTTTTTCACATCAAGCACATTTCCCTCATTCTCCAAGTACTTGGCCTCAGCCTGCCCGCCCTGATGACTTGTTGCACAGCTCTGCCTGAAAACGTGTTCACATTCTTTACTTCCTAACGGCTCACACAGTCAGAACAGTAGTGTCTATGTGTGTGAGAGTGAGAGAGACGGCGACGTCTGCACTTCTGCCTCGCCTCTTTAACGCATTCCACTTTCACTCAGCTATCTCGCCCACACAGTCGGCATGTGACTGCCAGTGACAGGAAATCAAGGATGTCAAATCCAGCACTCAGCTATGCAGCGCACCACTCTCTCCAAGAAGGCCTTCTTCAAAGCTCGTCGAGCATTACCATGTTATCCAATTCCAGCTGTTTTGCCTTTATAGATCTAGAATTCCTAAATTAAAAGTTGGGATAAATGCAGGATTTTTCCATAGCTTTCAGTTTTGCACCGATCCCTCACATGCATAGCTTTGTAACCTTAAAGGTGCAGTAAGAGATTTCTGAGAAACGCTGTTGAAAGTGGATCGGACTGAGCACCACAACACACTTGTAGCCAATCAGCAGTAAGGGGCGTGTCCACTCATGATGGGGGAGGAGAGAGAGTGAGCAAGAGGGAGATTTGAAAAAAGACTGTAGAAAGAGAGATGGCTGAGAGACATTACAAAAGAGAAAAGCTCAGAGGAATATCACTGGGGAAAAAAAGGGTTATGATCAGGCAAGAGCTTTAGGGCCCGTGTTAATATTAGAAAAGCTTTCCAGCACAGGAGAGACCTAAGCAGGAAGGCCTGAAAACCGTTGTTTCTGCTTTACATATGTGAGTAACATACATATGTAACAATGGTTTTGAGTGTGTGCTGCTGGTGACTAACAACAAACACTTGTTTTTATATACTTGTGTACTGTATGTTCATTTTTTTGTTCTTCCTTGTCGTTCTTCGCTTTATTTTTCACAAAGCTTTATTTTGCGTGTGCGGAGCAATGAAGAGAGGGGTGTGTTTGTTTGGGTTGATTTCAAATGTCAACAGTGTTCAACATTGATTCTCAGAAATTGATTACTGCACCTTTAAAGTCACCATGAAATCAAAATTGACCATTCTTTTTTTATTTTTGGAATATTGTAGTATTTATTATAAATGAGTTACCTGTTCACATCATTATTTTTTAAATTCACGTGCCCTCATAATCATCAATCAAAATAACTTCCCCTCCCTCTTGCAGCGACATCTCTTCTGGTCTCTGATGACATTGTTTACTGGCACGAGGGCGGGACAACCTGTCACTCACGTGACATCACAGCAATAGCAAACCACAACCATCCAATCAGTTCCCAGCAGACAAAATCAAGTCCCGCCCTACATTTTTTCTTGTTTAAAAAACTGTTTCACTCGGATATACATCACAATAGTGGAGAAAAATCTATCGCAACGTCCATTTCATGAAAAATGTAAAGGGCAACTGATTTATGTGTTTTATATATATATATATATATATATATATATATAGTTCCCTAAAGTGTTTAGTGCTGACATTTCTGGGCTGTATTTCTGTAGAGCTGAGCTTTTTCTGTAGAGCTGAGTTTTAAAGTGCCACATTATGATCTCAAATGATGTCATTGTTGTTTGGTCTGCTCCGCTTTCCCTTCAGGGACACAGACAGGAGAAGACTGGTGTGAACACTGGTCAGCTTGACACCATGAAGACTGGCCAGCTTTCCACACCACTCTTCTACAGCTATATCACAGAGCCCATAAATTTTTACATCAAAAAGTGTCATAATTTAGAAATAAAAGGCATTTTTCCTACCCTGATTTTAGCCCTCTGTTTGAAGGGGCGTGTCTGCCGTGAGATTTCTGTGTAAACGCCCACTGCTGTGATTGGCTAACATCTTTGCATATGGAAATAGCTAGTATTACATGTGGAACTCTCTCAAAAACTTTTAGCATGTTTTTACTATTACAGCTCTCAAGATTAACTAATCGTGAAAAGTGTTGATTATAGCATTATCTTTAGATCGTGGCATTATATTTAGATCGTGGCATGAAAGGTTGCAGTGATGAGCAATGTAACCGATCACAGACATATTGAGCGCAGGAATGCAACTCGATTTCTGCAATCTAATGAATACTTTCATCATAACTAACAGTGCAAACACGATGTAAATAACAGATGTGTTGATTATTACAGGAGTTTTGGCGAGAGTTCAGAACTCAGTCACTGATAAACTTGCGCTGTGTGATTGATAGCTCCAGCGATTGTAAGGGGAGCGTTCTTTGATCGCTTTCTGTATATAATTTAATCACAGTTTAAATAACAGATTATTTTTGTCCTACTAAGAGAAACAATGTGAAGTTGACCGTTTAGTCACTGGTTTGATTTATAGAATATATATAGAATAGACAAAGAACATCTGACTGTACATGAATCATTACATATCCGACATCACTGCTCACAGATCAGGCATTAGAATTAACATGGTTACTTACATGTTGTGTGCGCTGAAATTGTGACTGATTTACCAAAGAATCCACAGTGAAATGTACTGAATACAAATAAATAATGCTCAACTGAGACATTCACATTGTTGAAAATAAATAATCACATTCCTAGCATTAGGATCCTTTGGAAGGTAATGTTATTTTTAGTCCGTTCGTCTCTCCTTGTCATCTCACTAACACACCAGCAGGCGGGGCCAAAGTTGCAATGATGAAGTAGGCATTTATTTTCTTCTGCAGAGGCGGTCTTTCACTTATAATAGATAGGCACATTCCACAACGAGTTGTTCGTTGGGCTTTGGTTACAATAAAAGCTGTTTTTGGACTAACGAGGAAGTTTTCAGTTCTGAAACTTACAGGATATTCTTATGGTATGATCAAAAATCTGATTTCTCAATTCATGACCCCTTTAACATTTATAAAATGGAGTGAATCCGACTTTATTACAATTTACCAGAGATACAAGACAAGGTCGTTGTTTATTTGAAAGAGACTCCAAACACCCACAATATGATGTCATATTCAAGAGAATGGAGGTAAAACAGCTCATGTCTTTATGAGGTAGCTGAGATTTGAGAACTGTAGCTGCTATAAATCATTCTGTCAGGTCAAGTAATTTTGCTCAGCTGTGGTAAATCCAACGCAACTACCCACCTGACCTCCCACATGCACTCACAAAACTCACGTGTTGTTCTCCTCCCTCACAGACTGAGTGGATCAAGATATGATGAAAACACTCAGAGGGAAGCCAGGGCAAGTTTGCACTCATGTGATGTAATCAAAAGACATGGTTTTCCAAATATGCAGCATGCATGCGTTAGCTGCCAGACAGAAAGAGCCAGAGGTATTTTGGCTCATGTGTTTACTCTGTCACCAAATTATTTAAAAAGACAAGCCAGATGGGATTTATTCAACGGCACACACACAAATTGCTTCACCAAAAGTTTCAATGTTACATTCTGTGGTTAAAACAACCGTGATTCATGTAAATTTGATAGATCTCTAAACATGTGGTTTTATTATTTTGAAAAAAAAGAGCTCTTAAATCTTATTCAGGTAAATCATTCAAGTCTCATAGGAGGCATGATGATTGGAGAAAAACTGACACGGCATAATGCTTTGTATGATTATGCAAATTTAAATCAAAGTACTGGTAGCGGCACATTCAAAGGCCCGATCAAAATCTTTAAGATAAAACGATCCTTTATTTCCTTTTATGACATATATAAAGGACGGAACTATATGAATTTATGACTACAATATTTATACAGTTAGGTTACTTGGCATATTGCACAATATGGGTAGTGACAAAGCAATAACGCAAAGTAAGTGAGAATATGTGAACCGCAGTTTCCACTGGAATGTCATTGTTGACAAAGCAAGCAAAAGCAAAAGCTGTTGCTAAGCGACAACATAGGATATCTTGCACTCATCTTACAAAAAGAAAATGACACCAACACACTTCCTTCACTATGTTGGTTGCTTCTAAGTAAATATTTGTTGTTGCACTCTGCAAAACTGATGTAACAAGTGGCATACAAATGCCTACAGTAGATATTCACCTTAAAATAAACAAAACACTGAAATGAATGGAGATATGAAAGCATACAATCAAATTGTTCAAACTAAGGAAGAGTTGCGTATTCAGTCACGCTAATTCATTTCTGTTTCACAAGATCTTGATTCGATTTCTGATTAAACTGTGGAAATTCCAGTTATGTCCATTTTGCTTACAAATTAAATAAATTATCTCTCAGCTTATAACAATTTATACAAGGAAACTTCTAACGTTGCATTATAAAATATTAATACATTTTTTAAACTATGCCGTTCAATTGCTATTATTTAGCAGATGAATTCACGAGTCTTTTTGAACGATTCATTAAAAAGACCTTCCCGTTTGTTCTGGAATCGGATTGGTTCTGCTATGCTTTTGATTCGCTAAAAAAAACTCATTTATTCGTGAATCGATTCAAACTATTCACTCTGTGTGTTGTCGCATGCAGCCCGCGATGTAAACTCAACAGAAGGACGTGTATTCTTGCCATTATTTCGTGACACGTGCCTTTTTACCTCAGATAAATAAGGCTGCTTTTGTCTTAGTGCTGTAGATTCGCACCCCAATGTAAAGAGGAGCCTGGAGTAAAAAGTGTCCCCAACTAACAATTTTTGGTTCCCAGAATGTTCTTTTCTAAGATTTGTTTTTGGTTAGCCAGGAAAGTTTTCTTGTCGGAAATGGAACGTTAGTTTTTGGTTTGTAGAACGTTATTCTAACGTTGCTGTAACGTTCTCCTAATGTTAATTTAACATTGCTCTAACATTATTCTAACCCCTAAACTCTTTATTCCGATATCATTACCCCATTGTACGTCAGTAATCATCCAGCATTATTTTTACATTTTTAGGTTATTTAAAAATAACCACCCTGCAACGTTCTGTGAACGTTATTTTATGGTTGCAAAATAATAACCTAAAAATAACCATTAGGGAACGTTCAGTATAAGTTATTTTTAGGTTATTTAAAAATATCCTCCCTGCAACATTCTGTGAATGTTATTTTATGGTTGCAAAAAATAAATCCTAAAAAGAACGTTATTTGGTTCTCAAAAAAATAACCAAATGGGAACCAAATACTAACGTTAGGGGAACATTCTTTGTTTGCTGGGTCAGTCTTAGGATTTTAACAATTACTTTCGAGGGCGTTCATTACTCGGAAACCGATATATAATGATATAGCCTATATATTACCCAACCCTACTTATTATTCAGTTCAAATAAAGCAAATTAAAATTCACTTCTCTCAGCTAAAGAGTTTGAGAGTCACCCTAATGACCCCAAATGAACTCTCTCACAGTAATTCACAGCCTATGAAATGATGTAAAGTATACGTCTGAATTTCTCCAAATGTACCCTGGTTTTGGAACAGTGCTTCATTTTCACATGAATGTGAGGAGCAGCTGTCAGTTTAGAAAGTTAAAGGGGCAGCTCTGTGTGAGCTTTGCTAACCCAAGAATAAACAGTAGACAGCTGGCCTGGGACAATGGCACCTCAGTTAATGATTAATGCTGTTAATGAACAAATCAAGAAAGCTCTTGATACTTTCCAGAACTCTTCACTCACAGCCAGCGATGTGTTGACCCTTAAAGGCCCCTCGTCACGGGTCTGTGGTAGAAGTGCTTTGGGAAGGAGAGGCAGAAAATTTCAGTCACTATTTGTATCATTACAGTCCCCCCTGAAAAACACCAGATACGCATGAGTCAGCACGGTATGGACTGGCTGTCTTTTTCATGTTTAAACAGTACTAATGCAACATTGTTACTGTGTTTAGCCCCAAATGCTGATGTAATCATCACAATATACGCAATTTCCTGTGCTGAGAAAGCTTCTGCTTAGAACATAAATTCAGATCTGCTGCAAAACACAGCGTTAGCATTGATTCTCCGCTGCGACAGTGAAAGCTTTGAGATCTATGGGATATCCTTACGATGTTTATTCCGCTAACGCACAGTCCCCTCACAAATCACTGATAAATGGCTATTCATGTAAGTGATAACAGATGTGAGGGTCTCATTGAGAGCCAGTGAAAGTGCGTTCTGTATGATGTGTAAAAGCGCTGTGTGTTCGGCCCTCCATTTGCAGAGGTGGCAGGTGTTCCTCCGTTCTCCAAAAAAGCAAGTTTTTATGTTCCTCCTCAAGTTAGTTACTTGGTTTCCATGGAAATGCTCAACAGAAAGAGTCTTGTCTTAAGGGGCCTGTGCCGGGGAAGGCTTTACTAGCTGCCTGGACCGGACTTTAGTGAAGAGGGGGAGAAAAAAAAGGGAAAAAAAGATGAAAAATCAATCCAACATGGAAAAACAACTGAGCATTGTCTCTGTGCCTGATGCTGAGATTGAATGGAGATGTTCAGAGCAGATGTTTCATATGAGAGAGTACTGGGCTTTCACATGATTTAATCGCCTTAAAATGTCCTATTTATAAGTACATTTAAAGGGGTCCTATGCTTTTTTACATTTTCAACTTTCTTTAGTGTGTAATGTTGCAAAGCAAAAAGTCGCTCCAAAAGGAGTTATTCTCTATATCAGTGCACACTGTTTCTGAACTCCCTGAAACGCCTCCAATGTAGTCTTGAGTTTTCTTCCGGGAATGAACACGTCACAATATTCCTCATTTAAATAATTCCCGCCCAAGGCATCCGCAAAAAAAAGGGGCGGGACCTGGTTGAGTCACGTTAGTAGTGTGTTAAAACTCGCGGTTATGGTAAGGGGTGTGACATTTCTGAAACACGCTTGAAGCGATTGACCAATCACAACACACTGGTCCAGCTGACCAATCAGAGCACATTGTGCTTTTCAGAAGGAGGGGCTTCATAGAGACAGGAACTAAATAGAGCACTACTGACGGACTGGGAAGAGAGGAGCTGCAACAATGTCAAATATGTTAAAAAAAATGAAAAAAAAAAAAATTTGAACATACAAGCATGAAAACCTATTCTAGACCCCAAAAACATAACTTTCAAAAAGGGCATAATAGGTCCCCTTTAATAATAATAGAACAGCCTTACAGTTGATCTATACTGACAAAGACAAAACCTCCCGAGGACACACGTAGAGTCTAGATACCTGTTCTCATATCTTTTCCATTAGTATGGGTCTCTAACAAGATGAAATGTTTATTGAGCAGCAAATCAGCATATTAGAATGATTTCTGAAGGATCATGTGACACTGAAGACTAGAGTAATGACGCTGAAAATTCAGCTTTGCATCACAGGGATAAATTACATTTTGAAGTATATTAAAAACTGTTATTTTGAATGGTAATAATATTTCACAATATTACCGTTTTTACTATATTTTTGATCAAATAAATATAGCCTTGATGAGCATCTGTATGGCCCTGTTTACACCTGGTATTAAGATTTTAGGTTGTTTTGGTCGATCCGATCACAAGTAGACAAGGGAGACGCATACCCGTTTACACCAGGTGTTTAAATCTGCATCTTTTGTCCACTTTCGACCACTTCTGTCCATGATATCTTCGAAGGGAGAGTCTATGGGCCGGTGAACGTATGGACTTCTTAGATCTTTAGATCTAACAGACAAAATAAGCTAACGCAATTTACATATGAACGTGTACAGAGACAACGGAAAAACATACGGAGAGCATCAGCTTTCGTTTCTACTCTGACAGCCGCAAGACCACGCCGAACGCTGTGTGTGTGTTAGGAATCAGGAATGGTGAGAGAACATTGTGTTTGGTAAATTTTTTGTCTTCAAACCAAACTTGGGTCTCCAGCCAGTGTTTAAATCCCATAATTTTTCCGCATTTTGTGGCTGTCCGAACACATTCGACCACATGAGCGTTTACACTATGAAAGCAATCCGGTCGACTGCGTTTTCGACTACCTCTGGAAGAGGTCGAAAGTGGACAAATTCAAAATGTTTTAGATCCCGTTTACACCTGTATTTAGTATCATCCACTTATCCGATTGACCAGACCAAAACGCATCTTAATACCAGGTGTAAACAGGGCCATGACTTTCATTCTTCTGACACAAAAGATATTTTGAAGAACATTGTAACGAAAGTCAGTGGGGTCCAAAACAACATCATTGGACCCTTTGACTTTAATTGTATTGGACAAAAACAAACCAAAACAAAACACAGAGACATTTTCGAAACGTCTTTGTATCTATGGATGAAGAAGATAACATATCAAAAAGCATTACTCTCTGACCAATGACAGTATATGCTTTATACTGTCATTGGTCAGAGAATAATGCTTTTTGATATGTAATCTCCTTCATCCATAGATGCAAACCAAACATTAGGTTGTTTTATCATTAACAAAGCACACAGACGCTGTGTTTCGGGTGTGGTCAGCAGTTATTCTGTGCACAGAGGGGACAGTGAATCGACTAAGAGTAACATGAGGACTATCGGGATCACTTTCACAAATGCTGCCTCCATGTGTGGCTGAATCTGATTTGAGAAAGCCGATCTGCAAGGCTGCTGTTGGGCCGACTGGTGTCTGGTCAGAAGTGTATGGGGTGGAAAGGTAATCTGGTAGAATGTCACCTGTTCTCCAATGGAGAGAGTCTCTCTTACATAGACAGACTGATCCCCATCTGCCACTCAAGCTTCTCAAATAACCACAGAGATTGTCATTTAAAAAGCACTGATAGTGTATGATTGGACCCTTTCAGCCAGTCATTGTAACGATAAGCAAAGCATATGCAAAAAGACACATAAGATGATTGAACTGGTGCAACAAATGGCTAATCCAACAGTTGTATATATACTTTCTCTATTTAAACCCTCAAATCTCAAAAGCCTGAAAGCTTTAACATATCTCCTGATGCTTTTATGCAGTACTGTGCGACCTTTACCTGGTTCATAATACACAATATAAACATGAATATTGTGAAGGCTGTCCAAAAAGTCACTGAAAAATAGTTATTTTAGAAGTAAAAAACAAAACAGGAAATTCTCACCGCATTTACATATTCTGACTAAATTATTCACTTTTGAGTTGAAGCATGTGTTTGTTTTCATAAACCATTAAAGCTTTTACTGGGAGACAATTAAAATGCCTTGGTATGAGATAATTATCTCAACCACAAAATTCCTTTTCATCCTCACACAAAAAGACAAATGTTAAAACAGCACACACACCACCATGCTGTATAAATCTCACAGACATTCATTTCTGTGTTCTTGTCCCCAAGAATGATTTAATGTTACATATTTTGATCATATCCTCTGGATTTTTGCTGCATTCTTGTTTTACGTGTCCATTCAGTGACACATTTGAGTCTTGTTTTATGACATCTGTCTCGCACAGAATGTGCGACTGTTTCTCCTTTTTCAAAATGACTACTCAAAGGACAGTGAGCATGCCACACACAAACCAATATAATAGTTTTGTTTTTCACTGCCTAATAAGCATGTGTATGCATGGTAATGTATTCAATCTGGGAAATGGCTCTCAGAGCTCATTTAAAATGAACAATCATGATGCATAAATGTACAGGGAAGCCTTTGCAGTTATTGGTTTAGAGGCCATTGTGTGTAAAGTGTGCTTTGTGATGCAAAAAAGTTGAATTTTAAGTTGACAAGAGGGGGCACACGTGGGGAAACTGTATTGGCAGACAAACCTACTTCAAACTCATCATCTGCCCCCATGCCGAACTGCTCTCTCTCAAATCAACGAGCGTTCAGTTTCTCTGAATACTGAAGACGAGCAGATTCATTCACCTCACCATACAACAAAGCCCCCCTGCCATACAATTCATTTAGGAAGATTCACCCATATTCTTTGCCTGATTATCAACTATTAACTTTTTTTACACAATTTTTAAAAGTGCAATAGAGGATCAGGCTCAACCGTGCTTTCATGCGGCTTTTAAATCAAATATAAAATGAACAGCTAAAAGTCTTTTGGTGGAACAAAGAGATTTGAGTGTTTAAAAACATAAATATTTAAATATTAATATTCACATGCACATACCTGCTACCATTAAGCTTAATTCAACTTCATGGCAAAAGATAACATTTAATTTATACATGAACAAGACATATATTGCCCGGCCAACAAAAAAATATTTATTTATGTGATTATTATGTTTCTAGCATGTTATATGTTTGCAACAGTTCTTCTAACCCTAATTGATGGAGTGTGTAGCTTTTCATTTCTTAAACATCCATGTAGGAAGACACTTCATGGCCATATTCCAGGATGACAAAGTCAAGATTCAACAGCTTAAATTGTTAAAGATGGTTAGGAGGGAGCATGAAGAATCATTTTCACACATGAATTGGCACCTCTGAGTACAGACCTTAAATTCATTGAAAGTCTTTGGGATGTGCTGGAGGAGGCATTCTCAATACAAGGTCTTGACCAATAATGTATGCACCTCTTGATGGAAATAAATGTTGGGATGTTAATATCCGCTTTTGCCTTCAGAACTGCCTTAATTTTCCATGGCATAGATTCAACAAGGTGCTGGTAACATTCCTCAGAGATTTTGGTCCATATTGACATGAGAGCATCACACAGTTGCTGCAGATTTGTCGGGTGCACAACCATGATGTAAATCTCCCATTCCAACACATCCCAAAGGTGCTCTATGGATTGAGATCCAGTGACTGTGGAGGCCATTTGAGTTTAGTGAACTCACTGTCATGTTCAAGAAACCAGTTTGAGATGATTTGAGCTTTGTGACACGGCGAGTTATCCTGCTGGAAGTAGCCATCAGAAGATGGTACACTGTGGTCATAAAGGGATGGAGATGGTTAGCATCAATACTCAGGTAGGCTGTGGTGTTTAAACGATGTCCAGTTGGTCCTAAGGTGCCCAAAGTGTGTAAAGAAATATGTGCCACACCATTACACCACCACCACCAGCCTGAACCATTGATACATGGAAGGATGAATCCATGCTTTCATATTGTTTTGCCAAATTATGTTAAAATCCCTGCCATCTGAATGTCACAGCAGTGAGCCCTTGTGAATTGTAGCCTCAGTTTGCTGTTCTTAGCTGACAGGAGTGTCACCAGTGTGATCTTCTGCTGCTGTAGCTCATCTGCTTCAAGGTTTGACGTGTTGTGCATTCAGAGATGCTCTTCTGCAGACCTTGGTTGTAATGACTGGTTATTTGAGTTAGTGTTGCCTTTCTATCAGCTCAAACCAGACTGGCCATTCTCCTCTGACCTCTGGCATCAACAAGGCATTTTTCGTCCACAGAACTGCCGCTCACTGGATATTTTCCCTTTTTTGGACCATTCTCTGTAAACCCTGGAGATAGTTATGCATGAAAATCCCAGTAGATCAGCAGTTTCTGAAATACTCAGACCAGCCCGTCTGGCATCAACAACCATGTCATGTTAAAAGTCACTTAAATCACCTTTCTTCCCCATTCTGATGAACTTCAGTGGATCATCTTGACCACGTCTACATGTCTAAATGCATTGAGTTGCTGCCATGCGATTGGCTGATCAGATATTTGCGTTAACAAGCAGTTGAACAGGTTTACAGTACCTAATAAAGTGGCCGGTGAGTGTATGTATAAGCCAGACATCACTTTTGGCCACTATTGCATATATATATAGACAGTAGTGGCCAAAAATGATGTCCGGCTGAGGGAAATTAACCTCTTCAACCAAATTTGTTAAAGCATATTGTGTAGTTGTTCTTGGAGTCAATTGTTTTATTTGTGAAAACAATGAAACATGCCAAATTGTGCAGACATAATTTTTGGCCAGGCTGCAAAGAATACATGAACACATGCAAAAACAAGAGAACCAATGAAATATTAATAATCAAGTTTAGTGTTTTGTTCTTCCCTCATATTTAAAATTTTGAAAAATATAAAATATTTCCTCATTTTAATGGATTAATTGAACTTGCAGGGTCATTACAGATGACAAAATGGGTCATGACACTAAAAACACAGACATGTGACACTAAAATAATGCATTAAACAACATAAACATGCAACATAAAACACAGTAAATGTACATATCTGCTAAAATAAATATTATTTACAAATTATTTACCATACATTTTCATTCACAAAGAAACAATCCTATTTATAACCCTTAGTAAAATTGCATGCAATGTCCTGTTAAATTGCTGTAACTTTTCACTGTATATATATATATACAGTGAAACTATATATATATATATATATATATATATAGTAAAAGTATTACATAATAAACAATTTTTACTGTAGAATTTTTGCATTACCCCCTATAAAATGATGCACATTTTGCACGGCAAGAGTGAGATCTCATCTTATCAATCCGCAGTGCAAAAGCTTTCTTTTTAACAACCTGTTGAAGAAAACCAATGATTCAAGAAGTGCAGTGCAGTTACTGATAAGGTAAATTTACAGTATGCATTATTTAGAAGGGATAATCTGTTGCCTCACTAATGTGGATTTTGCAGATCCACAAAGTTTCTATTAGATGCATCCAATAACCTTTCCGCGTCCCAGCTCTTTCCCCCGCGGTGATCCCGTTTTGACACCGAGACAAAAACAAAAAAGCAGTATGAATGGTGAAGGAGCGAGCAGGCAGGGAGAAAGCAAGAGGAGGCGGTTAGTCTTTGTAGTCGGTGAGGAATGCGGAAACGCTCCTGCTCTGTGTCAAACTGCTCTGAAGGGGGTCAAGGCACATTCAGCCAGCGTGGGAAAGCGAGGAGGAGACCGAGCACACACACACGCTGCATATTCCTGCATAGATGGGAAAAACATAAAGGGGGAAGGACGGCCGCAGCAGATCGATGAAAATCAGTCACTTTTTGATCCGTTCTGCTTTCTTAAAGTAACTGATCAGACGATCTTTCTCTTGATCTGCAGTTGCAGTGGTGTATGTGGTACTGCTGGGATGGGGCTTAGCGCGTGCACCATCCGACTACCTGTGTGGCCCTTTGCGAGGACACTGCACGAGCTGTGATGCGTGTGGAGACGCTGGGAAAGTTACTGAAGTTTATGAATGACGCGACTCTCCGGGCGGAATACAGGCTAACAAACGGGGTAACTATACTGGCCAAACTCTCATTCACTTGTGTTACTTGTATTTTTGTAGGTTCATTGCGCTTTGGTACATCTGGAGATTTGCATGCAAGCTAGATGCTTTATTAGAGTGTGGAAGCAAAAGTATGCGCTTTAGTTCCAGCGTTTATTGATATGCACAGCTAAACAATGCAATCAGTAGACAACCACGTGCTCAAGGCTGTGTGGCACAAAGAAGAGCAGGACTTGTCATTAGAAAACTCAAATCGTTTATATTTTATTGGCAATATGCGCACGTGCTAGATTCAAATCTTAAGGCAATCACTTAGGTAATGTACAGAAACGAGTTATGTTATGCATACCTGTGTTGACTCAAAGGTTAACGAGTAATTCTGTGTTAGTGACGTTTTTAAAATGCGAATCATGAATTGGATAGCTTTATCAACGTTTTCAACTTCTGAATTAAACGCTGTGGTGATATTATTTTGATTTAAAAATGTTATTTATATACATGTGATTTGTATATATATATATATTTTTTTAAATTATTTTTTACAAATATAATTTTTTTTATATATATATATAATTTGTGGGGCCTAAAATAAAAAAAATCTGTCAGGGTGGTGTAACTGCTGGAAAAAAGTCTTATTAAAAGACAACAATTTTACTTTTTTTAGTATGTTGAACTATTTATTTGTTTGTTTGTTTTTAAATTGTGATTTAAAGTAGGTTTATTAATATTTATAAAAAAAAAAAAAAAAAAACTGTCAATGTGGTCTAACCAGCATGCAGGAAGCCATTTTGTTGTCATGTGACATGAAAAACTATAAAACAGGAAATTATGTTACAGTGAGGTCTTCTGTAGACCCGCATAACTGTGTCAAGGTAATATCATATAAATATCATATTGACTTGAATGAAATTGAATGAAAAAGCATGTTTTGTTCAAGTCATATTGAGTAACATAAATAACCTTTACATATTCTTGACTTGAAAAATATTTGTGGAAAAAAAACCACTTGAAAAATAGAACACTCTTTGTTATATACAACAATTAAGTTGTATATAATCACATATATTCAAACTGCAAATTGCCTATATGTTTTTGCTTGATGGCTACACCACTTGACGTGTCATTAGCTTAAGATTCTTAGTAGCCTGTGGTATAAAATGTGTGAAACCAACGTGAATACAACAAAGGTTGAAACTCTAAGAATTTGTCAAATGTGCTTTAACTAGACCCTTTTCTCTCATTCTTTATTACTGTGGACTCCAGATGTTGAAGATTAACTGGACTTTCCTTCATATTTGGATATAAAAGCGGCTAAGCTAACTTTGTGTATGTTGTATTTATGGTTTAATATCCATATCTGTTATCTTCAGTGCGTAGATAAGATTTGATTTAACTCTGATCACATTGGTGTTTACCTCTGCCTCCTTTTGTGCTCGCGCTCAACAGGCAGTGCACGTGCCAGCGCCGCTCTCCCAATAATGCCTTTGTGAAATATCCGCGCGCTCGTCACGTTTCGGGATTCCCCGCAGTACCTCGCCGTGTGAAAAAATGGACAAAGAGAGCTTAACCCAACAATATGAGCCGGTGGCTGAGATCGGCGAAGGTGCATACGGAAAGGTGTACAAAGCACGGGATTTGAAGAACGGGGGCCGCTTTGTAGCCCTGAAAAGAGTTCGGGTGCAGACCGAGGAAGAGGGAATGCCGCTGTCAACTATCCGCGAGGTGGCGGTGCTGAGGCAGCTGGAGTCCTTTGAGCATCCCAATGTGGTCAGGTAAGAAAAAGGGGGAGCAGGGGGGGTCCTGCTTTGTTTTGTTTGTGGATGTTAACTTCACATACTTCCTCTTGTAATATGTGTTTCCTGCTAGGGTGTAGGTTTGTTTGAAAGTTGGACATACTGCAAGGAGACAACCCTGATATTATATACAGTATGTATGTTTTAAACAAACCAGGGATTAAAGAACTGAGGCAGAGGGCATCGAGCACATCCCGAATGTTGTTGTTAAGAAAAGCGTGGTGTTATAATGAAAATAACATTATTCCTCATATCATAAGTTTCATTTCCTGCACCTTTTTCTGCCCCACAATATTAAATATGATTGCTGACTTATCCTTCTCCTGATATCGGAGGTTATTTCACTCGATATCCTATCCCTACCAGTTGTTAAAAATGTTAAAGTAGTTTTTTTTTTTTTTTTTTATGGAACATTACAGTATTTATTATAAATTATTTATCTGTACACATCAATATTTCTTTAAAATTCCTGTGCCCTCATAATCTTTAATCAAAATAACGTCCCCTCCCACATGCAATTACATCTCTTCTCTGATGAGGTGTTCATCGGCGTGAGGGCGGGACAACCTGTCACTCACATGACATCAGGGCAGCGCCATAGTTAAGTTCTGACAGGAGTGAACACGAGGCTGTGAGGATAGAATTACAGTGCGTTCAATTAATTGTACTGTTGTTTAGCAACATACATTTTTCAGCTGATGAAATGTCAAAACTCCAGTTTTGAAAGTTGTGAAAATTATGTGATCTAGAACCTTTTCCTATCCATAAAACGCTTCGGCGGAATGATCTCTAGTGTGTAGGCATTTCACACACATTATTTCCTGTCACGTCATTTTGCCCTCATCGACACATGTTCAAGGGAGATCCCCTAAAAACTTCAAGAAAATAAAAGTTTTTTTCCAATTGAACTGCATAAATTTGGTGGATTCAATTATTTTGTTGTGGAGCAATACACCCACTGGGTTTTCTCAGGTACTGAAATAGCTCAAGTGTGGGTAACTTGTAATTAAATTAGTAATAATCGATTTATTAGCCAATTTGAGATTACTGGCATTTGATGATAGTCATGTTAACTTAAGCCAATTAAGACCAATGTGTAGTTTTCAGGATTTTTTTATAGAATTGAGAAAATATGATGCACATTTAGTGTTACTTTAATTTGAGTGTTTCTGCAAGTCTTTTGCAATATTATCAGCATTGGCCCCTGATGTAACCATATCTATCAGTCACTAGCCATGATGATAAAATGAGCCAATGAGTAAACATCTCTGCAAATAAAGCAATAAGCCCCAAGAAGCCGTAGTTTACAACGAATTTATAACAGCTAAGGGGCGTTGTTAACACCGCCTTAGCTGTTATAAATTCACTGTAAACCACGGCTTCACGGGGCCCATTGATTTTATAAAACAGTTTCCACACAATACAAATATTAAAGCCAAAAAATATCTCAATGCAACTTTGAAGTAAACTATACAATGCAACTATGAAGTAAAATTGCTAAAAGCCTTCCTTCCGCTGGAAAAAATAGTCCCTGACCATGAACGGCAACAAAAGTTACATTATTACGCCATTAGATAGTGGCAAAGACGGCCTTTATGAGTGAGTCAGTCAGTAGTGAAGACATTTATATTAGACTGAAACTTGTTGTGTGAACACGGAGCAAAACACAACTGACAAATGCTTTGACTAGCGCTATCAGTGTCAGGCACGGGAAAACTCCTTAACTGATAAAAGGACAAAATATCACAGCAGACATTCAAACTGATTTTTTATTATGAACGTAGGACTGACCTAAAGGAAAGTGCTATATATAAATGCAGGTAATACACTCGCTCACTCGATCTCTCTCTCACAATACTCTACATAATACAGTAAGCTTCAATGAACAATATCAATGAGAACAAACATATGTTTACATTGCTAAGGGTGTTGTGTAGTGATACACAGAACCATTGGGTGAAGCGGTCACAGCTGTGTTTTATAGTGAATCAGAATCAAGGACTGGAACTAACCGTTTTATAAAAGATCATTTAGTCAACCAAAACATTTAGGATGAGGATGTCTTCAAGGAACAGCTATGCGGGTCCCATTGTTTTGATAATTAGATTGTCAAATGCAAATGGTACCATTGACGCAAGCACCTCTCAATTTACCTTTCCTGGTCAACTGAAACGATATCCATTGTTGACCTTTATGTGCAGATGTGAAACCATTGATGCGCAAATATCTGTGAGCAGTCGGCCGTCTTTCTCAAAAGTGAATAGATGCATTTTAATTCCTCATTGTCTGTGTCTGGCATCAAGGTCGTTTTGTATTGTTTTGGTAATGTGTTTTTATTTTTTATTTATTTATTTATTTATTTATTTATTTATTTTTTTTAAGCTTGGTAGCTTATGAATGTCAAAATGGGTGGGTGGAAAATCACAGCCGTCTCTATCAGGGGAGTTCTTGCAGCTAATGGATTGATGGCTCGGTTTGAAGGGCTTATCTACTTCATTTAATTGATGACAGAATTCACGTCATTGGCTGGCCTAACTCAAGGCCTTAACCTTGCCATGGAGCATTGCGCACTAAAAGCTGCTGAACGTGCACTTCATTCTTTTGACTAGACCAGTCAAGGTCTGGATTGCAAATGTACATTTTTGGTGGTTTGTAATTTGTCCATAGATGCAGATGGATCTTTTTCATATTGTTTGTCAGTTTGTTTTTCCCCTTTGCACACTGTAAACCCTAACGCTCAAAATAATTAAAGGGGGGGTCTAATGCTCTTTCATGTATTCTGACTTATTTACACTGTTAAAGAGTTGGATTCTCATGCTAAACATGGCCAAAATTTCAAAAAACGAGTTGGACGTAGTTGGATTAGTATTTCTGTGCCAAATACACTCCTTCAGGATTCGAACAAGTTTCGGAAAGTTTTTTTTCGAGTATGGCCCTGTATGACATCATAAAGGGCGGAATTCCTTGTATGGGCACTTCTCCCGGATGAGCGTGTGCACATCAACCAGAGCGAGAGCAAGAGCGCGCCCATCAATGAGCTTTGCTCGGGTTACAGAAGCCGTTGGCAGCGCTGTCATTTAGTTTTTAGACCACGAAATCAACAGTGTCACTAAAGAAGTGTGTTTTTGGTTGAGAGGGAAAGATAACCTTGTTCAGCTTCCCAAATAACCCAGCGTTAAGGGAGCAGTGGATGCAGTTTGTTTTTCCGGAGCAGCAATGGAGTTCTGCAAGTGTGTTTGTTTGTTCCCGGTCACGAGTTGAAACCACAGGCGGTGAGTTAAACTGCATCAAATGTCTGTGATTTGTTGGCAATCGGCATGTAAGTGCATATAATGCGAACAACACGAACGTATAGTGAATCGAAAGTTATCCAGGGATAATGCCATGATGTATTTTGTGTGTGTGTGTGTGTGTGCTCGTGACTCTTTAGCTCCGCCCACTGCACGCCTGCACAAGCTCGGCTGTTTTCAGAAAGAATCGGTACAGCGCATCTCTTTTATAAATATGATAAAACTAAAGAATCTTCGGAGATATGAAGGATGCAATACTACTCTACTCAAGATTAACATGAGATTTGCAGAAACTGTGTGTGTTATGTACCCTTTAATTGGTTTGAGTAGAGCCAACTCAAATTAAGCAAATTAGTTCAAACAAATTCACTTTTATGAGTATTTAGAACTTTCTTTTTTGAGTTCACAAAACTGACACGTTTTAAGTAATCTGTTTTGAGTTTTATAAAGTTGTTTCTTTTCATTTAGACAAACTTAAATTTAACTGAAACTGGGGTGGGATTTCTATTTCCCAGCATGCTTTGTCATGACACTCAAAAGGGAGAATAAATGCTAAAATTGTGTTATATAATGTTAACTGGGAGATTTAGTAGTGGATCCACCTATTTTTATGCACATTTTGGAATATCACATAAAAAACATTGGATGGAAACGCAAAGATGCGCATACATTCTAAAAATGTGCATAAAAAAATCGTATGTGCTTTTTCTAATTCAATAAGACATGGGCATAAACTACGATGCTAATACAAACTTGTTCCTTTTAATTTAGACAAACTTAAATTTAACTGCAACTGGGCTGGGATTTTTATTTCCCAGCATGCTTTGTCATGACACTCAAAAGGGAGAGTAAATGCAAAATGATGTGTTATATAATGTTAACTGGGAGATTTAGTAGTATTTAAAGTTTTGTTATGCTAGTTTAGAAGAGTTTCTGCTATGTTGGGTTTTTTTGGGGGGAGGGCGCGACGAGTGGAGCATGAGCTTAGTTTGAGAACAGATTCAATTTGATATTGCTGTACTCATTCAGCAAGTGCTAATGCTATCAAAGAATTGTGTTACCAATTAGCAAGGTAGCATTTATTCAATTAGCTAGTTAAAGCTAGCCAGGCTTCCACTACTAAAAATATTTAAGTTGATAATTGTTAAATGTATGAATTAGCTTACTCAAATATTTCAAGTTAAGGGGAATTCAAATGTATGAGTATAAAATAAAAATATGCAAGTTCTGCTTACTTAAACTTTAAATGTCTTATCTTAAAAAAAATTATGTAACTGGTTACCTTTTTTTTTTATTTTTTTTTTTTTTTTTTAGTTTTGCCAACTTATTCGAGTTTACAGTGTATCGACAGGTGAATGAAATCCACAATTTTGTCAAAAACCTGATGATCATGTTCTCCAGCATGATTTGAAATGATCCAAAGAGCATCTTGAGGTTCAGTGGAAGATTGATTAGTCATAAATTAACATATTTGCTTAGTGACCTAGAAAAATTGCAGAATCTGAAGTATTTCTCATCCACTTAAAACTGTTCTTTCATTGGGGTTCCAGACTTTTGGACCCCAATGCATTTTTGAGTAGTGGAGAAGAGAATGCAAAAAACCTGTTTCAAATGAAATGCTAAAGAGTATTAATGGATGTAGGGACTCCTATAGGGCCGTGTGTTTGGAACGCTGTGAAAGTGCAGGCAACCTCTCAATGCTTATAATGAGAATATTATTCATGCCATATGTTTTGTTGGTTAAGAGGCTTCATTGTGGAGGCACAATCTGGATTCCAGCAGAAGCTTTTCCTGGAGAAGTTCAGTTTATGATGTCATGGGATCGGGTAACTTGCCATGAAAGAATCTTTTCATAGATTATGGATATTTGACTTTGTTTTTCACTAAAAGATAATTCATTATCTTTGCGAATTATGTCAGGCAATTAGAGAACTCCTCCCCTTGTGTCAAATATCTTATCTTGTGATAAAGCATGTATCCATGTCCTTGTTGTAATTTTTGGGTTTTGGCCCTCTTGCACTGAAATGAGGTCTTGCCAATGTCAGCTTGAGGACAGTGTCAGCTTGTCTTTTTTAGACAGCTTCTGCTCTGTTAAACTCTTCATTGCTGTAAAATGTACATACTTTACTTTGCCACATCATTGACACAAGGAGTGAAAATCGTTTGTGCAAAGATCCTAGCAGCAATGCAGAACAAGGAATGTGACATTTAATTAACTACAATAATGCATAATACAAAAAAAGAAATACACTATACATACAATAATTGTATGATTTTGACCTTGTCAAAATTTATACTTGAAATACTTGTCACTCAAACAGCTTTTAATGAAAGTGTTCTTGATTATGCCTTTCTTTCGTCTAGGTTGTTTGACGTATGCACAGTTTCCAGGACTGACCGGGAAACCAAACTCACTTTGGTCTTTGAACACGTGGACCAAGATTTAACCACATATTTGGAGAAAGCACCTGATCCAGGAGTGCCACCTGAAACCATAAAGGTACCTTCACACCAGCAAGGTTCATCTCCGCACTTACGATCAGGCAAAACTGCTGTAACCTGATGCTTTTAGCCTAGAACTGTAATCAAAATGAACCATTTACTTTTTAATGCACGTATTTAACATAAATCCTGGTTTTGGGGCGCACGATTCATAATTATTTCATTTCATATTATTTTAATCAAAATGTAATAATTTGCTCCGCCTCTAAAATGACTTTCCTTTTCTGCTGATGTCATGAATCCCTCTTTTTAACTCCTCTCAACCACATTCTGTATGTCAACTGTGATGGATAAAATAATGTCCTCTTACATTTTACTATACAGTATTAAATAAGTCTGATTACGGAACTAAAACACATTAGCTATGTTTCCATCCACCTATTTTTATGCACATTTTGGGATATCACATAACAAAAGTATTGGATGGAAATGCAAAGATACGCATAAATTCTAAAAATGTGCATAAAAACGTATGTAGATTTTTTTTCTTTTTTCGATAAGACATGGATGAAAATACATTTACGATCACTGAATGTGATTGGATAACTGGACTAACCAGCGGACAAATTTCATTGCACAGCATCTCAAATGTTGGTTTGATCATTCTGAAATGCCTGAGCCAAAGTCTGTCATGAGAATGATTTGGTATAGTGATCTCCCAGAAGTGTCTCACATGATTGTATTCCCAAACACCAGGCATCCGAACGGAAGATAACATGACAGCATTTATTGCATTTCGTCTGCTCGCTCTGAGGCGCATGTCATTTATGATAGAGGAAAAAAGAGCCTCAGTGGCTTCCCCGATTGCAGCGACTTCCATTTTTATTACAGATATTTTACGTCAATTTCCTAGGAAATGTTTTGTTCTCTTGAACTCATGGGATGGAAACGCTGCTTTATTCGCAAATGTTTTATGCGATATTCCAATTTTGCGCATAAGTTAAATTCGCAACTTTAACATAGCTATTGACTATAAAGGGATAGTTCACACAATAATTCTGTCATTATTTACACATCCTCATGTCGTTCCAAACCCGTAAGACTTTCGTTCATCTTCGGAACACAAATGAAGATCTTTTTGATGAAATCTGAGAGCTTTCTGTCCCTGCATTGACAGCTACGCAACTACCAAGCTAACATGCTTGAGCTTCTGTTTACCAGATCTGATGTGTGAGTTGATGAATATTTATATGTGAATAAAAGCCTAAATTCTATCTGTTCATCATATAAAGCGATCATGTCCAGAAAATTTGGACTAAACCGCTCAATTCATATGGATTAGTTTTATGATCTCTTTATGAACTTTTTGAAGCGTTAAAGTGGTAGTTGTGTAGCTGTCAATGCAGGGACAGAAAGCTCTCAGATTTCATCAAAAAGATCTTCATTTATGCTCCGAAGATGAACGAAAGTCTTACGGGTTTGGAACGACATGATGAAAGTAATTAATGAAAGAATTATCATTAATTTAAAATTGAATTTAAAAGCTGCATTAATTAACTAGTTACATGTAGCAGATTTTATTTCCATTGTCTGTGTCTTCTTCAAACAGCGGTTTTATTAAAAATAATAATAATAATAATAATAAGGACATTTTTTTTTTTATTTGTACTTTGAGGCCTGTGAGCAAAAAATGAGTGTTTTGGCCTTCTAAGTCAGCAGATGAAGGATGGAGCTCCCTCAGATCACAGAGTCTTGTCCTTTTGATGGGCAGTGCATGTGGTGGATGGGCTTCTAATTAAAGGGCTGGGTGCCTGTGTGCCTCTATTTTCATTCAGCTCTGGCTTTCACCAAAGATTGGCCAGAGGAATGTTCCTTCAGTGCATGAGTGCATGCAAAGGGTTTGTGTAAGTATGTATGTCTGTGCAGTGGCCTCCCTCTTAGCCTTTCACTAGAATAAACCTGTGGACTGCAAGGGGCTTCCTTAAGTCATTCAGGCCAGATATCGTTTTCCTTACTCTAGAAATAATCCTGCTGCGTGTCAGTGTCCTCTTACGTTCATTCGGAAAGGTTTGAGCGGAAACGTTGGATTTTTTTTTTTTTTTTTTTGTCCTGATCATCTACTCTCCTGCAATCTATTTTGACTTTTTCCCACATGGTAGTTTTACAAATCCATTCATCATATTTCGCTACCTCTCCCCCTAGGACATCTTACATTGAGTGCTGGAACGAACCGTATCTCTCTCTTTGTCATTTGTGCCAAATTGAAATAGAAACAAGCTATGAAACATTTGAAAAGTTAAAAAGTGACACCTAAGGGGTTTCCTTTGCAAGTTTTGTGTATCGGTTAGGAAGGATCGTGTATCGAGAGGGACTTTTGAACACAACGCAGTCTTGGTTTGAGTCTCTGGTTTGCATGTTAGAGATAAATGTGTGGTCTCTTTGTATTTTCCCCAGTGACTATCTGTTATATATAAATTATTTATAGCGAAAAACGACTCTTTATTTTTTTTTTTTAATTATTACTTTATTTACATAAAAGTTTGGGATCAGTAAGATTTTTTTAAAATATGGAAATTAATACTTTTATTCAGCAAGGATGCTTTAAATTGATCAAAAGTGACTAATGAATTTTACATTGTTACAAATAATTTCCATTTCTAATAAATTCAGTACTTTTGAATGTTCTATT
This sequence comes from Coreius guichenoti, assembly GCA_039654105.1. Lineage (NCBI taxonomy): Eukaryota > Metazoa > Chordata > Actinopteri > Cypriniformes > Gobionidae > Coreius > Coreius guichenoti. The sequence goes on from CM077184.1 coordinate 34,496,704, forward strand.
CATCAAAGAATCCAAAAAAGTATCGTCTCCACAAAAATATTAGGCTTCACAACATTCATAATAATAATAATAATAATAATAATAATAAATATTTCTTGAGCAGCAAATCAGCATATTAGAATGATTTCTGAAGGATCATGTGACACTGAAGACGTAATGATGCTGAAAATTCAGCTTTGACATCACTGGAATAAATGACATTTTATAATATATTAAAATATAAAATTAAATATAAAATTGTAATAATTTTTTTTTTTTTTTTAAATCAAATAAATGTAGCCTCTGTGAGCATAAGAGACTTTTTTCAATTATATAAAAAATGTATTAAAAAATATTTTTTCCTCTCTCATGAAATTAAAATTAAATGGAAATAAGGAAATTAACAGATAATATGGATTTTATTTTTTATAAATAAGTAACCATTTATAGTTGATTTATGCAATACACAGGCTTCCAGAGCCTGAATATTTTAACCTAAGAGCTCGTGAATATGCATCAGTGAGATTTCATTTTGTCGGGCCACACAGACATCAGATAACAGACAGGCCCTCCCAAAGATGCCCGGCAACTTTATTCACCACCCTCCTCGGGACACCAGATTGCAGAGGTCCCAGCCTCCACCCCATTCCAGCCCCCAAACTGCCCACTCCTGCCCCATTTCAGACCCACCGCATGCTAATTGATGAGAGAGGCCCCGGGAATCAAATGAGCTGGAAGGAGATCAAGCGGCTGGCCCTGTGTTGGGGAGTGCGGCTAGGCTCTCCGGCCCCGCGCCTTCCCGAAGCCTGTCTCTGGCCCATAAAGGAGAGCCTAATGAAGCATGGGGAAGGAATTACACTAACGCTAACTGGCAGATGTCCTGCATTGTGCCAGGGTACAATAAACAATATGGCTGCCTCTCATGAATTAGCATGAGAAAGGGGGGTGCCTTCTGGAAGCTCTGTTTTGACTGCTGGTTTTGGGGAGGTTTTTTTCCCTAATCGTTCCTCCTCTGCTTTATTTCCTCCCTTTTTCCGAGAAGAGGTACTTTAGGACAGGTGCTATCAAATCTTTCCTTTGTTTAGATTCTGAATGCCTCTCAACAAAGCCTGGTTATTTCAGGTTGGTAGTGTTGGTTTTTAATTTATGGGATTGATGTTTTGATTGTAAATCATGTAGCATGTTACAACAAAGAACCGTCTCCTGAAGAATCATCCACGTTCCACCTGTTAGGTTACTCCTTTTGAGATTATAATGAGAGATTGTGTGACAGGTAAATCAAGCTCGATTTTCCACTTAACTAAAGTGCTTCTCTAATAATAATAACCCTTAAATTACTGTGAGGAATCTGCACCCACGGAATTCTCCAGAATTCAAACGGCCTTCATTTGCAAATGAAGCTTGTGTTCATACAAAAGTTTTGGAACGGTAAGATTTAATGTTTGTCTTCTGCTCACCAAGGCTGCATTTATTTGATCATAATACAGTAATATTATGAAAAAATACTACAATTTAAAATAACTGCTGTCTATTTTATTTTAAAATGTAATTTATTCCTGAGATGTCATTACTCCAGTCTTCAGTGTCACATGATCCTTCAGAAATCATTCTAATATGCTGATTTGCTGCTCAAGAAACATTTATGTTGAAAACAGTTGTGCTGCTTAATATTTTTTTTCTTAAATGAAAAGAAAGTAAAAAAAATAGAAATTTTTTGGAATGTTATCAGTGACTTCACTGTCTCTCTGCATCCTTGCTGAATAAAAGTATACAATTCTTTGACCCCAAACATTTGAACAATAGTGCAATTTTCATTATAATATTGAAAATGTATGCGCTTAAATGACATAATCTGCAGATTTCCCTCCAAAAACAGTGCTGAAAATGCACACAGAGAGTTTGTCACACGTCCATAAAAGGTTACTTAAGTATTTGGAGGAGTCGATATCAGTGTTTGTCCTCGGGTAACGCTTCCGAGGTGGTTGTGTACCTTTCCTTTTTCTTTTCACTTTTGTCTCAAGCAAAAGTGGGCCATTTTAGGCCAAGACTGAGGAGCTGGTAGGGGGTGATGCCGTTTTAGGAGCTCCCAGAATAACTGCCTGTGCCTGAAGGTCTGCGAGGTCATGGCTGGATGGGCATTCAGAAAGGCTCCTTGTTTATGCTGGCCGCCTGACTCTAACACACGCGCGTTCCCTAGTCCAGGCCCCCAGCGCACACATTGTGAGGACCTCCGTCCCTCGCCCGGTCTGACTCGCGCCGTTTGCAGTTTTCTGCTTGAGTGTGCACCCCATTGTTTCAGTGGTTTTAATCACTCACCAGCTGGTTGGGGAATGAACAGTGCTGTGGGCTCAGATCCATGTCACTTGTGAGGTCTTGGCAGCGGGTTTCTCAGGGGTAGGCTGCCACCGCTTGATACCTTTGCTTTGGAACAAGTCAAGCAGCAACTGTGAGCAAATGCTCCCCGCTCGGCACTCCAACCCCACTTCTTTTTCTTATACACAGACCCTTTTTTTCTTATCTATTTGTCAGTTAAACCTTTCATGGCCATTATTGACAAATTCTACCAAAGGAAATGGCAGTTAGGTTGCTGTCTTTTCCCCACTTTCTCTTCAGTTTCAGTATCATGGTCTGATTTCATATTGGCAGAATGAGGCTATTCACAATTAGCTGTGATCCCGGGACAGCTGCAGGGAAGCAGAGGCCTACAGGGATGGAGACTAACGGCAGCGTGTCTTTCCTGCTCTGCGTCATGTTTGTTATCAACATCTGCCAAACTTGAACTTTAAAGGGACATGCTCACTTTTTTCCCCTCCACATTCATATATTCTTTTGAGCCTGTCTTCTTGATATTAGTACTGTTCCATCTGTTTTGTACGTTTTTTTATTTATTTATTTATTTTTATCTATCCGCTTCAGGTTATTAAAATTATATTTTGGACTAATATATTTGGAATGGCTCAGGTCTTCTGGTCGTGTTTTGGCAGGATATGATGTACCAGCTGCTGCAGGGTCTGGATTTCCTCCACTCTCACCGTGTGGTTCATCGAGATCTTAAGCCTCAAAACATTCTAGTCACCAGTGGAGGACAGATCAAGCTGGCTGACTTTGGTCTGGCGCGGATCTACAGCTTTCAGATGGCTCTTACTTCTGTGGTGAGTAACGGCGTTGCACAAGTGTCTGCTATAGTGAATGGAGCAGTACTCTGTTAAAAATTTTATAGGATGTCACAAAAATGCTACACACACACGTTCACTATATTAGTGAGGACATTGCATAGACTTCCATTGATTTTATATCATGTTAATGATATTTTCTATCACCTAACCCAACCCCTACTCCTAAACCTACCCATCACAGAAACATTTAACATTTTCATTTTAACATTGTAACTAGTGAGGACCAGTAAATGTCCTCACTAGTTGGTTGTCATAATGTTTCACTATATAAGTGAGGACATTTGTCCCTCACAAGTACAGACAGACACACAGACAGTCTTGTACATCTAACTTTGTGAGGACATTCATTGACACTATGCAATCTCTAGCTCCTTACCCTAACCCTACCCATCACAAATAACTGCCTTACCCGAACCCTTACCCTACACCTACCCTAAACCTAATTATAACCTTATCCCTAAAACCCAAGTCTTGACCCCCAAACAGGCCTTTAAAGTGAGGACTGGCCAAAATATCCTCACTTTACTCTCATTGTCCTCACTCCGATTGTCTAAAACTCAAAGCAGTCCTCACAAAGATAGTTGTACAAGTACACACAGACACAGACACAGACACAGACACAGACACAGACACAGACACAGACACAGACACAGACACGCACGCACTTATTGTATTATTTACTACTTTCATTTTATTTTAGTATTTCTATATAAAAATTTATATTTTAAGAAATATAAAAAAATAATAATTTGGTAACACTTTATTTTACAGTGTCCTTGTTACATATGTTACATGTACTTACCATAGTAATAACAGTAAATTATGCATAATTACATGCAACTAACCCTCAACCAAACCCTAATCCTACCCTAACCCTATAGTAAGTACATGTAGTTAATTAATATTACTGAGTACTTAAATATATAATTACACTGTAACAATGACATCGTAAAATAAAATATAACCAAATATTTTTTACATTCAGTATATACAATTTTATATATATATATATATATATATATATATTTATAAAATATATAAATACTTTTATATTTCTTAAAATATTTTTATACATTATTATTATTATTATTATTATAAGATTTTGTATGCATTTTATATATGACCTTTTCTATGAAAGTATGCAACTTGTGCAATAATTAATGGATGAGACCCAAAGTGTAAGTGTCATTTTTTTTTTTTTTTTTTTCACCGTTTCATCCCTCTGTTCAACTCCCTTTTTACGTATGCACATGACAAACAGCAAACATTTCTCATTGTCTACTCTAGTACATTATTGACATCTTCAGTGTATTTGATGTCCTCTTGGTAGCTTTAGGAGCGTGACGTGCCAAATAGATCCCTTGAGACAGATATGGATGATGTCCAATCAGATGTGGTAGCACTGAAAGACTGTACAAAGACATGTGCCTGAAAGTGAGTGTATAATGTGTAAAGCGATCCCTGCAGAGGCTGTCCCATGTCTTTGACCTCACAAAGTGGCCTAAGCTGAGATGAAATTGAGTCCCATCAATTCCCTCCTGCCACCCTTTGAAGTCACATTCTCTTGAGGATGGCTCTGATGTCAAAAGATACACATAGGCTTTGAACAGACATTGTGTTTTTTGACTTTTTGATCTTTTTTGCATACATTTTACATGGCTGATTTTGATTAGTTTTGTCAATATGTTTGCAGCGAATATTGAATTTCTTCTATCTAATTATAGTCGTTACCATGGCTATATCACATGCACAACGGAGTGCAAGAGTTTGCTACATTAACCCATTTTTTCACATCTCATTCAGTTTGCAGATTCTGAATGACTGCCAGCGCCTTCTGTCAGTTGTGTGGTTTCAGTGGTTTTGGTTGCTGTGAAAAATAACATTGTTTCAGTTCTTTAATAAGGGCTTGCTGGCTGTTAGATTGTTGGGTGGGTGACTCTCTGTGAGTTCACCTGGGAATCTACCACTAGAAAATATCCCCTTGTTTCACCCCACCCCAAACATACTGAGAAACCAAAAAAACGGGTGATAGATAAGGCAGGGGGGTGCTTACAGTGAGCATGGATTCTCTCTGGCTCTCCTGATTAATGTTCCTGTGCCTGGAATCCCCCTATCACCCGCCCTTCAAGCAGCTAAAAAAATCCATTTCCTGTCTCTTGGCAGTTACAGGAATGTCGTTATTGTGTATGCAAAAGCAAACGTGCTGTTATGGCTTTTGGCTCCTCGTTCTATGACAACACTCAATGTTAGCTACTAGTTTGCCATGCTGACATAAACTGTACATTAGAAGACTTAAGAAGTGCTGAATGGACCAAACACGGTTGGCTGAGTCATAACTGCCCACCAGAACTCTTACGGAATTTTGATGATTCAAAACAGACTGCCGTTCTCAATGCAAAGAGGTTGAATCTGGCAGTTTGTATGAAGTAAATGATATCTGTTTTGCATAAAGCATAAAGGAATATCCCCTTTGGGGTTTTTTTGTGCAGTTTGTCACTTCTTAGCTAATATTATATGTATATATTTCACAGTGCTTTACAGAATATTCTAATGTACTTTTTTATCATTGTTGTTAAAGATGTTAACTCTTTCCCCGCCAGCGTTTTTGAAAAAAGTTGCCTGCCATCGCCAGCATTTTTGATCATTTTCACAAAATGTTCATGTTGTATGAATATCTGAACATGTAATATATCAAAAGAAAGAACAGAGCCTCTGCTTTTAAAGCAAAAACGTGTTTTATTCTAGTTTCATGCGTTCTTTATCAACACTTGAATGTGGGCAAGTTTCATTAAAAAAAGCTACATTTTGAGCAGAGAAAAACACGTTTTTGTCTAAGACTATATCCAGATCGGATTCAGAGCGATGATCAAAACACAGATGGAGTAGATCGAGTCCATCAACACCCCCAAAGCTTCACAGTCCTATAGCTCGTCCTGCGTCAATATTTTATTCAGTAACATTGGGCAGTTTTGATTTATATGCTGTTGATGATCGCGTTATTTTACATATGCATGTGCTTGCATATGCTGTCGCTTGTTTTGCTGCTGCTTCACCTGTTTTGATCTGGAGATTCTGTAGTCTTTCAGATGATGTCATAGCGCCCCCTACAATATAGCGACAAAAACATGGAAAGCCGGAAATTTCCATAAATGGCAGGTTAAGGGTTAATATTAGGGACTATGAAACTCAGCTTTAGTGGATTTACTCATCTTTAGTACATCTGCTCCTGCTATGTAGATGAGAAACAGGTGGTAAAAGTATTTGAGTAATGTAATTAGTTGGTGTACTTAAGTATCTTTTTAGCTACTTTCTAGTTTTTCAAAGATATTAGTACATATTCAAAAATTTAGTCAAGCACAGAGTAAAAGTTGCTGTTTACTCCAATACATTTGTGATGAGTAATGCAATTAGTCGTTACATTTTGCACCTAACTTTTTCTCCAGCAGTTTATTTCTGCTACAAAAGAAGCAATATCGGCATCTACAGAGTGAAGGTACTATATCTTGTGTGTTTTGCCCTTGTTTACCCAAACTTGTCAACAAAGCTACTTTAGATGAATATGAGTGCATTAGCAGGTAGTTGTGAATCACATGTGCACCACATCCAATGCAAGTAGACTTTGACTATTTCAATTTACTTAACATTATTTTATTTATCTGTTATTGAAGAAATATTTTTGAAGGATATTGGCTTACTTATGCTAATTTTGAGCACTTGAGTTTAACTGAGACTTGAGTGTTTTTAGACATTTGTGTTGACCTTGATTTATTGCGATTTTGAGGTGTTCAGTTTTGATTTTAGAAAATAAATACGTGATTGCTCTCCTCACAAATCAGCTGTTTCTTGTTTTTCACTGGCATGTCTCTTGGCTGATGAGGACTAGTGCATCTTTGAGCCTACATTTAGTATGAGTAAAATACTTAAGTACTTTTAAATTAGATACTCTAAAACTTTTACTCAATTGGAATTGCTGACTTGGAGTCATTTTCACTGTAAGGTATCTGTACTTTTACTCAAGTATATTTTTCAGGTACTCTTTACAAAGAGCGACCGAGGGCTGGATGGACCACCCATCGGGTGCCCCGGGAGGTGGAGATTAGCCTGACCCTACAAATCTCATGGGTCCGTACCATTGTTGATTGTTAGAATGACTCTGGGTGGTTCTCGGCTTTTGTCCATCTCTGATTGACAGTCTAAAGCACAAACACAAAACATGGTAATGTTTATTTCCCCCCTTTTGCCTTTTTGAGTGCATTAGATGCCTTTTTTCCCAACCCAGACTCATTGGAAAACATGTCTGTTACATTGCTTTTGGCATGTTTTTGCAACACTTATGAAGCGAAATGTCCAGTGTGTGCCACTAAAAGTGCAAAAGATAAACTTGAATCTGGCAACATTTATTACGTTGGTGGTTTTATGAAATGTCTAGTGAGTGGCTTTTAAAGATTAATTCTCTATCGCGTTTGAAAATAACGTAGCACCTACACTAAACCCGAGCCTGAACCTAACCGACAGTGTTGACAAAAGCAATGTAAGTGTAAAAAAGAGCATTTGCTGAAGCAGCTATGCAATGTGATTCTAGAAGTCTTTGAACTCTTTTATCATGACACGTATTTCTGAGGATTTGTACCTGAGGACTTCACATTGCACGTGCAGTGTTGTACCAGGTGAGATTCCGAGCAAGTTTTCTACATCAGAAAAGCCATTCATATGGAGGTGGTTGTGATGCAAATGTCAAAATGTGTTTGTTTACAAATCATGCACTATGGTGAAAGAGTTTGCAGGTCATAACATAGTATTGTGCAACGAACTGTGTGAAAATAAGTTTTTATTAATCGATAATCTGCCTCTGAAATCATAATTTGTGTGAAATGGAAAAAAAGTTCATGTTTTACTGCCACTCATGTTCATTTCAGCTGGAAATGCAGCGAATTGTATTATGTATGTTTTGGAGTTTTCAAAAGTATAGGTACAGATATAGGGTGATTGGGACACTTTTTCCATGTCATCTCAATGGCAAAAAGTGTCCCAATCAACCTGAATTCAGCCTAAATATAGGTTTTCTAATATAGGTTGCTTTTATTTCAGCTCATGTACAGTCAGAAGCTGTGCTTGACTCTACAATGCATGCAAACTGTAATCTAGCGATACTGTATGGGGTTGAAATCCATTGCAGCCTCTTCCTTTCTACCAAATGGAGTTATTGGAAAAATGGAGGCAGCTGGGATTGTCCCATGAAAGCGATTAGGATCCTGCTCAAGCAAAACATCATGTGCACCGCATTGCTCATGAAATTGGATTTACAGAACAGCAGGCAAATGCCTCAGATCATTTATCTGACTGATTGTTGTACAATTTTTACATCTTTTAAGTGTTAAGCAAGCATACTTTAATCTATTGCTATGCTTCTTCTGCAAGACCTCCAAACATTTTTGCATTAAACAAAGTGAATGGGCTTCCCTTGGCCTTTTATCATCTTATAAAACATATTTATATGCCTTTCTGAAATAGATGCCATCTGCAGAAGTGATCCAAAAGCACATTAGAATCCTGCAAGCCCAGGCTGCTTTTGGTTGGTTGTGTAGATTTGCTGTAGAAGTGGCTGTCATGGCTCAAATTATGCTGAGATAAAAAAGAATCCCTCTTTTCCTGCAACCGTTTTTCTGCATACCACAAACTTCATAACAGTCTGTGCTGTGGGAGTCCTGTGGGCCCTGTCACTTCCTTCCCCTCTGATGGTAGAATGAATGCCTTATGTTTGTATCACCTAGCGCCCATAGCTTGCTAGACTCTCGTCCTCTAACCCAAACCATCCCACAATTCAATGCTGATTGAGTTTCAGTGAACACATGTGGATGATAGATACATTGAATATGATGCTGATTGTGTCATTTGAGATCTAATGAAGTTGGGGCTTCAGTTTACAAATAATTGAATGAGCCAATTCTTTTTAACGATTCAAAACGAATCAGTGTTTTTTTTTTTTTTTTTTTTTTTTTTTTTTTTAGGAATCGTACAAGACTCTCAAACTCGAGCAACCATTTTGAATCAGACTGTTTGAACTAATTCACAAACAAATGACTTTGAGGCAGTTCTTAATTGTTTAAAAAGACAAAACTAATAACTTAACGATTCTGACTGAATCACACTTACAGGTTTTATTCAGGAACAAATGACTCTTATGAATCAGTTCTTTTAAAAAATAATTTTTAAAGACTTGCAAACTCATGACTTCTGACTGCTTATATCATGTAAACAATATGTGGCTCAGTTCATGAACAACACTTGTGTAATGATTATTTTAATGAATTGTTCAAAAAGAATCGTAACTGACTGTTTAAAACATGCAATTGGTCGATTCAAAAACACATATTTATGAGCCATTTTTTTAATGAATCATTTTTAAAGATTCAAACTCATGACTTGCAAGTTTGAATCATTCAGCCTGATTAAATCATGCAAATAATGTGGTTCAATTCACAAACAAATTACAACAATTTAACATAGTGTGACCAGTGTATAGCCTGATTCACGAATAAATGTCTCTTTTAAGGTGATTAAGGAATCGTACAAGACTCAAGCAACCGTTTTGAATCAGACTGTTTGAACTGATTCACAAACAAATGACTCTGAGTTAGTTCTTTTATTGTCAAAAAAAGACCCAAACTCATGATTCTGACTGAATCACACTAACAGATGGGTTTGATTTCAGGAACAAATGACTCTTATGAGCCAGTTCTTTTAAAGAATCGTTCTCAAAGACTTGCCAACTCATGACTTGCAGCTTCCTTCTGAATGATTATACCATACAAATGTATATGTGATCCGATTCATGAACAAACAACATTTGTGTAATGATTATTTTAATGAATTGTTCAAAAAGACCCATAACTTGCTTGTTTAAATCAGCCTGATGCACAAACAGATTGGTCGATTCAAAAACAAATATTCATGAGCCAGAATCGTTCTCAAAGAATCAGAAACTCATGACTTTGAATCAAGTCTGAATTGTTTTGCCTGATTAAATCATGGAAATAATGTGGTTCAATTCACAAACAAATGATTGTATGAACCAGTTCCTTTTGTGAATCGAAAAGGTGTTTGAAAGCAAGTTCGAAAAGACTCACAAGTTACAATCTGAATTAGTATGACTAGTGAATAAACTCACTGAATCTGTTGAATCAGCTGCCTAAGCTTTCGGATGCAGCTAGTGTTGTCTGTCTCAAAAGTAAGCAAGTTTTGTGTACTTGAGTTTGTGAATATAATTTCTGACTGGTTGTTCATATGACAGTGTAAAGATATACATTTACAACTTTGTTTTAATTTTGATCAACTTACGCAAAAATTGACTGGCACTTAATCCTTTTATGACAACTGTAACAATCGTGTATAGTAGCTACTTATTCTGGCAGATGAATGAGATGAGCAAGGCTTTTTTTGGTTATCCAAACAGCTTGACAGAGAATGGCCACAGTCCAACAAACTGATAATGCAATTAACGGTCCACTCCATCTGTCCTCTCATTAAGCACGTCTGGTCATATTTGCAGTCAGAGACTCACGCCTCTTCTAATCTGCCCTGGGTGCAGGCTGTTGGAGATGATAATCATTGTGATGTGAGCATGAATAGAAAGAGGCGCACAGACAACCTGTTGTGTTTAAAAGTCCCTGCTCTGACTGAAAATGAAGCTTAGCATCCTTAAATGAGCCTGTAGTTGTTTCAATACACGTGTGGGCAGAGAAAATGACTCATTGTTCGACAGAAGAAATTATTCAACCCCTTTTACGAAATGAATCTGCTTAATGGGATTTCCATTTTGAGCTCAGCTTCACTGTCCAGTGCAGACCAACTGTATCCAATCAGATCTTCCCCTTTAAACTAGTTTGAAGCTTGCTCACGGAAGTCCGAGAGAAAATTAATAGTTTAAACATGTTTAAACAGTGTACTTCTATTTTAGCTTTGTGTTTGGAACGTTTGTTGTGTGTCATGACAACGTAAGCTAGTGATACTCTATTAAATATTTCTTAAAGGGATAGTTCACCTAAAAATAAAAATTCTGTCATTCACTCACCCTAATATCATTCCAAACCTGTATAAAGTTCTTCTACGGAACACAAAAGAAGAAGGTTTTAACTGTTGTTGTCCACACAATGAAAGTCAATGGGGGTCCAAAATAACATTTGGACTTCATTGAATTTCATTTTAGGGACAATAAATAAATAAAAATAAATACATAAATAAACAGACACATCATCTTTTGTGTTCTACAGAAGAAAGTAAGTTATACAAGTTTGGAACGAGATCACATTCTCATCATTGCTTGGCAGCACCCCCTGTCCCATTCCTGCACTTCAAAAGAGGTCACACTTTTGCAGGAGATACACGGACACATGCACTTTAGTGTTTCTACTTGTCTGAAAGAGTTTTGTTTGTAATAAAGAGCTAGTTCACCCAAAAATTGAAATTCTGTCATTAATCACCCTCATGTCGTTCCAAACCTTAAGACTTTCATTCATTTTCGGAGCACAAATGAAGATCTTTTTGATGAAATCTGAGAGCTTTCTGTCCCTCCATTGACAGCTACACAACTACCACTTTGACGCTTTAAAAAGTTCATAAAGAGATTGTTAAACTAATCTATACGAATTGAGCGGTTTAGTCCAAATTTTCTGCAGAGACACGATCGCTTTATATGATAAACAGATTGAATTTAGGCTTTTATTCACATATAATCATTGATCAGTGAACATAAACAGAAGCTCAACTGAACCTGCTTGACGTGCGAGAACAAACCTCACTGGTTCTTGCGGAAGCTCAAACGTGCTGCGTAACACGAGAATGAACCTCATTGGTGCTTGTGGAAGCTCAAATGTGATGCGTAACACGAGAATGAACTTCATTGGTGCTTGTGGAAGCTCAAATGTGATGCATAACATGAGAATGAACCTCATTGCTTCTCGCACGTGAAACAAACATGCTTGAGCTTCCGTTTACCACAACTGATGTGTGAGTTGATGAATGTTTATATGTGAATAAAAGCCTGAATTCAATCTGTTCATCATATAAAGCGATTGAGTCTCTTCAGAAAATTTGGACTAAACCACTCAATTCATATGGATTAGTTTTACGATCTCTTTATGAACTTTTTGAAGCGTTAAAGTGGTAGTTGCGTAGCTGTCAATGGAGTGACAGAAAGCTCTGATTTCATCAAAAAGATCTTCATTTGTGTTCTGAAGATAAACGAAAAGTCTTACGGGTTTGGAACGACATGAGGGTGAGTAATGACAGAATTTTCATTTTTGTGTGAACTATCCCTTTAAACCTTTCATGTGACCATGATACTTAGATTTAGCAAAAATGCAGCCAGGCTGAAACAAGCTATGGGTGTTTGCCATTAAAACAAGTTTTAAAAAAAGCACAAAGGGGGGTTGGTACGTTGAGGTTTCCAAATAGTTGTGTTTCTTAGGAAGACATTCTGTACAAATCTTACATCTTAATTATGAAAAATTGTTTAGGTTCAGATGAATCCATCCAAATTTTTTTAGACCGGTCCTGGTTTGAGCTGAGCGCAGCAGCTTGTTCATTGCCAGACAATGTGCTTCTGCTTTGGACAGACTCAGAGGCAGCGGCATGTCTGGAAAAAGGAAAACATGGCACGCAGGAGAGCACGTGCGGCACACTTTGGGAATGTTTAGATATCTCCCCCGGTATTCCAAAAAGGAGAAAGGAAGAAAAAAAAAATCCAGCGGAAAAAGCGGGGGGCTTCCAAACACCAACAGATACACAAAGAGTGCAGCAGCACAATGCACGGGGAGCGTCTTATTTGGTATTTCCTGTGTGACCTCGTTTGCTAGCGGTCCACAGTGAGTGCTGAACCCTTGCTCCCGGACCTTGTCAGGATTATTTGTTGACGGGCCGATGGCTGCAGGCCAACCGGGAAAAGAGAACTGATTTGGGGGTACGTTGCAGGATCCAATGGCATCTGGATATTAAAAGCCTTGCCTGTACCAGAGCAAAAAAAAAAAAATTACAGCATATATCAGGAATTTTCCAACTAATGATGTGCGGATGTGGTAGCGCTGGGGAAAAGGAGTCTGACTGTGCTTTCTTTGTTCGCTCAGAGAGGGCCCCATACAGCATTCCTGTAAGCTCTGCATACTTTGGCAACAGTTGTGGAGTTTTTTTTTCTTTTTACTGTATACAGTTTATGAATGCTGCTTACTTGAGCCTTCATATATCTTTCTCCAATCTCCAAACCTCGTAGTATTGTTGCCATTTTAAATGGATTTTTAGGGGAAAACCCTCGGGCTTCACAATAACAGTGTTTACAGCCCGTTTGACTGGGAGGGAAAGAATGGCTCGTCCTGAGACAAAACATGGCTGGAGGTGAGGAGGGAGGCTTGTTCAGTACGACTGCAATGTGCAAGCACAGCGAACACAAAAATAGCCTGTTCTCAGTCCAACCGTGAGTGTATAATTAAAATATTTTATTACTGAAAACTTTCTGCACCTAAAAACAGCTCATCTTAGCTATTTTACCATCATAACTACCAAATTATGATAAGCATGCAAAAATGCACCTGTTCTTGATACAAATGCATGATATGTAAAGAGCGCCATATACAGTAGTGCACGGGAATGGGTCACCGATTAGTGAGATCAGCTAGTTTATCTTGGCTTTATAATATAATATAATATAATTAATAAATATAAACTTTTATAAATAATTAATAAATTATAAATTAATAAATTATTATTATAACAAGTCATAAATATTTATTATATTATATTTTTTGTATATGTTATTTAATTTAATATATTTTATATATATATATATATATGATATTTTATATTTATCTTGCCATGATCCTTGATTTAAATAAATAATATAAATTAATATATATATTATATATTATATATATTTTTTTATATATATGCCAGTGCGCCTAGCTGTTTTTGAATGTAATAAGAAATGCATAAATATGCAAGGATTTCTTAAGTCTGGTTAGTTGACTAGTCATTCATTCATGCAATCAACCAACTAGTCAATTTTGAAAATATGTTGTTTTGCACATGGGTAGTGTTAAGAGGACTTTCAGGAGCTAGCTAATGATATCACTCACTGATCTATTACCAGCTGAATAATGGGCTATCATGGAGGCTCATTTTTAGCGAACGGCATTGTGCTCTGCCAAGTTGGTGGACTTGCCCCTTTAAAAGTGTCCGGGGGCGGCCTGAAAGAATGCGGATGAACGTCTTGTGTTGAAGGGGCCTTTCATCCTTCGCTTCCTTTGAGAGAGACAATGTAAACAGAGGCTCCTAGCCAACTCCATCAGCCAGGCTTATTCTGAATCACATTGTGTCTCTATTGTTTTAAATCTATTGGGGTGAATCAAAAGTAGGGGTTTGGGGGCTAGAGTGCATTAGCTGGAGTGGGGTACAGAGAAGTGCAGGGTGGCCCAGTGCAAGAGTTGAGCCGCTGGGCCGTTGTGGATATGCTTGGTCAGTGGAGCTCAGAAGAGTTTCTTGGTTTCCCTCGTGCTGAGAGGGCCCGCACTGTCTCACCAGATAGGAATGCACAGAATGCTCTCTTTTAATCTGGAGTCAGCCTGAGCTGCTTTATCTGACCCTTTTATTAGCGGCCAGTTTCAGAAAAACCTCTGTAGGCTACCCTGTCGCACAGACACTAGCATGGTTCGAAACTTAGAGGAAGAAAGAGAGACTTTAAATGCTTGCATGTATTCATGCTCAATCCAAAGGATACAGACTGGAATCTTTTCACTGAAAGGACATTCTTTCAAAAGCAACTGCTATATGCGATCAAATAAAAAGCAAACCATATCCAAAGATGAAATATTTTCAAAATGTTAACCCATTAATGTTCACACTCATGATGCCGACTATTTAACTATTTGCCCAACAACCAATTAATAAGATTGACTAGTAAATCTATGTTATGCTATTTGCTATATGCTATAAGTTTGGGTTACGATTTTAATTGTTTTTGAATGCAAGGCTTCATTTATTTTATCAAAAGTAATCACAGTAAAAATAGTAATATTGTGAAATATTGTTACAATTTAAAACAACTGTTTTCTATTTGAATATGTTTTGAAATGTAATTTATTCCTGTGATGACAACAAACTGACCCAAACTTTTGAACGGTAGTACTTTTATTTATTTTTAATAAATTTCTAATAACTCCTGTATTCTGTTCCATTGTGCTCCATCTTGCTGTTTTTGAGCGCATCTTGTCTTTATTAGAATTATTTGTGCAATCTTTCATATGAACATACTGTACAGTACTCATGCAATTAAGATGATTTAAATTTGGCAACATTAGTGACCGATGGGCACATATTTCTATATAGAAACTCCCATTGGAAACTATGCCGACATTGAGAGAATTTGGCATTTTGCTCACTGCTCACTAAATATGCCAGTTGTGACAGCAGAAAATTGCAGCATGAATTAAACACCACCACATTTTCCAGCAACTTGTACAAAAGCTTTCAAAGGTTGTCTACTTGAATGTAAGTTGACTTTAAAACACCTATAGTCACCTAGTCTTGTGTAGCCAGACCTTCAGACTGATGGTAGAAGGTCTGGACTCCATAGCAGCTTTCATTGGCCGAGGACCGCCCAATCTGACTGACATAAAGCAACCAATCACCGTTTGTTTTGTTCAGCGTCATGTTTAAGGGTGTGAAAATGTAAAGTCACTGTCCCTACAATAACAGATCGGCATATAAAACTCTTGGACATCTTTTAAAGAGTCTATGCCGTGTACTTCACATACATTGAAAATCCAGCATTCAGTTGATCTTGATATGTCACAGTTGTAAACACAAGGGCTTTTGGCGTCATGATGGCTTTGTTTCCAGGTGGAATATTAAAGAATGCGACATGCACATCTCCCGGAATTCAACCAATCAGATGATGACTTTGAAACTCCTGAAGTGTCATACCTGCGAAACAATGTAACAAATTTGCGTAATGCCAGCCTATGGACTTCATTGGCTGCCGTGAACAACGTCTACTTTGACCCGCCCACAAACACTGTAGTTGTAGCTGAGACTGGAAGAGTTTGGTTCATGTTTTTAGACATGTCGAGAAGAGGCTGTTTTCAACGGTGTGAATCCACTTTGCATGCTATTCAAAAGGATGAAGACTCGAGCTCTAATTGATACAGTAAAACCGACACCATCATTATTGTTCGTATCACTGTGTATCAAGTGCTGAGGAAGCCTCCGGAGCTGAAATTGTGATATGGTAATAGGCTTTTCATTTCCTAGACACGCTGTGAGTGATAGACCAATCACGACAGACTGGGCCGTCTGACCAATCAGAGCAGAGTAGGCTTTCAGAAAGGAGGGGTTTAGAGAGAATGAATCTTCGAACAAACCGTTTTCAGACTCTATGAGAAAAGAGGTGATGTGCAATGTATATTATGATAAAATTAAAATGAGTTTTGATCTTTGATGCATGTTAACCTATAGGAGACCTCTAAAACAAAATTAGGATCCTTTAAAATAGCATAATAGGGGCACTTTAAATAGTTGCAAGCAGGATTAAATGGGTTCATCTTGATTAAAAAGATGTTTATTAACTTGCATACTACAGCTTGCTATCTTATTTGTACAGTATGATGATCATGATAAAACTGTTCCCTTTTTTGCTCGTCTTTGATCATTTACGTCAGAAGCTACATAGGGTTCATTGAGTTCATAGGGTACAACCATCTATCCAGTGTTTGACATGAGCTCGAATGACGTGAGGACACTGCAGTGTGCGCTTCCATTGGTGTCGTGATGCAAACTGTGGCATGTGCAGTTTGACAGAAGAACTCTGTGGGTAAATGTCACTGGCTGTTGCCATCTTCGAGTGTCACCCATGACAGAAACATCGAAGAAAACCACAGCTCTTGCGTGCATTCTGACATTTTCAGAGTGCATTGAGTTTTATTATGCCTCTTGCTACGATAATTCATCTGTAGTGCTGTCAGTTGGTTGATCTTATACTTGTGAGGGTTTACAGTGTTTAATCACTGCAGTGTATCTTAACCTTTGCTAAGTAAGCTGCAAGCGAGATGCTGTGTGAGCCATTGAGTGCGTGCCTATGTTTGCGGTGTGGCCTTTTATTAACACTGTCATACAAGCGGATATACTTCAGCTTGAACATCAGTTAGCAGCGGTATGTGGTTCTTCCTAGAAGTCAAGCAACGTACCCTCTTTTTTTTCTACTTTGGTAGTGTACATTTAGATAAGACAACAGCTTAGGGTTTGTTTCGCTGCAGTTAACAAACGCAGCTGAGCCAAAATGTTTGGATTGAAGATGATAGAGTCAGGTTGGCCCTGCAGACTTGTCTTCTGAAATGGTTGTTCACGTTTGACTCAATCAAAACTGGCTTTTAGACTAGTTTAATATTGAAGGAGGCGTTTAGATGAGCCAACATAAACTTTATACTGTCCTTATCATAGTATTTTTTTTTATATTAATAAACAAATTTGAGTCCAAGTCTGACTCAAATGGTTTGACTCCAAAAGTCATATAAATAAGAAAAAAGCGCTGCTTAATGAAGTGAAATTCGACAGAGGAATCTAATTTAGAGTATACATTTTTTTTTTTTTTTTTTTTTTTTTGCTGCTGTGGTCACATGGCAACAAAGAGGCCAAAATGTTTCATCCTTTTTATTTCACCTTCAACTTCCTCCCCATTTCCACTAAACCAGGAAGACTCAAACAAGAAAGCGTCAACACAGCACATGCGGTCCCCTCACTAAATATAGTCTGTTATACATAAGAAAAACGTGAACGCTTTTCACACCGCGGCCATTGTAACATGAATGAGTCATTTGCTGTTATAATAAAAATGATTTACAGACTGAATCAGAATGATTTACATTCAATTCAAATGAATTGGAGCTGAGGATGTAGCCGTCATCTAGAATTGATTCACTGTCGTGTCAGTTGTTGGCCATTTTTCCTGTTGCCTAAAGACCCTAAGATATAATATTGAAATTGCATTTTAATTCAGGATTAGGCTTAATATTAAACAATACACCTATTAAATTTATGGTAAAAAAAAAACCAAACAAACAACAGCTGTAATTGCTAGAAATTCGCCATTAAAAAATATGGTGACAATGTTTATTATGGGATGACATATTGATGCCTGTATATTTTACAACTTATATACCATATATTTTTGTTAGGTAACACTTTAGTTTTGGGTCCAATTCTCACTGTTAAGTAATTGCTTATTAGCATGCATATTACTAGGATACTGGCTGTTTATTAGTACTTATAAAGCACATATTAATGCCTTATTCTACATGACCATATTCTACATCCCTTATTTCTACCCAATACCTAAACTTAACTACCGTACTAACTATTAATAAGCAGTAATTATGAGTTTATTGAGGCCAAAGTCGTAGTTAATAGTGAGAATTGGACCCTAATCTGAAGTGTGAGCTTTTATTAAGTGACAATGTTAATATACCAATCTACTTGAAGCACTAAAACCTGCTTTTCGCTTTAAAATGTACTGATAACCACCAAAGGCGGCCTTTGCCATTCGGAGCCAGGCATGTTTCAAAGAAACAGCTGGAGGCTCCCATTCACTAATGAGAAAAATAGACAAAAACATTATATGCAATGCAACTGTTTACTTTATCTCTGTTAGGCCCATATTTAACAACATTATCTCATATTTCACTCTTTCCACCATGATAATACAGACAGTAAAATCCACCTTATTTTTAACATGAGACTGGATGCGGTCATTTGTAACTTGAATGTGCAAGGCTTCCGTTATCATCCACTTCCAGTTATTTTAGCTGTACAAAAACAGTCTGTCATGCTGCTTGACATTGCCATCTAGTATTTGTTGTGATATTTAATTTATTATCGCAGTCGTGAACAAACTGGATTGTAGCTCAAATATTTACATTTACTGCACTTTGTTATTCTTCTATTTATTCACCCATAGCAGCTAATGAATCGGAAGTCTTGCACATACACAGAAAATAGCTTACTTCTGCATTGGCTAGAAAACCACATGATGAATCAGAGTTTATTGTAAGTAGCCTGTCTGTAAAACACAGCCAATACTTGTATAGGGACGATGCACAAGGTCACAAAACATCATCGTGGTAACACACATGAATAAAGAATCACAAAAATAAGAAGGAAAAAAACTATTTATATAAAATATAATTATATGTGATCTGTCAGGCAGGGATTTTTGGGAATGTCCTTTTACTGTTTTTCGCCGAAACAATAAGTTTGACAGTGTTTTACAGTAAAATTACATATACTTCCCAGCCAAAATAAAATCTCTGTTTGGATTTAAATAGACAAATACTTACTTGACTCTTGCATTGTCAATATCTTGACTGAAAATTGATGCACCTCTTGAGGGAAATAACATCACAACATTTATTTCCATCAAGAGGTGCATCAGTTTTTGGTCAAGATCTTGTATTGACAATGCAAGAGTCCAGCACTCTGTAAAGTCTCCTCCATCACATCCCAAAGACCTTCAATGAATTTAAGGTCTGGACTCAGAGGTGCCAGTTCATGTGTGAAAATGATTCTTCATGCTCCCTCCCAACCATTCTTTCACAATTTGAGCTGATGAATCTTAACATTGTCATCCTGGAATATGGCCATGATGTGTCTTCCTACATGGATGTTTAAGTAATGAAAAGCATCAGTGTTAGGAGAACTGTTCCTAAATATATAACATGCTAGAAACATAATTATCACAGCAATAATGATCCAGTCATTGACTTTTAAGCATTTGCCTATTTAAATCTAAACAGCAACTTTTTTTGGCCAGACAGTGTATAATACAATGTTAAACCATGTACAGTTTTTCACTCTATATTGAAAGGTAACTTTGTTATCCAAGTTAATTAAATAAACCAAACCGGTCCTTGATGCATCTTATATTTATGACCCAAGTGCATGTCAGTTTCAGTGCGTTTCGCTGTAAGGATGACCCTCGGTTTCTTTTTCCTTTAATTCCTCTGGCGTACCCTCGAGCGCTGCGCGTTTTAGGATACGAGTCACTGATATTCGCTCCAGGCTTTGCTTACAAACACAGGCCTGACTGATTTGGCTGATAAGCCTGGGGGTTTCTGGGCCCAGAGCCTACTGGGAGGAGAGCGAGAGAGCGCTGAGGAGGGAAAGCACCTGGAAGCCGTCCACCCTGGAGCAGGGTCACTGAGTTTTGTCTGGAGGCTGTCCCTACTGTAGCTGTTAACAGCAGAATCCTGCATACTGAGTATTCAGGGCTCCTGCAGCCTGTATAAGGCGTTCGATCAATCGGTGGGGTCTGTTTAGAGGTAGAGATACAATATAGCCTGAACAAATGCTTGTGTGTGGACATTGCCAGCAGTTATTTCATTCTTATGTGATTCCAATTGATTATACAGTACAATTAAGAAATTGTAAAATTAACTTTATGTAATTTTAAAAATATAAGGTAACACTTTATTTCGATGGTCCTCTTTAGACATTCTACTAACTATAAGTAACTTTGCAACTACATGTCAACTTATTCTGCTTACTCAAACCCTAACCTAACAGTCTACTAATACACTGAGAATTAGTTGACAAGTTACTTAGTAGAATGTCTAATGTGGACCATCAAAATAAAGTGTAACCAAATATAAATATAAAACCATAAAATACAAAATAATTGTATATAATATAAATATTGGATTTTTTTTTATTCTGATTATTTAAAAACAATGGGTAACACTTTTGTAGACATTCTACTAACTATAAGTAACTTTGCAACTACTTATAAAAACGTCCTTTTTTTATAAGTAGTTGCAGTCCTTGATTCTCATTGGTCAATAGCTGTGTTTTATTTACGATAAAACACAGCTATGACCACTGATCTACATTTATATAGATCAGTGGCTATGACCGCTTCACCCAGCAGTTCTGTGTATCACTACACAACACCCTTAGCAACCACTCTTAGTAACGTAAACATATGTTTGGTCTCATTGATATTGTTCCATTGAAGCTTACTGTATTATGCAAGTGTATTACCTGCATTTAGATGTAGCATTTTCCTTCAGGTCAGTCCTATGTTCATAATAAAAAAATCAGTTTGAATGTCCACTGCGATATCTTGCCTTTTTAACAGTTAAGGGGTTTTCCCGTGCCTGACAGCGGCAACGCTAGTCAAAGCATTTGTCAGTTGTGTCTTGCTCCGTTTTCACAAGTTTCAGTCCTTTCAATATAAAAGTCTTCGCTACTGACCAACTCACTCATATTAAAGACAGTCTTTGCCACCATATAATGGCGTAATAATGTAACTTCTGTTGCTGTTCATGGTCAGGGACTATTTTTTCCAGCGGAAGGAAGGCTTTTAGTGATTTTACTTCATGAAAGTTGCATTTGATACATATTTTCTGGCTTTAATATTTGTATTGTGTGGTGACTGTTTTATCAGTACCCTAACAATGCCCTTCAGCCGTGACTTATTCACGATACAGCACAGCCTCTCGTACCTTATTGCCTACATGACAACTAGCAGTCATTAGAGACTGCCTGCTTAATATCTGCTAACAACACTTTATTTTGATGCACCCCAACAGACATTCTACTGACGATAAGTAACTACGTCAACTTATTCTACTAATTACTTAATAATTCTACTTATTCTACTAGTTAGTTGACATGTAGTTGCAAATTTACTTATAGTTAGTAGAATGTCTAAATATAATATATTGTATTTGGACTATTTTATCTAAAATAATTGTCACTGATTATATAGACAAGAGCGTCTACTGCCATTTTAGATTTAGAGTGGTTAGTGAGGTCATCTAATTTTTATCATTTTTGTGTGTGTGCAGGTTGTGACGTTATGGTATCGAGCTCCCGAGGTGCTGCTTCAGTCCAGCTATGCTACTCCTGTCGATCTGTGGAGTGTCGGCTGCATCTTTGCTGAGATGTTCAGACGCCGGTAAGTTTGCACAGCATCATTATCTAACTTGCCTACTAATAATCCTAACTAGTTGACTGTAAAATGAAGAAAGATGCTGGATTCAGGCGGGTGATTCTCAGTTAAACGAGTCAAGCATGGATGACCTGATTGCTTGCATGTGTCTGGCACAAAGGGAGCAATGGAGTTATGATTTCCCTTGAGTCTATAAATATTGCACAGGGTGTGTCTTGAATAATAATATGCTTAACATTAAAATATTTGAAATGCATATTTTAATGTGCAAAATATTACTTTAATTTCTTAAAAAAAAAAAAAATTAGATAATAAAATTTATATTTTTATATATATACATTTTAAAATTTTACATCTAAAATTTGTAAAATTAATTTGAACAATTTTGTAGTTTTATGAAATTGTTTTAATATTGTATTTTATGATTTAATGTTTATGATATTATATTGTATTTTATCAAAATCCGAAAAAGAAAAGAAAAATCGGAAATACTAAAAGATAAAACGAAATTTTGAAAAATAAATAAAAAGTATTTTGTAGGGCCACACTGCTTCTGACCACATTTTTGCAGGAGGCTGAGCTTATTAAAACAGACATATAAAAAACCGTCACTGTGGTTGTGACAGGCACTGCAGACCTGGAGTGATCCGTTCATCTGTGTGCGGTTTAACGAATCTTTCCAACTGCTCAACTCAACGCTGGCACATTTATTAAAGCTGCTCAATCCAGTGACAGCAGGATTTAACGGTTCAACGGTTCTTTCTTTGTGGCTTCTAATGTACTTCATCAGCTTGTAGCACATTATAATTATTTATGGTTCTATTTCCTTTAGGCTCTAAAAAGAGAGAGATATTAAGATTAAGTTTTGCAAATAATTTTTTGTCATTTCTTTCTTCAGTGAGAATACTGTAGATGAGATGCTAATATCTAGATGTGGTTCATGAAGCAATTTCTCTCATTAAATTCAAACGTAAGAAATCCCATCTTAGGCGACAGAAAGGCAAAATAGATAGTTGTGCATGAAACAAGTGTATATGCATTGCAGTGTTATTTTAGTTTTATTATAAATTTAAACTTGTGTATTTAATATTGTTTTGAATTAGCTTGGTTAATATTTTTGTTTAATTTAGTAATTTTTTTTTTGTCATTTTATAATTCTTTTTTAAAATTGATTATTTAGGTTTAATTTCTTTGTTTTCAGTTTTAGGCCCCGATATTAGGGGTGCTGGAATTAATCGTTGCATTGATGCATTGCGACGCGGACGTGGACGATTCTGCATTGATGCAGTAATAAACCATAATTGATTATAGCCTACTGTCGTTTCACTGACATTATTCGTCACATACGTGCTTCTCGCGCTAGTGAAACACAAAAGCGAGTAATAAAAAAAAAATGCACCCACTATTTTAACATTTACAGAGTGAGCGTGCGAGTGTGTGTGTGCGTGCGCATGTGCATGTGAGCGTGCGTGAGGCTGTGTGTGTGTGTGTGTGTGTGTGTGTGTGTGAGCGTTACTGTAACTTAAGTACACTATTTTACAGTTTCATGTACTTTTAGTGTTTACTAGTGTTTGTTAGATCTAAATGGCCCTGTCGTCTGCTGTGTTCAGACTTAAGTTGTGTTTGATGTTTGCTACATTCAGGAAGTGTACTTTCCTGGAGTAGATAAAATAAAAAGGGAGTTCATATATCTGACTGCTTGTATTCATTGACAAAAATGTAGCCATGTGCAGAAATATTGAAAATGCAATGCATCATGATATCGAATCGTTGATTTGATAATCATAATCTAATTGAATCGTGAGACCAGTGACGATTCACACCCCTACCTGATATACTCACAGCGAAGTTCTTTTTTGTTCTTCACTTAGGGGTAAAACGAAGTTCGAAATACGTGACCAGCGATATACTGTTATCGAACATCTGACACCACCTACACTGCTGAGAGCGAAGTTTAGATGAAAATGTAAATATGTGCTCCGTGCTTTCCTCTCAATAACAAAATAAACATACAACAAAATTGAGAGAGCATTTTTATAATAAAGCATAAGCATCATAGCAACGTGGATATGTTTGCATGCGCTCTGCAGTGTGGCACTCTAGTAAAGTCACGTTTATTTATATAGCACTTTATACAATAGATTGCTTAAAATCAAACAGCTTTACCGTATTGAAAAACAGTGTCAGTGTCTCGTTTCATCAGAAGTACAACTTCATTTTCTTCTATAAAGTAGCTCTCCAGCGTGTTCATGTTTTCACTCGCGAACATCTGAACTCGACGGATTGAACAGGAGAAATGAACTGGGAAAGAGTTCTATGTGAAAGAAGGCGGAGCCTCCGCGCACACCTACCTATTACATAATCGCCACGGACCAATGGGAGTACAAAGGTGTTTACTAGCCGTAGTGAACTTTTCCGGAAAGTTCGCTTGGCAAGCTGTTTTCGAACTCCCAAAACAAACTCCAAACGAAGTTCGTTTTGGCCTGATTTTGTTCGAAATGACATCACATCTGTTCGTTCTTCGTTTTCGCTTGAAATATATCAGGGCCTTTACATGCTCACAGCAGCGTGTCGTGTATGTATTGGCGGTAAGCAAGTCCCATACTTGCTCAGCAGCAGCAGCGTAGCTAGGGATGGGTAACGAGAACTGGTTCCAAATTTCCCCAGAACTGGTGATTCGATAAGAAATGCGCATTTCGGTTCCGCTGTGTGCGCATTTTAATGTGATTTTTAAACCACTCAAGCTCAAAAGACTTGCGCATTGTTTTCTGTGCTGCAGACACACACACACACACGTGCGCACAGAATGGCTTCTCATAGTGTATAGTGCGCTATAATGAGTTCTCTTCCTTTGTCTTTTTGCACAGCACACGAACGGACACATACACACACAAATATGTCAAAATATTCTCGTAAACACAGTCGGTTATGTTTTAAGACCGTTGAAAAAATAGATGAAACGCATGTGTAACAGTTCAATTCACACGCTGTTCTAGACAGAATAACTTTTCTAACTATATTACTATATTAATACTATATTAATCAAATTAATGAATACTATATTAATAAAATATAGGCTATAGTAATGTATAGCCTATATTTTATTAATAAAGTGCAGTGTTATTTTACATTTGATTACAGTTTCTGTACCTGAATACCTGAAAATGTTCATTTCAATTATTTGTGTATATATTTGTGTAATTTCTCATTTGTTTATTTGTTCTCTGAGTGTTTACTCGTCTTTAATGATGCTTGAAATTTATTAGTTAGGCTAGGTGTTTTTGCTATGGTATTTTTAAACCATAGGCGAAAGTTCCTAGCCTGTTGATTGTTGCTCATGGTATTCAGCTACAATGAAATGTTTTGCAATAAGACTCAGAATAAATGTGAATGATATCTAAGGTTTTTTTTACCTTATTGGAATCGAAATTAGGAATTGATTGGAATCGGAATCGTTAAAATTCAAATGATACCCAAACCTAGTATTGTGCATTTTATTAGTTATTTAATCATTTTAATAGAACCGGAATCGGAAAATTTATTTCGATTCCCAACCCTAAGCGTAGCAGATCTATTCCGCCAAGACCAAACATATCAACATTGTCATATCCATTACCATGCCAAACACGCAAAGTTGTCATGACAGAAATAACTTTAGAGCTTCAACTTTAATATTTCAGTGTATTGCCAACATTTCTAATTTTCGTTTAATTCAACTAATATTTCTGCTTTATTTTATTTCTGCTTTATTTCAATTATCAGAAAAGTTTTTATTAGTTTTAAAGATAATTAATGCATTGTTGACCCATTTCATTCCAGCCTGTTGATATTGACTTACCCGCCCCTCCTCGTGCCGCTGGGGGCGATTGCGTGGGCTGATGTTTTCCTCTCCTGACGCGCCATAACAAGTGCATAATCGGATGAACAGGGAGATTTCTAATGGAAAGCGCAGACACACACGAGCAGGGACACACTTTCACACACATCCTGTGTTTCACATTCTAACGGGCCCACCTGTCCGCCCCATCCGGCATCCATTGATGGTGTTTGTTTTGCAGGAACGGTAGATAAACATTAGCTCAGTGTGTAATACAATAATCCTATAGTTCAGATAGGAAAGTTATGTTAAGTTTCAAGCACATAACTGTGTTTAAATAGTGGCTTTGCATTTGTTAATTGCTATAGAAACCTTAAAACATCAGTTATATCCATTCAAGTGTTTGGTTTCCACTCTCTAAAGCCATGTGCTATAAAACGCCACTGTGCTGGGCTCCTGGCATGCCTCCATTAGTGCCTGAGGGTGGGAGGGTAAAGGGGGGCTTTCATTGCTGCTACCAGCACACCTTTTCTCCTCCTGCAGGTGATTAAGAATGCTTTTTAAAAGGCCACCTGTTGCAGATTAAAGGGCACCTGGGACCAGGTTTCTCCTCTGATGTCTGAGAAGTGCACCGCGCTGTACGCGCCAACCCCTGTAATGGATGTTTTCGATTCACCTGAGAGTTATAAAGATGTGGTGCAGCTCAGCCAGTAACATATTGTATGGCTTTGTTTAAGATGGAACTTTAACTGTTGAGGGGACAGCGTTTTCCTGGAGAGGACTGTGTGACGTGGGCCTTAGAGTTTGCTCTGCTTCAGTTGTGTTGTTGAGGGTTTTATAAAAGATCTTTACTTTTCTGATGCTCACAATGTGCAAAGAGTCAGACATACTTCATGTAAGTCTGCATCTGTATCTCTTGGATGATGATGTGATCAGTCAGTGTGTTTCTGAATGACATTCTGCTTTTCCAAGGGTTGAACATTGCGTGAAGAGTCAAAAACATGCAATGGCTTTCAGATCCTTCTTTACGCTCTCACAACCTAAAGCTGCTCTCTCAAAAAGTAGATGTACCGACTATGCGTCATTTATTGTCATTTATTAATTTATTCCAGCACACACCTCCCTAAATGTTTAGTAGTTTTTAGTAGGATGTAGAATTGCAATACAGTTCATCTTATTAATTTTGAACTCTTTTATTTTTTGTTTTTCAGTTGAATTATATTAATCCACTAATCATTTTAAAAAAGTTCAATAAATGCATGTTTCCAAAATCAATGAGTAACCATGGTAGATAATCGTTATCTCAATATTTACCCAAATAATCATGATTATGATTTTTGAAAAACTGAAATTAAGTAGCTTGGTATAATATTCTTTTATTTCTTTAATTTTATTTTCCAAACAAAACAAAAACAAAAACAAAAAAATTATATATATATATATATATATATATATATATATATATATATATATATATAGAGACCACATGACATTTTAGACTCATTTATTTGATACTTTTCTCGAAATTGTATATGAAGGTTTTTCAAAACCAGCACTTTTCTAAGAAACTGGCACATGTGCTTTAAACTAGATTTGCCTTTCCTGCATCGTGGACGCTCTTATTCGTAATTGGCTCGCACCTTTTCTGGCAAACCAGTTTTCACAGATTCAGATACACGGATGCATTCCAGAGGTCGCGCGGGTGGAATGTGGCTCGAGACACTGGCACTGGCACTGGCACTTGGAGCGTGACTCAACTGCGTGTACTGGCCTGGTGTAAGTGCCCTGTGTGCTGTGCCCACTCACTCAGGAAGCCTCTGCCCCGGCATAATGTCTGCCTTGTGCAAAAAGCCACTAATTCGTTCAAACTACCAAGTAGCCCAAGGGAAGGCAGAATGTGCTCTAGAGATATTCAGCCATACTTGTTTTGGCATGACACTGCTTTAGGTGAGATCTTCCCCCCTTGACTGTTAGAAAATAGAACAGCTTTTGTCTGATTTAACTGCTCGGGACTGACTTTGCCTTTGAGGGTTTCAGCAGTTGATGCGGTATGTGAAAAAAGGCACAAATAAAGGCAATTTTCTTTTTAACAAGCGAGTTCAAAGTGAAAAGGAACACTAGCATGTGACGTATTTGCCTCACCTGCGAAGAATGTTCAGCATCTTAACCCTATAGTAGTAGCTAGCTAACGACATAGTTTTAAAAAATCATTATAAATTTAAAGAGTCCACACCACAACTATAACAATAACGGCACAGAGGAACGATATCGTTAGGAACACTTTCAGAACATTTTTTTTCCTGCTGATGAATGAATCCATCCTACTTTAAAGGGACAGTTCACCCAAAAATGTCAAATCTGTCATTTACTCACCCTGAAGTTGTTCCAAACCTGTATGAATACTTTCTTCTGTTTAACACAAAAGAAGATATTTTGAAGAATGTTGGGAGCCAGACAGCTGACGGTAGCCATTGACTACTTTTTTCTACTATGGAAGTCAATGGCAACCGTCAACTGTGTGATTCCCAACATTCGTCAAAATATCTTCTTTTGTGTTCAACAGAAGTGATGTTATTGATGTGAATTGTTAGTGTGTATGGTATTTTTAATACTTTTAGGTGTACCAGGTGATGTTGAAATGTTTCTTATTGAGTCCACAATAAAGTATATTTCATATTGGAACAACTTAAGAGGGTGAGTAAATGATGACAATTTTTATTTTTAAGTGAACTATCCCTTTAAAAAGCTTGAGCATTTAAAACGACAGATGACAAAACTGAAGGCATGCTTAGAATAAACAGGACGTTATCATCCGCTTGTATAGTTATCGTTATAGTTATCGTTCTTGTTGTGAACTGGCCTGTAGTCATGTTATTTCTGAAAAATATGCAGACTTTTGTATGTCTGTTTCTCACTAATCTTAAAATAAAGTCTTGAGGGCTTTTGAAAAACTCATGCAAAAATGGAGGCCTAAGGAAACTGTGCACGTGCTCAGTTCTGGCCCTTTGTCTGATTACAGTTGCATCAAGTTGACGCTCCGAGTGGCAGTGCAGTTTGGTGCTTGTCTTGCTGTAGGGCGACATCTGGTGGTTGCAGGGAAAATTGCAATCTTAGTTTTTGCAGCTTATTCGAAGACTTGGCTATGAAGATGATTGATTTAATAGTGAGCTTAATTTAGTTGATAATTCACATGTCTCTGTTTCTGTACTTCGGGTTTGTTCTTTCACACGGTTCATTTTTGCTCTCTCACATAGAGGTTTGTGGAGAGCGAAAGCAGACGGCAGGGATAAATAGCTTTTTTCTCTCTCTTTTACTCAGTGTGGTGTGTTTTGGAGACTGAGCCCTGTGCTTGTGGCTCCTGGAATTTGTGTGCATGCCAAGGGAAGCATGCCCGCCCACGGGTGTCCTAACTGGCCTGAAGCCACAGGCACCAGTAGCAGTCCAGGCGGGTGGACTCCAGCATGTGCTGAAAAAGCCCTCAGATCTTCTCAGCCTTGGGCTGGCCAGGAAACAACGCATATACAGTGGACCAATGTCTGTTATGCGGCTTTAGAACCTTATTTATACAGTGCAGCCTATAAGGATTTTCTTTCTCTTTGCCGCCTTTGCCTCTGGCAGACAGGCAGGAGACATTCATGATTATAGCAGAATTAGGAGCGAACATCTAAACACATAACCTTTGTTTGTTTTATGACTGTCACTGGCCTGCAGCCTTGCATATGATGTTTTAGTCTGTGCATTTGTTTTATTTTATTTTAATTATTAATTTTTGGTTTTATATATAA
Organism: Coreius guichenoti; assembly: GCA_039654105.1. Taxonomy (NCBI): domain Eukaryota; kingdom Metazoa; phylum Chordata; class Actinopteri; order Cypriniformes; family Gobionidae; genus Coreius; species Coreius guichenoti. Next base: position 34,526,446 of record CM077184.1, read on the forward strand.
TTTGGTTTTAAGTTTATTAATTTCAGTTTTACTTAAAGATTATTTATTTTAGATGTATTCTATTAATTTATTTGAGTTGGTTTTAGTCTGTTATAATTTTTTTTTAATATTTTGAATTATTCTATTTCATTTTAATTCTAGTTAGTTTTATTAATTTTGTTGTGTGTTTCGGACATTTATATACGTTTTAGTAAAAAAAAAAAAAAAAAAAAATATATATATATATATATATATATATATATATATATATATATATATATATATATATAGTTTTTATTATTTTTTTATTTCAGTTTTAGTACAAGTTGAGAAAATGGGAAATGTTTCCTTAGCAACTAGCGGAAATAAAATAAGCTTAAGTTTATTATATTTTATCTTAGTTGCCATCTTTTATTTCAAGCAACAAAACTGTTTTGTTTTATGGCTTTAGTTTAACTATAATAACCCTGGTTTTTGTTTTATTAATTTCAGTAATTTTTTTTTTTTTTAGTTTTATTTGTTCAAAATTATTTATTTTAATTTATCTATTTATTTTAGTTTATTCATCATGAGTAAAAACTAAAGTGTCTTTTTTTTTTTTTTTAGGTGTAGTTATTGCTGTAAAATCAATCAATTGCAAATAATGTAAATGTAAATGCAATTAATTGCAGTCTTTCACCTTTCTCTTTCTTCAGCCCTCTTTTCCGTGGAAACTCTGATGTTGACCAGTTAGGCAAGATTTTTGAGTAAGTACTATTTAATGAAAATAATATAATGCTCTAATAATTGTTGGTCTTGTGTTTAAGAAGACAGTGTTGAGATGTAATTGAGATTGCAGTAACTGATTGTTTGGACTCGGATATTCCAGTGTGGTGGGGGTCCCTTCTCCAGAGGACTGGCCACAGGAGGTGGGTTTGCCCCAGAGTGCCTTTTCCCCTCGCCCTCCCCAGCCCATAGAGGACCTGGTGCCTGACATGGATGAGCTGGGCAAATCACTTTTACTTGTAAGTAGTAGATATCAACGCTGAAGATATCTTAAATGTCTTAAAAATAATTGTTGAATGTCATTGTATGAACAGATACCTTTTCCGGTTTGATATACATTTTTATCACATGATGTTTTATTGTTAATACATTAAATTGTGCTATCTTAAGCTAAATTAATGCGGGTGGGGTGGTGGGGCAATTATGCCTTCAAGAAAATATTGACTGTTACAGTTTGTATATTAATTATAATATACTATAATATAATATATATATAATATACAATAAATATTATTATATAATATAATAAATATTTACACTGTAACAGTATTTTCTTGAAGGCATAATTGCATCCCAAAAAAAATACTGAAATTATTCAAGAAGATATAATTATATTATTATATTATATTATATTATATTATATTATATTATATTATATTATATTATATTATATTATATTATTATATCTTCTTGAATCATTTCAGGGTTTTTTTTCAGGGTGCAATTATGCTTTCAAGAAAATATTGACTGTTATTATCTTTTTTAATAATCTTCAGTCACCTGCTATAGGGTACAATCATTACAATAAAAGAAAGTTTAAAAAAAGAAGACGACTTTGAAGTGCCCCTACAAGATGCACAAAGTGACTCCCAAAAGAAAGAATCGATTCTGAACTGCCTGAAATGAGTTTTCAGTAATTCCAGTCTTACTTCCTGCACAAACCTATGTAGATTTGTAACAAATTTGCATAATGCCAGCCTATGGTCTTCATTGGCTGCCCGTGAACAAAGTCTGCTTTGACCCTCAAACACTGTAGTTGTAGCTGAGGAAGAGTTTGGTTCGTGTTGTCAACATGTCGAGAAGATGCTGTTTTCAGCACTGCGAATGCAAATCCGCTTTGATGCACTTCCAAAGGATGAAGATGTGAACGTCTCATCTACAGTGTCCAACAAACTAAATGAAAACTTGCAGCTTAGAAACGGCCTGCTTGTTCTTGCAATGGTGGTTCAGGTTGATCAGCTTCCACTGTGTTATGATTGGACTCGGGCTCGAATTGATGCGGTAAAACCGATGCCATCGTTACTGCTCGTATCACTGTCCTGAGGAAGCATCCGGATCTGAAATTCTGATATGAAAAGGGCCATTACGTTTCTGATGCACGGTGTAAGCGGTAGACCAATCACAACAGACTGGGCCGTCTGACCAGAGTAGGCACTCGGAAAAGAGGGTTTAGAGACTGAATCCTTTATCAAACCATTTCAGACACTGTGAGAAAAGAGCTGATGCTGCAATGTATGTTATGAGAAAATTAAAGTGTTTTTTGACCTTGGATGCATGTAAACATATTGTAGGAGACCTCCAAAACAAAATAGCATAAAAGGGGCACTTTAACTTTAATTAACTGAATTAATTTCATGAAAGTATGATGATGTCATTGACAACTTTTTTTTAATTTGACCCTTGCCATAGAGTGTGTTTACTTAATGTTTTCTCTTCTCGTTTCCCCCCTGCACAGCGTTTCCTGTCATTCAACCCCTCCAGAAGGATATCAGCTTATGATGCACTGTCTCACCCATACTTCCAGAGTCTCGACAGCACCAGCAAGAGTCTGTACGCCCAACCCTTGCCCAGCAAAAAGCCCTCCCTGGAGGAGAGAGCTGCTTGAAAGACGTGGTGGAAAGACCCCCATCCAGTCCCCCCTCCCTCCCTTTGAACTAGTCTTCCATAGCATAACGTCACATGCTGCTTTTAGAAATATCACCGCAACTATTGGTTGATCGTATTTTTCTTTGCCCTCACTACTGCCAGCTAATACAGACCAACAACATGCTGCCTGGATTTACGTTTTTTACAATATCAGAAGCTGCTCTCGTCTCCCACCCACCTTCCTCAAAGGAAGTTCGTCTGCTCAGAGGAATATGTGCTTCTCGATTCTGAAGCCGCATCTCAACACTGCCAGGGATCCGTCTGTTTGCATGAATGCAATGCACAGTAACTGAGTCTTAGCTGCATATCACTGCCATGAACCAGCAAGGTCTTACATGGGACCGCGTCAGTCTCACTCGGATCGAGCAAACGTAGAACCGCAACTACTGCAAATTCAGGCCCGTTGAACGGAACCTCTTATTTTACACAATCGCTAATTCACATTGTTTTGAGCTCACTCTCGGAGGATTTCTGTAGTGTTTTCTGCCATGTTGTTACTCTGCAGTTCAAGCAGGAGAGTGTGGACACGTCTCCTCGTGTGACTTTTTCCGATGACTGCATAACCACGGACACGCAGAATCATTTAGTGCTCTATTTAATATGGCATTTTGTCACAAGCATCCTGGTGTTGTCGCCAGGACAGAGCTACCAAACGCTTTGAAGCACTATTTAACACCACATTTCCTTGACATTATAATGTAATTCTACTTGTATTTTTTTTGTCTTCAACATAAATTCCACATCCTGTTCACTTATTTTATTATGTCAGTGTTGATTGTTGACATTTTTTTTTTGGCATGTTATGTCTTAATTTTAGTGAACTTGAAGGTGTAGGTTGTTGTAGAAGACTCGTTGATGTATACCAAACAGTCTGCACCCTGTTATCAGGGATTTAGCGCCGAGACTTGCGTAGTCGAAGGATGACCCGCGCCGGGTTGCATGTTGATTTTAGGATTGGTTTAGAGCAGAAATAAGCCGAGATGGGTAACAGAAATACACGTTAGCGCGTAGTTATGAAAGTCTAGTTAAAGTAGCTGTAGAGTTGGTGAGTGTTATGTTCGAGGTCAGGTTGCGAGATTCGTTCGAGGCTCAGAGAGTGATGTATTATCCCATAATTGAGGTCCTTTTTATATACACGCTATGCTACATCCTTCCGTTTCCCATTTCACTTAATTGTCTGGATAGATCATCACAAAACATGTACCAAGCCGCATAATAGATGGGTTTGCTGTAGCCCATTCAGTGCCTTTGTGTTTAGCATGTGACGAAAAAGTGGAGGGAAGGAAGGACGCTGCTTCAGATTTTAGCATTTAGCCTGGTGAGTCCAGGTGAAGCTGTTTGATGAGGGATGAGGAGCTATAGGCAGGCACTGTAGTACTACAAAACATTCACACGGTTAAAGGGATAGTTCAGCCGTCACGTCATTTACTCACTCTCATGTTGTTCCAAACCTTATGGAACACAAAAGAAGATATTCTGAAGAATGTTGGTAACCAAACAGGTTACATTTGACTTCCAATGTATGGACAAAAACAAACACTGAGACATTTCTCCAAAAACATTTTTTTTTTGTGTGTGTGTGTGTGTTCCGCGGAAGAAAGTCAGTCATGCAGGTTTGGCGCGACATGAGGGCGAGTAAATAATGCCAGAATGATCAATTGTGGGTGGACTATCCCTTTAAAGGGATAGTTCACCTTAAAATGAAAATTAAGTCATCACTTACTCACCCTCAAGTTGTTCCAAACCTGCATGAGTTTCTTCCATTGAACACAAAGATATTTGAAAGAAAATTTGTAATCAAACAGTTGACGGTATCCATTGACTTCCATAGTAGGAAAAATACTATGGAAGTCAATGGCTACCGTCAACTGTCTGGTTCCCAACATTCTTTCAAATATCTTCGTTTGTGTTCAATAGAAGAAACTCATACGGGTTTGGAGCGACTTGAGGGCGAGTGAATGATCATTTTTGGCTGAACTATCCCTTTAAGCACTGATGCTTGATTCATTCTCTCAGGATCAGTTTACTCATTCTGTCACATTCCATGCTCAGGTCTATTTATGACTAGTTTTAGATTCAACAAGGGTTCAGGTTTTAGCTTAACCATTAATCTCACAGAAATACTTATCGATTATGGTCTCAAAGCTATCTGGATACAATAGTGTTGGGTTATTTATGTCATTAACTTACATTTCCATAAATTAATTTTTGGAGCAGATAATAAAACATACAGGTGGTCATTTCAGCATTTATTTTTTATTTATATAATATTATTATTAATATTATATTTTATGTATTAGATCACTGTTGTGTGGCGACTTTTGTACTGTTGACTTTTTCAAATCTTCTGTGATCAGCTATTCGTCGTCTCAATCTAACAAATGATTTCAATTGATCATTGGTGTATAACACCAGCATTTTTTAAAAATGTTACGCTGGCACAGCTTTACCCTCCTCCAAATAAGTCTGTGATTGGATTTGGTGATTTCAGAGGGCATTAGATATCAAACAATGTAACTGTATGCCTTAATGTTTGTGGGTCTTGTATAGAACTAATCTGTTTTTATCTTGGTTGGTCTGGTGAATAATTCATAGTGTTTTAACAATTATAAATGTATTAAACGTTAGGCTTTCGAATGTACGACCCGTTCTTGTTAGTGATGGAATTTGAATTTTGGCATGAAGTCATGCTGAAAAAAATAGCACCTTTGATATTTACCCATCTCAGTGCTTTTTCCCATTAAATATGCTTTTTTTATTTTTAGTCAATCTGTTGTGGATCGTTTAAGAAAATGTCTTGTTGTTTGAAATGATTTTCTTTAGTTAGTCATTTGGTTTATGTAATTGGATATCATTTTAAGCAAATTCCTTTTGAAATTGCTGGACGTTTGGTACATAATGTTTTGCTCCCTATACATTTCGTTCTTATTTATTGACATTTCGTCTTTTTTAGATGACCGCAATGCTTAAGAAGGCTTAATCCTCAAATTTGTATCTGATTGGACGGTGATGAACCAATGGTGCTACACCAGACTTGAACAACTGTAATCAATTAGGCAAACTCGTTCTGAAGAGAAAAGCAACAATAAAAGTGTCTTTTTAAATATATTCTATTATTTTATTTTGGTTTCTTTTTATTGTATTTTATTTGTATTATATTTTACCATTTTTACATGATTCAGTTTGTGCTAGAATGTTCTCCCATTCTGACTTAAGTAATTTATAATGCGTCCCACATGGGCAATACTTTGAATTTAAAAATCATTAAGCTGGAAAATTCTATCATTAAATCACATTAATCTAATATTCTAAATCATCAATGATGAATACATATTCTAATCAATGTGCACAATTCAGTTTCGCTGCTGCACAGACACTGTGTATGTGTATGAAAATTATTACCATTATAATATGACTCTTTAATGTTCTTTTATCAGCAGCTTCATTATTATATTTTAATAATGGATAATCAAGTGTTATATCACTTTAGACTGCATCACATGTATTTGGTTCATTCTACTTTTTTTTTTTTTTTTTAACTGTGTGGAATGATTTCTGATGTATCTTTCATTTTATAATCATATGTATATCTTATTTCTCATAATATGTTGCTCTTTGTTTTATGGATTTATGTAATCATTTTAAAAAACAAGTAGCCATCTTTTAACTGTGCACATTGATTAGAAGTGGGAAGTTTTGGTCAGGGTTTTCTTTTCTTTACATTGGCTGGAGAGTGATATTTTCTTTTTTTTTGTAAGCACCCAATTTGTGGTGTAAATTATTAATTTTAGAATGTGTATGTGGAAATATTTGTAACTTTTGTTTCTTTATCTACACTTTTTGATTTGAAAGTCTTGTTCAACTGTATGTAATTCTATTTCTAAATCATTCTGCATTCTGCTTTTTGCAAAATTTTTTTTTTTTTTTTTTTTTTTTTTTTTTTTTTGTGAGTGATGAAACCGCATATGGACGTACTGTAGATCACGTGCATGTGACATCTTTAATTTTGTCTGGTTATCTAGTCATGATTAGTCCAGTGATGATGGTTAATCAAACAATAAGTAGAATGTATCTCCTTTTATGATGAATTCAGTTTCAAATGAATCTCTCTTAAGCTTTGTTAAAACAGCACATTCTTAAATGTTTTGTTTGCTAAATTCATTCGTTGAGCTACTCTTGTCTGTAAAGTGCAAACAATTGTAGGATTTTGCAAGAACCAAATTGAAATGAGAGTGTTGGTCATTGTGCCCTTATAGAACCATATTAGTTTTTGTTTTTTGAAAAAGGGTGAATGAGATATGGTAGTATTTTGTATCTTTGTTTTTCTGGACTGGTTTTGCTGCTAATGTTCGTCTTAGGCTCTGGCTCCTTTATGAGTTTTATTAAACTGGCCCACCTAAAGATTCCAATTTGCTGCCATTGAGAGAAAAAAAAGCTGCTTTTGCATTTGTTTTATATCTGTATCTGCCTGACGTTTTCATATTTTTGTAAAATAAATATTCCAGTGTGTAAAACTGGGTTGTAAAATTGACTTCTGTGATGAGAGCGAACAAAATGCTTCACTAAATCTCCCATAATTCCTTGTTTTAGCTCTTCTAATGAAATGGGAGGCAATTTGATCAATCACAGCCAGGACAAGTCTATTAATAATCTTAAAGGGATAGTTCACCCAAAAGTAAAAAAATATTGTGATTTACTCACCCTCAAGTTGTTCTAAACCCGTATGAGTTTCTTTGTTTTGAACACAAAAAATATTTTGAAGAAAGTTGGTAAGCAGACAGTTGATGGCAGCCATTGACTCACATAGTATTTTTTTTCCTACTATTTAAGTCAATGGCTACTGTCAACTGTTTGATTACCAACATTCTTCAAAGTATCATCTTTTGTGTTCAGCAGAAAAAAAGAAACTCACACAGGTTTAAAACAACTTGGCCAGTAAATGATAACAGAATTTTCATATTTGGGTGAACTGTCCCTTTAAATGATGATATAAACTCCAACAACCAGTATCAATTACAAAGTAAATATCAAGTCATTAGTAATTTTAAGAATTGTTTATCCAATGGGAAGAATGTCCACCATGGGGCTTTCCGTGCGGTCAGGCCTTCTCTGTCTAGGGATGACATGTACCCTTTTGTGTTGTAATTTCTGTCCAGTCTTCAGTAGTTTTCCTTTTGGTTTCATACTTTGATTTTTTGTAAACTTAAAGCCTCTCTGAGGGCTTTTATGAAAGCAGGACTAAGATCAACTGTCTGATGAGTCTTTGTGTCACTTTGGCTTAGGGGTATATGAAACTCAATCCATTCTTTTAGGTTTTTATCATTAGCACTATTAGCAGAATATTAGATAGTATCACAGCACAATTGTGACTGTGAAATTGCTTATATACAAAAACAAGTAACTTATTTTCAGACATATGCTACTGTTCAAAAGTTTTGGGTTTAGGGCTGCATTTATTTGAGGCATGGCCACGGACCCCATGGACATCTCTGTGCCCCCTCCGGACCGAGGGAGACGGACTTGATAATAGCGTGTAATTTTCTCACTCAAACTACTGCCTGCTGCTGCTTCTGCTACTGAGGGAAAAGCTGGCCAATACTGCTGGTCTAGGATCTGTAATCCTCTGTAAGAATTCGTAATAATATCATATTATTAGTGAAAATGAGTTCAGTGCATATCTGTATTTGCACTCGTCAAATGATTCAATTTCCAACGTGTTTTCGCTTCGGTGAGTAATGTAGCCAATCACAGACATGTTTGTTGATTTCTACAAGGCAATGGCCAATCACAGGTGTTGAAGTTAGAATCCACTCACCACTGGAGTTTTTGTCCAGAGTTCTGCACGTGCGCTAATCCTCTCTTAAGTGTAGACATTATGTTAATAAGAGATTCATTTTGTAGTCAGCTTCACTGATTAATATAACGGAACTTTGTGAGATCGCGTTCATTGAATGAGTGACAGCTTTCAGTGATTATAAAGGGAGCTCTCTTTGCGCGCTGTCTAGGCGATATATTAAAATAATTAATAGGCTATAATATATTAAGAATTTGAATAAAACGTTTGTTTTCCATTCTTGACAAGCGGCCACATACACGCTTCAATACTTAGGCCCATCTGCATATAAATGCGGGATTCACTCTCGAAATTATGATGACTGACAGGGATAAATATTTATGTATCGAAATCAGACTCGTATAAATGTCAGGAAAACACGATTCTTGGCTGCATGTCAATATCCATGGATCAGTGGATCTTTGGTAAGTTGTAAGAAACACTATATCGAGTCCAACCTTTAGTTTAAACTGATAATCGTTAGTTTTACTCGCGTTTTTCCCTATTAACTCCAGTCACGCAGCAGCTCTTCTGCCACTCAGTCCCGGCTGAGGGGGCGTGTTCTGGCGGGAAAGTGGCGTTGATCAGTGTTGCCAACTATTTTCCAAGGAAAGTAGCTAAAGCATGTTGTCTGGCTATCACCAGACCAAGCTTGAAGATTGAACATTGGTCTGGGGAGTCTGCTCTGTATTTTCTACTGCACAAGAGGCGTGATAAACGAGCATTATTCAAATGACTCTGTACGCAATTGGATAGTCCTTCAACCAATCAGACCACAAAAGGCGTGATAAGCATAGTTCAAATGACTCTGTATGCAATTGGATAGTCCTTCAACCAATCAGACCACAAGAGGCGTGATCAACGGGCATAGATCCATCGCTTCTCTATCCGTCATTGTGTTAAACCCGCCAATAGCGCGCCAGGTGGATAAGCCAGTCTGTGATTGGTTCCCGCAAAAGTGTAACAGAAGCAGGATAAATGAATGTACAGGTTTCCAGACTGAGCTGCAGGGCGAAATCAAATCGCTGGCAGATCAGGCTGGGTTTACCCAGTCTATAAAGCTTGCCCAAAAACTCGCTAAATGTCGCTAGATGACGTCATGCGTACTTGTGTTCTGCCTGCCTAATGTGTTTTCGCTCTTAATCAGTGCTCACATACTGTATTTTAAAATATTATAATACAGCCGACTGTCCAATAAATAAGTTCTCATTTCCTATATCTTTTTGTCATACAATAGAACGAGTATTATATAGTGAATGACTAAATTTTTATATGTGTAAAATAATCTGAATTGAGAGAGGTCAGAAACTAGATGAACTAAATCTCTGTGATAGTGAGTAATATAATTGATAAGCACAAGAGAAGAATGGAAATCATCGCTAGTTGCTTTTTTGAAAAAAAGTCGCTAAATATAGCGTCAAAGTCGCTAAATTGGCAACACTGGCGTCGATGCATACCCTCTAGAGTGGTGCAGGTATTACATCACTTTGTAGGCCAAAACGCGGAAGCGAGTTAGCATTTTAGCACTTCCGGTTCCCTGTCCCAAAGTCAATAGGTTTTTTTGAATGGGGTTTTGGTTAAATGTCTAAAATAAGGTCTGTGGTGAACACAAGCTCAAGACACTTTCACGTTTTATTCTACGACATAAAATACATCAGTATTACAACACTCATGATTTTTGAAGCTTTTATGTGTCTTGAAAAAGGCGGTTGCTAACAAGTGGCTAAATGAGACCACAGAGGCTGTTGAGGAGATTAAACGTCATCACGCCGAAAAGTTAAACTCTGTCCGCTTTTACAGCCTCATTATACTTATAACTGTGCTCTTATCCTACACTATTCTAACTCAAACGTTCTGGGAAAATATTTTTAGATAAAAACTGAAAGAGTTGTCGGAAGTTTAGTGATGATGACGTTGAAATCGCAGGACCGTGTTGTAGTTTGTTTATAGTCTACCTTTAGCTTTTTACTGCATTTAGGCTTCAAAATTCATTAAAGTTGTGTTCATCAATGATAATTATCTTGATGGACAAAACGTGTAAGTATCATAAACTTGTGTTGATCACGGAGCTTGTTTTTTGTATTAATCCAAAGGCCTATGGGAAAATCCTATTGGGTTTTTGACGAGGGAACCAATGTGATGCTAACTGCCGGTTGGTCTACGAAGTGATGTCACACGTGCACCACTCTATAAGATTTTCCCATAGGCTATTGGGAATTGGGAATTGGTTGGATGGTTGTGGTTTGCTATCGGTCAATCTCATGTGAGTGACAAGTGGCCCCGCCCTCGCACCAGTAAACACATCATGAGAGAAGAGAAGAGATTATATAAAATATTACGATTGAACATGGATAAAAAAACAACATCAAATCATTTATTATAAATACTGTAATAGGTGTGAGCGGGGCACAACCCGGGGTTAGTTGTAACACACATGGTTTAAAACTTTCCGCACATGCCAGCATGACAAAACTTAGTGTATTTACTAGTTGCCATATCAACATTATTTAGAGAAAAAATTGCACCAAAATTAAAAAATCTTTGGAAGATGTCACTGAACATTTATTCAACCATAGCAAAAAATGTCCTACTTGTTAATTTTTCATCTCTGTTTTTTTTGTGTTTATTTAAAATGAGACAAATCTGATATTATTTTAATCTTATATCTGTTATTTAACAGTTGAGAGTTGACAGTTTTTTTAATGCTGATCTAACCAGCAGAAGACACGAGCCGGGTTTAAATCCCAGTTGCGCAGGAAGGGCATGTTATAACACTCCGTTACAATGTGCCCCTATTAGAACTATGCTATTCTGTTCTATACTTCATGAATTCTATCGAGAAACCATGAGAAAAAGGTGAATAATGACTGAAAGTGAATGTTCAGAAATTATTAATTATTATTATGTTTTGAACTATGCAGTATAGCTGTGTTTTGTGGTGTTTGTTGTCAAACAACTCAACAATTATTTTATTTTGAATTATTAAAAAATACCATTATTTTATTTGAAAAAGTTAATAATTGTATTATATTGACAACATATTTTAGTTTGTCTTGGATTTTTTTTTTTTTTTTAATCAGATCAAGCTGTCATTAGGTCATGTTACATTGTGTCCCTCACGTTACAATGTACCCCACATATGGGGCATGTTGTCACATTTCACTTCCATTCTTTCGGGTTAAATCAAGAAAAAAGTATACACTGTATTAATGTAACAAAATCACATAATTGTATTAGACGTGTGAAATTAATGTGGGAAAAAAAGAAATACTCTGAACCCCAAGTGGATTTACACAAAGTGAGAAAGCCAAAAAGGTTGTGCCCCTCTCTCCCCTATTCCATAAAAATAGATCAATTGTCAATTTGGAATCCATGGGAACTTTAATCATAGGCTGAATCCGAAATCGCCCCCTAAACCCTCATTCACTATTCCCTACGTTAGTCCACTAATACAGTTCACTTGAAGGAGTGAATGAAAATGAGTGTGTGAAGTCGGACAGCCGTTGAGTGTACATCGGCTGTACACTCGTTATTGCGGTGCAATGTGGGATTGAATGAGTGCACTCAATAACGTCCACTATGGTTTCGGACACCACTACAAATGACTGTCCCCTCAAATAATTCCCTATTTGAGGGTATAGGGGGCGATTTCGGATTCAGCCATAGACATATTACCAAATAAGAGGAGTAAGCGCCCTCTAGTGATCATGTTGCTGAGCAACCGCTAGTTGGCAACTATACAGAATTTCTCTCTGCACACTGGGAGCCACCGCCAGCACCAGAGACATGTAAACAAAAGGCGAATTGCATAGATTTTGGCCTTTAGATTTTAGGCAAAATCTGCAGAAATGGGCAAGCGAGATAACAGAGTGGTAAGTAAAGGTAGTTTAGGGACTCGCAACTTTCTAATAATTAAAGTAAAATAATCAAGAGGCCTTTAAGCCGCAATGCTAACGCGTCAAAACACTTAGCCGAACAGATTAGCCACGTCCACTCACAGATGAATGAATAAGCTCTTTAGAAAGATCATATAGTGTTTTATGTTTGCAGTCTGACACCGCTTGAATGTGGCTATTGCTTAGGTAGCAGGCTAGTATGGCTAAGGTATGTGGCTATTTGGCTCAGAAATGCTAACTCAGCTAGCACATATTCCACTTAAATGTCCCTTTAGACAGCTGTCTTTCTGTTGAGCATGTGAAAAGTAATGCGTTCGTAGTTTAAATTGATCAAAAGTGAAATGATGATATGTAGTATACAGTTATTTTAGCAGCCTGTAAGTGTAACGTTGTTACTGAAGGGTGCCTCTGTTTTGTTATTTTCAAGGGTGTGCTGGATTATGAATGTTAAAATATGATTGTGTTTCAGGCGTATTTGAATCCAATAGCTGCTGCCAGAGCCAGAGGACCTGCACCCAACACCGGAACAACCATTCAGGATTATCTCAGCAGACCACGGCCATCATGGTACAGACAGAGACATGATTATGATCAAAAACTGATGAATCGGTTGTGGATATATGTGATATTTCTTAATGCGTATGTCTGTTTGTTCTGTATTTCAGGGAGGAGGTAAAAGAACAACTGGAAAAGAAGAAGAAAGGCTCCAGAGCCCTGGCTGATTTTGAGGACAGAATGAATGAGGTTGATATGTTTCTGAATTTTATAGTCAGTGGATTTCCATTACACCTAGATCTACTGTTTGGATCATATGTGCTCTCTCTCATTTTTCTCAGCGATGGAAGAAGGAACTGGAGAAAAACAGGGAGAAGGTACTTGGTGGAGGTGAAAAGAAAGAAAAAGACAAGGAGAGGGAAAAGAAGGAGGTAAGAGTTGGTGTAGTAATCTGGGACCTCCTTTATAAAACGCAAGTACAGTCAGATTTAATCCCAATTTCAATGGATTTCATCCTACATCAAAAACGAGAAGGATTTATGAAAGCATAAACTGACATGAAAATGTTCTTACAATTGAAGAACGTGCGTGAAACGCGCAGCATTATTCAGTGTTTTGATGTAATTTCCACTGAAACAGGAAGACAGGGCGGGACATATCGAACAGCTCCTCCCCTTTTTTAAAATAGCCAATAGCGTTTCGTTTCTTTCACAGCTCGGCCAGAGCCGTTGAGCTCAGTAAAGCCGCAGTTTCCTCCTAATCTCTAACCGTTTCTCCTCCTAATCGCATTAAAATACAGCATTCTGTGCAGAATTCAAATGGGTTCGATACGTTTTCTGGTCTGCGGCGACTCACGCGCATGATCCGCTCTGTGCTATCGTGTCCCTCGACTGGAGCTGCGATGATTCGCATGACACTAACGTTAAAATCTGACTTCATTCGCCCCAATGGAAAGCATATTTACACTATCTGAATCGTTCCCTATATAGTGCACTATGTGCCATTCACCATGTAGAAAATAGTAAATGTGTGAACAGGTGACCGGTTTCAGCCGCAGCTTCAGCATCTATTTGTAATGTAGGGGGCGGGACGCTTCAGATTCTAGAGAGCATTTGATTGGACAGAAAATCTGATGAGACGCTGAAGTGCGGAGTGATGTCATCAAAATCAAAATCCATATTGGCGGAAGTAAAAGAGACTGTAAGTTTTGAATGCTTATATCTTCTAAATGCGAATTTTGGCGTTGTTTTAGAGCACACTAGCTTATAGATAACAGTAAGACTAATATATTCATACTAAAAGCCAAAAAACTTCAGACTTGCATTGACTTGCAAAGAGGGATGCATTTAGGTACTTTTTTGTGCATACACATATTTTATAAATTGTTTAGAGGAACATTTCGTAATGTCTCGCACATTTACATTCTATGCACATCTTTATAAATGAGGCCCCTGGTTGGTTGTATTTAAAAAAGCTTGCCAATGATTATCTGATATTTATCTTTGTGATTTCCAGAAAAAGAAGAAGGAGAAGAAAAAGTCCAGTAGGGTGAGGAGAGCTCTCCATTTTCATATCTTGAGCAACTGTAAACCAGTAATTAATTGATAATGGAAAAGTGGAATATTATAATGTTCCACACTGGAAGAGGCATTTGCTTTTGTAGAGTATTCAGGATCGATCTGGCCTGTTGTCCACGGCTCACAGGGTCAGTTTTAAGTGACTTAAAATCTAACAAATTCTGCTTCTGTTGTGTTTGGTCAAGCATTCCTCATCTTCCTCCTCCTCATCGAGTTCTGATTCCTCCTCCAGTTCCTCCTCAGACTCTGAAGATGATGTAAGATGATGTCTTATATGCTCGTTTATTTGCATGCATTGTTAATTAAAATGACCATGCATTATCCCTGAATATTCTCTTGTTTACTGTCTTTTCAGGATGGTAAGAAAAATATGAAAAAGAAGAAAAAGAGAAAAAGATCCTCTTCCCGGAGAGTGTCTGATGACACTGACACGGAGTCCGAGACTGATAGCAGGGTATTGTTGGTTTATATCTGCAAGGAATAACATAGTTTAAAAGGATTGTTCTTGTCAGTTATGGAAGTGTCTGGCTTAACCGTAAAGGCCCCGATATACTTCAAGCTAAATCGAAGAACGAACTGGTGTCATGTTCATGTCGTCATTTCGAAGAAAATCAAGCCAAAAGAAGTTCGTTTGGAGTTTGTTTTGGAAGTTCGAAACAGCTTGCCAAAGCGAACATTCTGGAAAAGTTCGCTCTGGCTGGTAAACGCCTTCGAACTACCATTGGTCCGTGGCGATTATGTAAAAGGTAGGTGTGGCTCTGGGGCTCATTGTTCCTCTTTGACGTGGAAATCTTCTCCGGTTCATTACTTCTGTTCAGTCCATCAAGGTCAGACATCCAAGAGCAAAAACATGAACACAGTAGAAAATGTTGTAATTCTAATAGAATTTTTTTCATGTTTAACTCTTTCCCCGCCAGTGTTTTTGGTAAAAAGTTGCCAGTCAGCGCCAGCAATTTTTGATAATTTTCAAGTTTCATGGCCCCCAGAATATTTTGTTGTATGAATATATGAACATGCAATATACAACAACAAAAAGTTTTATTCTAGTTTTTTTTTTTAATCAACACTTGAATGTGGGCAAGTTTCATTAAAAAAAAAGCAACGTTTTGAGCAAAAAGCTGAGAAAATCATGTTTTTGTCAAAGACTACATCCAGAACAGATTCAGAACGATGATCAAACACCGATGGAGTAGATCGAGTCCATCAACACCCCCAAAGCTTCACAGTCCTATAGCTCGTCCTGGGTCGACATTTCATTCAACATTAGGCAGTTTTGATTTATATGCTGTTTAATGTTGGTGATTGCGTTATTTTGCATATGCATCTGCTTACATATGCTAGCGCTTGTTTCTGCTTCTTCTTTTGATCAGGAGATTCTGTACTCTTTCAGAAGATGCGTAATAGCGCCCCGTACCGTATAACAGTGAAAACACGGAAAGCTGGAAATTGCGTCAATGGCAGGGAAAGAGTTAATACTGTAAAGTTGCTTGTTTTAAAGCAATCTATTGACTAACAGGCTATAAATAAACGTGATGTGACTTGACTCGTGCAAACATCCACATTGCTATGATCAGATGCTTTCTTAACTGTTGTTGTCATTTTGTTATTGAGAGAAAAGCGCGCAGCACATATTTCCATACTCGTCCAAACGTTGCTCTCAACAGTGTGGGCGGCGTCGGGATGTTCGCTAACAGTATACCGTGTCAAAGGTATTTCGACTTTCTTTTTACCTCTAAGCGAAGAACGAAAAATAACTTTTCTGTGAGTATATCGGGGCCATAACTATCCACAATGTATAACATTATTCTAGATTGGCAGCTAATGTAGAAATTGCTGTTGATTTGTCATCATGAATATCAGTTTCCACTGCTGAAATAACATAGAAGCTAAATTGCTGGTGATAATGAAGAGATTTGTCAAGACTTGAGTCCTGATGTCTTTTATCTCTAGGAATCATCCAAGAAAAAAAGGAAGAAAATGGATGGAGAGAAAGTCAAGGTACTGAAAACTCATTTAAAGAAAATAAATAGATCACTTCAAAAAAAAGAACATTCAATCACCCTCATTTAATTTCAAACACAAAAGTAGAGTTTTTGAAGTTTTTTCCCAGTATAACATCAGTTCATAGTACCATATCCAGCATATGTATTAGATTAGAATGATTTCTGAAGAAACATGTGACACTGAAGACTGGAGTAATGATGCTAAAAATTCAGCTTTGTTACCACAGGAATAAATGACATTTTAAAATACACTATGTTGCCAAAAGTATTGGGACACCCCTCCAAATCATTGAATTCAGGTGTTCCAATCACTTCCATGGCCACAGGTGTATAAAATCAAGCACCTAGGCATGCAGACTGCTTCTACAAACATTTGTGAAAGAATGGGTCGCTCTCAGGAGCTCAGTGAATTCAAGCATGGTACTGTGATAGGTTGCCACCTGTGCAATAAGTCCATTCGTGAAATTTCCCCACTACTAAATATTCCACGGTCAACTGTTAGTGGTAATATAGCAAAGTAAAAGCAATTGGACAAACAAAGGAGCAACAGCAACTCAGCCACGAAGTGGTAGGCCACGTAAAATCACAGAGCGGGGTCAGCGCATGCTGAGACGCACAGTGCACAGAAGTTGCCAACTTTCTGCAGAGTCAATAGCTACAGACCTCCAAACTTCATGTGGCCATCAGATTAGCTCAAGAACAGTGCGTAGAGAGCTTCATGGAATGGGTTTCCATGGCCGAGCAGCTGCATCCAAGCCTTACATCACCAAGAGCAAAGCATCGGATGCAGTGGTGTAAAGAACACCGCCACTGGACTCTAGAGCAGTGGAGATGTGTTCTCTGGAGTGACGAATCACGCTTCTCTGTCTGGCAATCCGATGGATGAGTCTGGGTTTGGCGGTTGCCAGGAGAACGGTACTTGCCTGACTGCATTGTGCCAAGTGTAAAGTTTGGTGGAGGGGGGATTATGGTGTGGGGTTGTTTTTCAGGGGTTGGGTTTGGCCCCTTAGTTCCAGTGAAAGGAACTCTTAATGCTTCAGCATACCAAGACATTATGGACAATTTCATACTCCCAACTTTGTGGGAACAGTTTGGGGATGGCCCTTTCCTTTTCCAACATGACTGCGCACCAGTGCACAAAGCAAGGTCCATAAAGACATGGATGAGCGAGTTTGTGTGGAGGAACTTGACTGGCCTGCACAGAGTCCTGACCTCAACCCGATAGAACACCTTTGGGATGAATTAGAGCGGAGACTGCGAGCCAGGCCTTCTCGTCCCAACATCAGTGCCTGACCTCACAAATGTGCTTCTAGAAGAATGGTCAAAAATTCCCATGAACACACTCCTAACCCTTGTGGAAAGCCTTCCCAGAAGAGTTGAAGCTGTTATAACTGCAATGTGTGGGCCAACTCCATATTAAACCCTACGGATTAAGAATAGGATGTCATTAAAATTCATGTGCATGTAAAGGCAGGCATCCCAAAACTTTTGGCTATATAGTATGTATTTAAATAGAAAACAGTTATTTTAAATTCTAATACTATTTCTGTTTTTACTGTATTTTTGATCAACTAAGAATTTTTTTAACTTAAAAAAGATCTTACAGACTCAAATTTTGTATTGTTTTGTATCGTATCATAAAACAAATGTTTTTGTTTGAAAGGATGAAAAGGATGGTCGAAGGAAGAGGAAAGCTGAAAGGAGTCACTCTGAGTCTTCAGACGAGTCTGATGTGGACAGAGACGTAAGAGTGTTTTTAAACCCTCTGTGACCTTAAAATGAGTAAAATGTTTTAGCGCAGCAAATACCATGTGACATGCAAAAGTTTTTTTTTTTTTTTTTTTTTTAGGCTGAGCCCAAAAAAAAGAAACACAGTAGTGAAGAGAAGGAGAAAATTACAGTAAGTCTTCAGTGTAAAGTGCCTTGGTTTTGTCTTGTTTGGCTTGTTTTTGCCCTTATGAGGGCGGAAACGACTGAACATGCTACCCGCATCACTCAGAGAAATGTTATAAAGAGTGGATTCGCAAAACAGAACTTAAACTTAGCCCCTATTATGCTATTTTAAAAGTTCCTAATTTTGTTTTAGAGGCCTCCTACATTAGGTTCACATGCATCCAAGGTCAAAAAACACATTTTCTCATTATATACATTGCACATCACCTCTTTTCTCAGAAGATTCTGAAAACGGTTTGTTCGAAGATTCATATTCTCTAAACCCCTCCTTTCTGAAAGCCTACTCTGCTCTGATTGGTCAAACGGCCCAGTCTGTTGTGATTGGTCTACTGCTTACAGCGCGTCAGAAACGAAACGCCCCATCACCATATCTCAATTTCAGCTCCGGAGGCTTCCTCAGCACTTGATACACAGTGATACGAACTGTAACTATGGAGTCGGTATTTCTGTATCAATTTCAATGCGAGCCCTCATCCTTTTAAAGTGCAGCAAAGTGGATTCTCAGCACTGAAAACAGCGTCTTCTCAACATGTCGACAACACAAACCAAACTCTTCCTGTCTCAGCTACAACTACAGTGTTTGAGGGCGGGTCAAAGTAGATGTCGTTCATGGGCCACCAATGAAGACCATAGGCTGGCATTATGCAAATGTGTTACATTGTTATGCAGGTATGTAACAGGAAGTGACTCGTTTCAGCAGTTCAGAATCGATTCTTTCTTTTAGGAGGCAACAACTATTTGTCGCGCACTTTGATCTTTAAAACTTTGCAGACCTTTTACATTTATAAACAACATTTCACACTGCATGAAAGGTAATGTTCGAAAAAGCACAATGGGGCACTTTAATAATGACTGTTTTGTATCTTTATATTTATAGGACAAGTCCAAGAAGAAAAAGAAAAAGAAGAAGCACAAGAAACACAGCAAAAAGAAAAAGAGGAAGACTTCTGGCTCTGAGTTGGACTGAAGGGCTAGTGTGACGTCCTGCGTGACGCGCGGCAGGAATTGAGTATGAATGGAGACGGAGCTCTTGCCAGACTGTGGGGGAAAAACCCATTAGATATCTGTTCAAGTGACTCTTGAATGCCGGTGCTTCTTAGCTCCGTGCGGCTGTGTGGCCGACTTGGATGAGAGGATCAAGCGGTGGGAGACTGGACAGGGGTTTGGGGTTCATTATGCTAGCTTTGTGTTTGTTTTTTAAAGCAGATGATTCTCAGTCCAAATAAAGGTCATTTACACTACCGCTGGCCCTGTGTACAGTATGTTTGTGCTGATGTGGATGATTGCATTTGATTTGCATTAAATATTTTCAGAAAATTCTTGCTTCTGTTTTTCCCTATGAACAGACAATTGATTTCTTTCTGTGATGTCAGAATGAACCAGTTTCCTGAACCGATCTTCAGCGGCGCAGAAAAAACAAATCATTTTACCCAGGTTGTGAGTGTGAGTTTGCAGTCTGTGTTAAATGTGATGCAATAAAGAGTGTGTATACTGCGAAAAATGGCACAAATGACTCTTATGAGCAGGATCTTTTAATAAGTAGTTTGAAAAGCCTCACAAACATACCGGTTTGAATGGGTCATTTATTGAACTGTCAAATTGGGAATCATAAAAGTCTCATGCTCACCAAGGCTGCATTTATTTGATAAATATAAAAAAAGTCACCGTTTGGATTTAAATATTTAAGAGTCTATGATTGGATCATTATTGCAGTGATTATGTTTCTAGTGTGTTATATGTTTGGCAACAGTTCTTCTAACCCTAATTGATGGAGTGTGTAGCTTTTCATTTCTTAAACAACCATGTAGGAAGACACTTCATGGCCATATTCCAGGATGACAAAGTCAAGATTCATCAGGCTCAAATTGTGAAAGAATGATTGGGAGGGAGCATGAAGAATCATTTTCACACATGAATTGGCACCTCTGAGTCCAGACCTTAAATTCATTGGAAGTCTTTGGGATGTGCTGGAGGAGACTTTACAGAGTGCTGGACTCTTGCAATGTCAATACAAGATCTGGACCAAAAACTGATGCACCTCTTGATGGAAATAAATGTGAGTATCAGTTTTTGGTCAAGATCTTGACTTTCAATGACAGTTTCCAACAAATTCAGGCCAAAAGAAGTTTTGAGTTCGATTTGGGAGTTCGAAACAGTTTTCCAAAGTGAACATTCCGGAAAAGTTCGCTCTGGCTGGTAAACACCTTTGAACTGTGTGGCTCTGTCATAGACTTAAGTATTTGCATATTTAAATCCAAACAGCAACTTTTCTCATTATTATCAAAGAAAACATATTTTTGTGGAAACCGTGACTCAGGATTCTCTTATGAATAGAATCATTAATACACACAGCAAGTCTTATTCAGAAAGTGACAAAAAATAATGAATCTAAATTAGTTTAAAGGATAAATCTGACATGGAAGGAGAAATTTTAGTTACACTTTCCCTGAAATTCATTTGTCCTTAACTGCGCAAAAGTATTCAATGATAGTCTTAATCTGAGGTTTATGAACCTTTTTCTTTGGTAGCCCTTCCACACATGACCTTGAGACGTGCTATTTTAATAGTTGCTGTGGAGTTAAATGACACTTTTAGGCCACTTCCGGCTATTCATGTGTGTGATGGTTCTTGAAAACATTGTGTCTTCTGGAGTCATGCTTGGTTTCAGACGAAACTTTGCATGTCCCTGCACTGAATGTCCCTGTGTCTGTCACGTACTTGAATGTCATCTGCGCTGGTTTCACACCTGTATCAGTGTGTGTAACCGCAACTGTTTAAGACTAGTTCCCTTCTGTGATCTGACACTGTGTGTTTAAGCTGTGTATGTGGACGTGCAGTGAATGTGTATCGGTGAGACTGTCTCTGCCCCTTAGGGTGACAGCAGTGTTTTGGAAGCTCGGCCAGGTGTATGTGTCCAAATGGCACGTGGGCGGGGCCTCAACTAGGTTCTCTCATTTCCCTGGCAAATACTGTCACCAGTTCCCTTTTCTTGTCACACAGCTTCTAGAGATTATATAGCAGAGATGGAATGTGTTGGAGTCAACATGTTTCTGCTGGTGTGCATCTTATTTCTCATCGTTCCAGGTAAGATGATTTTTATTGCTGTTTGAATGACTATGGCAGCAGTGATGTCAAACACCAAAACTTTTAGTAAAACATTTTTTTGGGCCAAAAATTTGACATTGAGCCATTAACAGAAAGCCAATACTTTGGGACATCATCTAATTAAATACATGATTTTTTTTTTATTTAAATTCGCAGTATAATAAATGTTAATTATTTTAATTAAAATGTAATTCAAAGTTGTGCATGATATTTATACTCAAGGAAGAAGGACGGATACCTTTTATTATTATTTATTATGATGATGACTGTTTACTTTCAGCAAAAACATCCTTCTCTGCACATTAAGATTATGTCAATGTCAAGGTAACAACGTGGTACAGAACCTGGAAGAATAAAACTGTGGTTTGATTTTAATTCTGTAATTCTGAAATAGTGTGGCGATTACTTCCTACATTTGGACATTTTCACTTCCATTTTGAAATTTTCGATGAAATATGTTCCCACTGTGACTGTAAGTATATGTCCTTATGTTGTGTTATATTGAAATTCCGTTTCATTTTATAGGACAAAAGTAAATAAATAGATATTTAAACGTTAATTATTTTTTGTTAACTTACAATTATATATTGAATTTTATTTTGATTTTTTTTTATATAAACAAATCTGTATGATTTCATACAAAAAATGTACTTTAATGTTTTTAAATGAGGTGGGATTAGTTTTTTATTATTGTTTTATTATAGTTTTATTATAGATTATAGTTTTATTATTGTGTGCTAAATAAATTTTTGAACATTTTAACAATTTTCATAAATCCATTTCAATCAATACACAATGTGTGTGTGTGTACTGTGTATAATTATTATGTATATATAAATACACACACATGCATGTATATATTTAACAAAAATGTTATATTTTTATTAAAAAATAGATTTATATATAAGATAAATTAAATATACAGTATATACATGCAAATATTTCTTAAATATATACATGCATGTGTGTGTATTTATATATACATAATAATTATACACAGTACACACACATATATAAATATACATATGTAAAGACAGACTTTTATTTTGGATCCGATTAATCATGATTATTTTTTCCCCAGCACTAATATATATATATATATATATATATATATATATATATATATATGTGTGTGTGTGTGTGTATAATTTTATAAATGAATATATATATATATATATATATATATATATATATGAATTTGTAATTAATTTCATTTTCATTTTTTTGATTAATTAAAAAAAATAATAAATAAAAAAATCACAATATTATATCTCATATACAAGATTAAGATAAGACATTTATATGTTGAATTTTATTTAGATTTTTTATATAAACAAATCTGTATGATTTCATACAAAAAACTTTATTTTTAAATGAGGTAATAAAATTATTGTGTGCTAAATACATTTTTGAACATTTTAGCATAACTTTAACATAAGCACAAATTGTCTTATCATAATCTTAATATTTGTGCCATGTGTTACTGTTGTCTTATAATAGTTTTCAAAAATCCATTTCAATAAATAATCACACACAAATATATATATATAATGAATTATTATATGCGTATGTATTTTTAAAGCATCGTGACACAAAAAGCAAACTGTAGGAAGCATCTGATACAAGAGTATGAGTCATATATATATATATATGCATTTTTTATTTAAAAAAATGTAATTAAATCAATAAAATATTCACAATAATTTTTTTACAGATTGTATAGTTACAAATATAATATATGTATTATTATATTTCAAGGTTAATATATATAAATGTGACTCATACTCTTGTGGTAGATGCTTCCTACATTTTGCTTTTTGTGTCACACGATGCTTTAAAAATACACAAGCACAAACATTAGTGGATTATTCACAGTCAGGCTTTTGTTCACGCATTTGTATGTGCATTTCAGTTGCAGCTCAAATGGCTGTACTGGATTATCATGGGGTGTGAATAACAAATAGCAGTGTTTGTTTGTGTTTTGGGATGCATAAGGAGTTGATCGTTTGCTTGTTGGTGTGAATAGCTCAATGCCTAATGCCTATTGTTGTGGTGGTCTAAGTGCACCGTTGCTATCCCAGAAATAATCCTTGTTTGGAGACAATAAGACCAGAACAGGCCAAGCACACTTATTAGCGATTAGTGTGGCGTTAATGCATTCACACTTTTCACTTCCATTGAACCTGCCCTCTGGTTCTCTGTGCGTGCAATAGGGGTGTCTTTATTTATTATTTAGTGCACAACACGAGCCACACAGTCATCTATTGTAATGCACAACATTGGCTGTCAGCAGGCCGATAAAGCGAGTAGGGGGTGGAGGAGATGGCCGTGTCCGGGTAGTTAAGGGGCCTGAGAGCGATAGAGAGGGAGGAGTATGAGACTGTTTACCTGCTTACTGCCTACCTACCGGCTGCCACACAGCCTTGCCTAGCAACGCAATGCAGATTAACAGCTGTCAGTTAAAGCAGGGCCTCTGAAGCCTGCCATCACCAACATCCATGCAAAAGAAATCTTATCTTTAAGTAAATGAGATACGTCAGTTTAGAGTTCAGTAGAGTGTAGTATGTTATCTTTACAGCATTATCGGAGCATTGCTTTTGCATTCAGTGATACAGAGGTCTCTATGACTTCATGTAATGCATGGTAGTTCCTCACTGCCTGAGTGTTTGCTCACGGACCAGTTCAGACAAATTGGAGAGGACTTGATGTTTGATCACTATCATTCTGAGAAGCTGGTCAATATTTGCTTGTGCAGGCATGATCAAGCGGCGAGGGCAAAGGCAGATCAGTGTGTATGACTAATTAATGATGGATTAATCCAGTGTTATGCTGGAGTTACAGTTTATGTGAGGGTAGGCTGTGTCTTATTCTGCAAATTTCTTTTTGTACATTGAAGTGTCCATGTGAACCAAAGGAGAAGGAAAACTGCTCAGCCACGGATTTCGATTGATGTTTTAATCAGCGATGTCACTGTTAATGAGAAACATTGCAGGGTTTTATGCAGTACCCAAATGACCAAAACATTTAATATTGAGCATTTGAGGCCTCGTGTCCTAATAAAACATGTACTAATAAAAACTTACGCAGGTAATATAATATTAATGAAATAAAATGCCACTTAAGTGCACACTTTCATGTCTGTGTTTCTTAACACACTTGAGCAAAATTAAAAGTTTTACACTTCAAAGTACATTTGAAAACATTATGTTAATGTTTTGCTGTGCAAAAGACTTTAGAAAAACCTTTGAATTATAAAGATGTACTTGGGTCAAAAACTCTTAAGTTCAACTAATTGTATTTAATTTAAATGTAAATTATAATACAGTACATTTTAATTTAATGCAATCAATTAAGTGTCTAAAAGCATTACATTCTGTTTCAAAAATCTTTTTTTTTTCAAGTTCATCACAAGAGACAGTATAGTTGTTTAGTTTGTTACTACTAAGAGAAATGCAAGATGTTAAGTTGCTACATCAAGGCATGTGAACATACTTTCAAACTTCACATTTTAGCTATGACTCTTTCATTTATGCTGTAGAACAAAATATAAAAGTATCTTGACCTTATTTTAATCATTCTTGCAACTACGACTTTATATTTCGCAATTCTACATCAAAAACTGCTTTTCTGAAGACACATTTTTCAGGGAATCCATGATGACTTAGCCTTCTGGTTGGCCTACAAATGGACGTCATGACTGAACAGCTCTAATGACATTACATAAAACTGTTTATATGTGTATATTTCAAATATTTTTGACAGTACAAGTCATTAAACAGCGTTTTTCTCTCTCTTTTGAACAGGTACAGACTCTGAATACATTTCACTGCCGGCCACACAGCATGGGAAAATGGGCGACTCTATGCTCCTCAGAGTTGAGACTCATTTTGATGTTCAGGGTGTAAAGTTCCAGGGCGCCTGGTATAAAACTAAGCCCTTTTACACTCATTTGGTCACTTTCACAGAGACCAATGACATTCCAAATCTGCGCCTAAAGAACAATCCAGTGCTCAATTTGCCTGATTGCTCACTATATTTTAAGCATCTGGATGAGGACACACAGGGGGAATACGAGCTGCAGATCAACATCATCTTCCCGGGAAGCTCCAGTCCAGTGGCTGTCACTAAAACAGTGATGGTCACAGTCAGCGGTAAGAGCGTTTGAGGTTCTCAAGTCTGTTTCCTATGGAAGCCCATGTCTGCCACATAATAAAACAAATCATGCTCTGGTAAGTCATAATTGTAGCATAAAAAATTGAAATTATGACAGTCATAATTATGAGAAGTAAAGTCAAAATTATGACTTAAAAAGTTGGATTATGACTTCAGAATTACGGCATACTAAATCAAAATTATGACTTAAATCAATATTATGACTTAAAAGTCAAAATTGACACATTAAATTGAAATGATGACTTAAAACGTCATAATTATAAGATAATAAATCAAAATTGACTTAAAAAGTTGGAATTATGTCTTAAAAAATTGGAATTATGACTTAAAAAGTCAGAATTATGACATACTAAATCAAAATTATGACTTAAAAAGTTGGAATTATGACATCATAAATTGAAATTATGATTTAAAAAGTCAAAATTATGATTTAAATTGATATTATGACTTAAAAAGTCAAAATTACGGCATACTAAATCAAAATTATGACTTAAATCAATATTATGACTTAAAAGTCAAAATTGACACATTAAATTGAAATGATGACTTAAAACGTCATAATTATAAGATAATAAATCAAAATTGACTTAAAAAGTTGGAATTATGTCTTAAAAAATTGGAATTATGACTTAAAAAGTCAGAATTATGACATACTAAATCAAAATTATGATTTAAAAAGTTGGAATTATGACATCATAAATTGAAATTATGATTTAAAAAGTCAAAATTATGATTTAAATTGATATTATGACTTAAAAAGTCAAAATTACGGCATACTAAATCAAAATTATGACTTAAATCAATATTATGACTTAAAAGTCAAAATTGACACATTAAATTGAAATGATGACTTAAAACGTCATAATTATGAGATAATAAATCAAAATTGACTTAAAAAGTTGGAATTATGACTTAAAAAGTCAGAATTATGACATACTAAATCAAAATTATGACTTAAAAAGTTGGAATTATGACATCATAAATTGAAATTATGATTTGAAAAGTCAAAATTATGATTTAAATTGATATTATGACTTAAAAAGTCAAAATTATGACATACTAAATCAAAATTATGACTTAAAAAGTTGGAATTATGACATAAATTGAAATTATGACTTAAAAAGTCAAAATGATGACAAATCAATATTATGACAAAAAAAATTATTAAAAAAATCAGAATTATGATTTAAAAAGTCTAAATTATGACATACTAAATCGAAATTGACTTAAAAAGTAGGAAGTATGATGATTTAAAAAGTTGAAATTATGACTTAAAAAGTCAAATTTATGACACCAAATTGAAATTATGATTTAAAAAGTCAAAATGAATCGATATTATGACTTAAGTAAAAATTGACACACTAAATCAAAATTATGACTTAAAAAGTCAAAATTATGACAAATCAATATTATGACTCAAAAAATGTATAAAAAAAATCAGAATTATGACAAAAAATCTAAATCATGACACACTAAATCGAAATTATGATTTAAAAAGTCAAAATTAATCAATATTATGACTTAAAAGATCAAAATTGGCAATCAAAATTATGACTTAAAAAGTCGGAATTATGACTTAAAAAATCGAAATCATGACATACTAAATCGGAAATTATGATTTAAAAAGTCAGAATTATGACTTAAAAAGTCATATTTATGAGATAAAAAGTCAAAATTAAAACTCGCCATTACTGTTTTATTTTTTTCCCTCTGAGATGGAAGCGGGCTGCTATATACATATGTATTTCAGAGAATCTCTTTTCTTGTAAGCACTCAGTTTTTATGTCTTGTCTGCTTCCAGTGCCTGTGTCCATCCCTGTGATTAGTAAGACCCCAGAATCAGAAATCGTGGAAGACAGGGACAATGTGACGCTGACTTGCTCTGTTGAACATGGAACAAATGTTCAGTTTGAATGGCTAAAGAACAACATGTTGGTTGGTCCAAGTGACCGGCATACATTCTCACAGGATCATGGGACGCTTGTAATAAACCCTGTCAAGAAAGAAGACATCGGTCAATACATTTGTGAGGCCCGAAACCACATTAGCAATAATCTCAGCAAACAGGCTGACCTCAGTGTGTTCTGTGAGTATCTGTCATTCTTTCCTAAGGTCATTTATCATGTGTTATCATCACATGTGTAAATCATTGCATCGTTATTGCAAACTGTCCAGCAGGTTCCTCCTGCAGCCTGAGAATTAACTGCTGTTTGCACTGTAACTCAAACATTAAACACGATCTGTCCTGACACGTCTTTTATATTAAAGCAAAGGTAGATGAAAGTGGGTCAAGCTGTTAAAGGTGCAAAGCCTAATTTTTTCCACATTAAAAAGTTTTACCTCTAAATCATTAGTATTTTTAAAAAAATGTTTAAAGTCACGTACACTCACATGAGATGAAGACTCAATTCATTTAGCCTAATAAAAGCTGATTTATTTTACATAAAGAGGGTTCCCTCATGGGGCTGCCATTTTGAAATCACATGACCAGCTGTAAAATGACTGAAATTTTCTCCTTAACCTTCTTGTTTTTGTACAGTATAACTCACAGAATAAATGAATAGAGCTGTTTAGAGTAATTAACTCTTTCACTGCCATTTAAGGAACTATCCGTCATTTATGAGACAACGCTTCCCTGCCATTGACGGAATTTTCCAGATTTCCGTGTTTTTACTGTTATTCGGTAGGGGGCGCTATTATGCATCTTCTGAAAGAGTACAGAATCTCTTGATCAAAACAAGGAGCAGAAACAAGTGATATAAGCATTGCTTTTGATATATTGCATGTTCTGATATTCATACAAAATATACATACGAAAACGCTAAAAAACGCTGGCTGGGAAAGAGTTAAAAGTAGAACTAGAACTTTAGTTTAGTGGAACTAAAACAAAATAATAGAAAATTGAATGTTGAAAAACAAACCACTAATAATGTTTTTTTTTCCAACTTTACCAAATTTTTCAGATGGGCCATATAACCTGGCAGTAAATTCTGACCAAGGTCTGAAAACTGAAGGCGTGTTCACAGTGAACCCAGGGGAAATGGTCTTTTTTGAGTGTATTGCGGACTCGAACCCTCCCAACACCTGCGTCTGGATCTCTAAAACAAAGAACGGCACAGAGGTTCTCATGACGGGACCACGGTTTGAAGTGAAGCCGTATGAGTTACCTCAGGGTAAAGAGTTCTTGTGTAGAGCATTCAACAATATGACGAAGAAGCAGGACGAGACCAAGTTCACACTGGTGGTGGCCAGACTTGACACAGGTATGCTTGCTGTCACCTATTGTTCATACATTAGTTCATGCTCTGTTAATCTGTCTTTACTGTGTTTGTGTTGGAGGCCCAAAAACTCCTATTGATGTACATGTAAAAATAATGACAGTAATTTCAAAATTAAAGGTAGGGTAGCCAAAGATTTTTTTTTGTTATTCTGGTTGAAACTCTCTTCATATCCTGATAGCAATCAATAATAGAAGTGGTCTAAATATTAGAACATGTACATATATCTATTGTGGAAGTCTCAGAACCAAT
The DNA here is from genome assembly GCA_039654105.1 of Coreius guichenoti. Classification (NCBI taxonomy): domain Eukaryota; kingdom Metazoa; phylum Chordata; class Actinopteri; order Cypriniformes; family Gobionidae; genus Coreius; species Coreius guichenoti. Next base: position 34,555,681 of record CM077184.1, read on the forward strand.
AAATGTTCGTCCAATCATTGCATTCGGCCCGAATGCTGTCTGCCTGTCAATGTATGTATTTCCATGCCTCCGCGCACCTGCTCATGCAGACATCACACGTCATCAGTGCTATTCATGCTATGCAGAGTTAGACAGACGTCAGTCACCGAGCAGCACAAACGAAACAGCAGCTGCCTTCTACAGTTCCTCCTGAACCAAAACAACCAGTTTATGCTGCATTCACACCATGTCGTAACCGTAATTTAAAGACGGCAACCCGTGACATTCTATTCAGAGCTGATCACGTCCTCAGACTCGGATTTATGCGTTTCTCTGGCAACATTTTCAATGCCAAAATGAATCTGCAGCTGTCAGGTGGTGCAACTAGAGCTCTGTAAGTTGTTTACATTCATTTTCATTGTATGTGCTTTGAGACATGAGGTAGTTTAATGCTGTCTCTTATGATGGTTTGCTGAATCTGCTCTGGCTGTGCGCGACCTATGCGTTCATGTGTTTTGAAGGAGGCATGGCTTTGGGGAGAGCATTGAAGGGAGGGTGGGATCTAATACTTTCAAAGCTAACTCGCTATTGCTAGCCGCACCGAAATTGCCTACCCTACCTTTAACCTTTTTATTATTGTTTTTTTTAATTCTTCTGACCTGATCAAACCAAAACAGACAGACATTATTGAAGCTTTAGATCACTGAATAATAACTCTTTCCGTCATTTATGAAACACTGCTTTCCTACCATTAACGGAAATTTCCGGCTTTCCGTGTTTTCACTGTTATACGGTAGGGGCGCTGACACATGTTCTGAAAAAGTACCAAATCTCCTGATCAAAACAGGCGAAAAAGAAGCAGAAACAAGCGCTAGCGTATGTAAGCAGATGCATATGTAAAATAACGTAATCATCAACATAAACAGCATATAAATCAAAACTGCCTAATGTTCCCGAATGAAATGTCGACCCAGGATGAGCTATAGGACTGTGGAGCTTTTAGAGTGTTGATGGACTCGATCTACTCCATCTGTGTTTTGATCATCACTCTGAATCCGATCTGGATGTAGTCTTTGACAAAAACACAATTTTCTCAGCTTCACTCTCCAAAAAAAAAAAAAAAGAGTACAAAATTGTACCTTTTAAGGTACAAGTGGCCGTCACTGGGGTGGTACCCTTAAGGGTACATTTTTGTACCTCTAAGTAGAGAAAAACAATGGTATAATTTACCCTAAGGACAAATTGTGTAGCTTTAAAGGTACAGTTATACGTTTTGTTCCCCAAGGAACAAAATTGTACCCCCACTGTATCTTTTTTTCTGAGTGTTTTTGCTCAAAATGTTGCTGTTTTTATGAAACTTACCCACATTCAAGTGTTGATAAAAGCTTTTATTTATTAATTAAGCTAGAATAAAAGGGTTTTTTTTGTTTAAAAGCAGAGGCTCTGTTCTTTCTTTTGATATATTGCATGTTCAGATATTCATACAACAAAATATTCTGGGGGTGAATAAATGATCAAAAATGAAGGCGGTAGCTGGCAACTTTTTTTTAAAATGCTGACGGGGAAAGAGATAATAATAATACATAATATATTTTGTACATATTACAAAAATTGTCACTGGCTTTGGTGTTTTCAGTTAATCTGTCCTGTTTGTTATTCCTTTGTTCCATCCATTGTCACACTTCATGGTCATGGCAAGCTGTTTTTTTTCTCTCCAGTTGCTAAGTAAATCTGTCCCACCTGTGATTAAGTCTTGCTGTTCCACTGGAAAGTAAATAGGGGCCAGCACCTGTTCTTATTGTTTACATCGTTGCATTTTGTTTCAGTGTGTACTGTAAATGCAAACATGCAATGCAAGTTCTTGGTTGTTTAAAGATGAAGATCACACACCAGAAATGATCTATTACAAAATATAAAATGTAACGCTGAGATATCGATCTGTTTCCAGGAAAAGCGAAATATACCCAGGAAGGGAGTGTGCTATCTTCACTGACTTTTATTACAGTCTTCTCAGTCCTCATCATAGTGTGTATGATGTTTGTGCTCCTAAGGAAGAGCTGCCATCCACAAAGAAGTATGATATTCTGCTTTTTAACGATATTCAGGCATCACCTTAATAATTATTAAGTCAATTATTCATTACATCACTTTCATGGTTAACACACTGTCTGTCCAAAAAAGCCGCTGTTTGGATTTAAATAGGCAAATACTTAAGAGTCTATGATTGGATCATTATTGCTGTGATTATAATGTTTCTAGCATGTTATATGTTTGGCAACAGTTCTTCTAACCCTAACTGATAGTGTGTGTAGCTTTTCATTTCGTAAACAACTGTAGGAAGACACTTCATGGCCATATTCCAGGATGACAATGTCAAGATTCATCAGCTCAGACTGTGAAAGAATGGTTGGGAGGGAGCATGAAGAATCATTTTCAATTTTTCAATTTTTCAATTTTTCAATACAAGATCTTGACCAAAAATTGGTGAACCTCTTGATGGAAATAAATGTTGTGACGAAAAGTATTTGCCTATTTAAATCCAAACTTTTGCGACTTTTTTTGGCCGGGCAGTGTATTTGTTTAAAGTCCCCAAGAAATGTGAGATTTGTGGCTTTTAGTCCATGTGTGTTTGACATTTATATGCTAGTGCTCTCTTAAATGGTCAAAATTCACTTTTGGCAGATAAACGTGTTAAAAAAAGTCATTATCTTATGAGAATACAGATAAAAAATACTGATGACTCATCCTGTACTACACAGATTGTTGTCCAATCAAAAGGTCTTCAGAATGAGAATGCCCCTCCCCCCAATACCACATCAACCAATTAGCACATAGAAAATCATGATCAATGGTTGTGATGTAACTAAAGACGACTGGTTTACAAATATATAAATTATCTCATTTAAAAAATGTCAACACAGGACAGGAAACAGGGGTCTACTGATTTCAAGGGGTCTTTAATCATTAATTTAGCATTTATTTGAATCAGCCACAGTTACTGAGAAACAGAAATAATTTTTAATTGATTTTTATTTTTCTACAGTGATAAAGACCATCTACAGGAGGTAAGAAAATAATTCTAATTTATCTGAGAAATATGACACATTTATTCATTTCTGTGACATCATTGATGGATTAATCCTGTCCTCCAGGCCTATGACAGAGCAGCGAGGACTGCACCGCTCCGGTACGTTTACTGCACGCCTCGGACTATAATATACCTGTGTTGTTAAGCAGTGATGTGTACACTGCCTCTCTGTACAAACAAACTCCCCAACCCCATTAACATTACAACTATAATTATATCTGCTTGGTTTCTGTCAGCACGCTTTAAACATTCTTTCCACCTTGCTGGTTTGGCTTTACTTGGCCACGTACACAGTCACTCCCTTTTGAAAATAAATAGGATATACTAAGTACTTACTGTCTAAAGTAAACTACTTATGGTCTAGTGAAGTAAAAAGATGGATAAAATGATTCATACGCTGTCTAATTATTAGCATGGAAACAAATAGCTTTTAAAACATTACATAATATGGATCTCAATAGAAGTTAATGGCAAACGAAGTAAACAAATAAAATTGAATATATTACTTACTTGCCTAATTTTAGCTTCGTATTATGATATATATATATAATCTGAATAATATTTGCAGGTCATGAAGATGCAACTGAAGACTTTGGCGTCTATGAATTTGTCTCTGTACCTGGGAAAATGGAGTCAACACAGGTAAAAAAAAAAAGACTGCTATTTTGCATGAGCAGTTTTGCCCCAGAACAGTTTATTATTTCTTCCCTCTGTTTTCCAGGCATCCTGCAGGTCTTTGGCACGGCTCGATTCAGTCAGAGATTTGCATACCACCATCTATGATGTCATCAAACATGTGCCTGAAACTCCAACACTGAGTCTTTTGAAATGAGAGAGGTGGACAGTCACATGTGCTCAGATGTAAAGATGAAAGGCATTTTACTACGTTTTTCTGCCAGTTTTTCTCAGTCACACATTTAAGCACTTCTTTTGCTTTACAGTTATTCATTTTTATACTTCCTTTTTATACTTCCTAAAATCTGAAAAACATAAGCTTGTGCTGAGCACTTGAGTTTTATGTCTTAAAAATATATAAGAAAGAGAATTATGAGATTTTATTCTGTAGCAACATGCTTAATGAAAAGCTAAGAGTATTTATATATAAATACAGTCGTCATCTAACATTGTTTTTCTTGCATTATGAATGTAAATATGTATGCATTTTGTACTTTGAAACTGTATTTTTTGCACACTGCAGTGTATTCTGTGATATTGCTCATTTAAAGATGCCACATTTCACGTTTTCGAATGTAAAACAGACATCTTCTGCCTGTTTTGTTTTCTGTGTTGCACCGGTTCACATTTTAAACACAGATGGATGCTTCGTAATTTGAAAATAAAGGTTTTTAGAAATATTTTTGCATTCTTTTCTTTTTTTAATTAAATATAAGATATAATAAGATATGGGAGGTAACGCATTACAAGTAATGGAAGTTACGTAATCAGATTACTTTTTTCAAGTATCTAGTAAAGTAATGCATTACTTTTAAATTTACAAGAAAATATCTAATTTACTTTGCTCTCTCAAGTTTCTTTGTTCTCCCATTTATTGACTGACAGCTCTCCTGTTCCCATGTAGAGAGAAATCGGGAGTAAGTGCAGAGGCGTTGAGAAAAAGTAATGCAAAAGTAATGTATATGCATTACTTTTCATAAAAAGTAACGTGATAAGTTACTTTTTAAAGGGAGTAACGCAATATTGTAATGCATTACTTTTAAAAGTAACTTTCCGCAACACTAGATATAGTCTTGCATAGCCAGACCTTGAGACTGACGGCAGAAGGTCTGGACTCCATAGCAGCTTTCATTGTCCAAGGACCGCCCAGAGGCCATCTGACTAACATGTAAATCGACCAATCACAGTTCGTTTTGTTCCGCATCATGTTTAGGGGCGCAAAAATATAATGTCGATGTCCCTACAATAATAGACCAGTGTGTAAAACTCTTAGACGTATTTTAAAGTCTATGTCGGAAATCTTTACATACTTCACATACTTTTGAAAATCAAGTATTTAGTTGATCCTGATAAGCGCTCAAGTGTTTCCAGTTAAGTGTGGCATATGCATCAGACATTCAGCCAGTGGTCTGTGGACGTGTAGGCTGAGACTAAACTAGATATAATTATGTTTTTGTCTCTTTTTGCTTATTTGTGCATCATAAATGTTTAAAATGTAAAAAAATATGTGATCATTAGAATTTTGGTAAGTATGGCAGTGAGTCTTCCTGTACACATATTAAGCTGATAAATTACATTATGCACTGATGGTTATTCTACCCCCAGAGAGATTGTCTGATAAGCATACAGTATTACCTGAACAAACAGGTAGTGTTTCATAAAAGGATGATTTATAATACGACTGCATGTTTATTTTCTCTGTTTCGCGGGAAGAGCAGCAGTAGTATTATATCAACAGCTCTGCAGCCTGGGGGAGGTGCCACTCCCTCATTTGACAGGGAAATCATCAGTGATATCAGGCGCTTTATTGACGGAAAACACCTCAATGCTCTCTTATGTGTGCTCATATCAGCATGAACTGCCAGTCAGAGGGGCTCGTCTCAAACACCCACGCTAGAATATTTGTCAGGTAGCACATATATTTGCTGTAAACTATTCTCTGAGCTATGAGACATAAACACCCAAAACAACTGAGGTATCGTCGCTTTTTCCAAGAATCCTTGATTCATTTTAGCCTATGTGTCTGTTGGTATTCAAGTGCAACACAACGCAGTCTTCTATAACAGACAGAATTAATCATTTTAGTGTAGAAATGGATAGAAAAGTCAGGAGACACTGTCTTTATTTATCTCTCAAAAAGTGGGAACGCAAAATATGGAAATTTCTAATAATCGTTTCTACAAAGCATTATACAAATATAGGCCTAATAGCTTTCTCAGAGGCATGCCAGCTTTTTAATTTGCTTTAAATTTAAAATTTATTAAACAAACAAGCATGAGAACCTAGTTTTGTCTGCAGAAAGTGCTGACAATAACATCACAACAACAGTATGAACGCCCATTTAAAAAGAAAAAAACACACACACAAAAAGTCATAATTGTGACATTAAAAAAATCATCAAAAAATCATGACATACAAATATAGTTATGAGATAAAAAGTTATAATTATGAGACATAAGTCCAAATTATGACACACACACACACAAAAAAAAAAAACGTTTAGGCAAAAACAATTATCAAAATCTAAATTATGTCATAAAAGTTGTAATTATGACAAAACTTTGACATTTAGGTAAAAATTATTTTCAAACAGTCTAAATTATGTCATAATTATTACTTTTTATGTCATAATGTTGACTTTTCTGTTATAATGTCAACTTTTTATGTCGTAATTATGACTTTTTATGTAAAAATTGTGACGAAAAAAACATTATGCCATAAAAGTTGTAATTATGACAAAACGTTGACATTTAGTCAAAAACAATTATCAAAAAATTTAAGTTGTCATAATTATTACTTTTTATGTCATAATTATGATTTTTTATGTAAAAATTGTGATGTACCAAAGCATTTAAAAATAATGTTTCGTAAATGCATTCCATACTCACAACTATTTCTGCCATATAATGAAATTAGTATGCTATTCCGAGGAACTACATATCCCATGCTGCACTGGCCACCTGTCACGTGAGCCCAACAGTGAAACATGGCACCTGTCTAGCACTGCAGGAACTGAATCGCCGTTTGACAGAAAAACACCACAGGATTTTTTGGGTTTTACTGCTTATTGTATTCAACCATACGATGCAGAAAATCAAGTCTCTGATGTCCCGTCAGGTGGGTTATTTATTCTCTTACATCAGTCTACTTATTGATTTCATTGACGAGTCCGGAAGCATTTTAATAAGCTAGCCTGCTAGCTAAAATACAAATAAACAGAAAAAAACAGCTTATGTAAAGCTTATAGATCTGCACATTTCCTCGTAGTATCATAACGCATTCAATCAGTGCATTTGGAATCATAATTATATAACGAAAATAACTGAATGATTAATATAAAAAGCTAATATGAGCTCTTGGCCAGTAGCTTAAGATCTTTAGAGATGCTGCTAAGATGTACTTTATTGAGTTTAAAAGAATCAAATCAATAAACATACTTCCTTTTAAACCTGTCATATATAGACGTTTAGACCACAAACATATGTGCCGTTAAACATTTTTTGTCTTTGTGCAGTTTGGTCCCAGCATTGTCAGGTGGATTATTGCTCAATTGTATTGTCATTGCTAATGAGGATGATCATATTAGAGGTCTGCAGCATCTAAAACCCCCCGTAAATCGATGCCTAATATTTATAGATTACTGTTTATTTTCTTTGCCAGGGTCTGAAAAGCCCCCAGGAGAGTGTGGTTGACATGAGCCCTGTGGAGAGCTTCAGGAGCCCCAGCCAGGTCAGTTCATGTTCTCAAACCAAACCTGCACTGTTTCTGCATTAAGCCTCACATTTGTGAACAGATTTTGTTCTGTCAAAAAAATAAAATAAAATCACAGCAGCCCGTCTCATCATTCACTGAGGAAGCTTATCAAATAATGAGTGCTGTAAAATGTCTTTACCGACTAGATGAACCAATCCCCGTTGTATATTATAGCCTATATCTGGGTTACAACGCTCTCCTCAAGACCATATCTGATAACTTCAGTGAATTCTGTCCTGTGCGCTGCAGGCTGCTTCATAGTCTAGTGTTTTTCTTGTACTCAGATGGCTGTGTGTGGTTCTATCCTCCTGGGTATTAAAGGGGTCCTTGATAATGATTTCACTTTTTTTAAACTTTAGTTAGTGTGAAATGTTGCTGTTTGAGCATAAACAACATCTGCAAAGTTACGAAGCTCAAAGTTCAATGCAAAGAGAGAGATTTTCTTTTACAGAAATCAATTTTTAAAGGGGACATATCATGAAAATCTGACGTTTTCCATGTTTAAGTGCTATAATCAGGTCCCCGGTGCAGCTACCAACCCAGAAAATGTGAAAAAGGACAACCCAGTAACTTTGTTTTGGTAAGCCTTTTTCTGCAAGCATCTGAAAAAAGGAGCCGTTCCGATTTCTCTCCCCTTCTGATGGAAATCACGATTTTATATAGACAACTAAGCAAAATTAAAAATAAAAATGTTAATTGCTGTCTATTTAAGTTTATTTAATTTGAATTAATTCGTTTTTTTTTTTTTTAAATCCGTCTGTATGGATGATTCAATGACTCACTCTTAAAGACTTCACTTGTTTCTTCACTGGATGAATCAGCATTTTTGAATGAATCTCTTGAATGAATGATTCAATGCCAAATACACTTTTTTTTTTTTAATTGTCACATGTCGCCACCTACTGGTGTAACAATGTAATGCAATCTTTATTTGACACAAGTTACTTTCAAAAGGTGATTTACGCTACTGTAGACGTCAGTGTTTATATCTGAACTATAAACTTTTATCCTAATATTTCTGTGATCATTTGAATTATTGTAAGACAGAAATAATGATACTGTGTGTTTAAAAAGACTGTTTGTGAAGCTGTTTCATATTTATACATGACAACTGCTCTCTCTGGCTCAGCAGCAGCACCAATGCAGATTTGAATGTTCACTGTGATTGTACTTGTCAAAGATTTAATAGACAGGTGAAACGTGGTCATTTAGGAATAAGATGGGTGTTTGAATCGAGATTGAATCAATCTTTTAACAATTAATCATGCAGCTCTAGAAGAGAGTATAAAAAAAGTTACTCCGACTGAGCTTTAGTGTAGCAGTGCCACAAAGTTGTATTATGACCTTCATTCAGTGAGATAAATGGAAGTTGGGCATGGTCCAGTGCACTGATTCTAGCACTACCTCACAGGTCCATTAAATCAGTTGGCCCTTTCAGAAGTTCTGGCTGTAGGTTTCAAAGGTTATTTTTAGCACTCTCAACCACATCTCTGGTATCTTTTGCTAAGACTTTTTACTTTTATTGTAGTCCCTAGTTATTGGCTATACCAAATCAAACAGACTCATTCCTACCAGTGTGAGAAAGTGTTTGATCATTGAAGCGAACAGTTTGTCCATAGCATGTAGAGGAAAATGATGGATTAGGCTTCTCAGATAGCCACCAAGCGATTCTGTGCCGTTAATGAGCGTTGTGTGTAGGAGAAATAGAACTTGAAAGTTGGTCTTTATTGTCCCAAGATTATCAGTTTCTTTAAAGTGGAACTTCTAGGGGAGCATGCTGCTTTTTAACAGTTTGTTTTAATGAGAAAACAATTTATTTTCCTCATTATTTTTCTGGACACATCAAGAAAGATTTTCTTCTTCAGTATTTCCAATTTTTATTTGCCAACATTTTTACTAAGCCCCACAACAAATATGGGTAAAATGTTATTTATTTAGTTATTAAACCATGTATCTGTTTGATTTGTTATAGTCTGTAAAACTATAGACTGTAAAAAACATTCTTGCGTCGATGATGTCATTTGTTGCCCGAGTCTGCAAACTTATTGGATAAACAAACACTCAGACATATACAGTGGGGAGAACAAGTATTTGATACACTGCCGATTTTGCAGGTTTTCCTACTTACAAAGCATGTAGAGGTCTGTAATTTTTATCATAGGTACACTTCAACTGTGAGTGACGGAATCTAAAATCAAAAATCCAGAAAATCACATTGTATGATTTTTAAATAATTAATTTGCATTTTATTGCATGACATAAGTATTTGATCACCTACCAACCAGTAAGAATTCCGGCTCTCACAGACCTGTTAGTTTTTCTTTAAGAAGCCCTCCTGTTCTCCACTCATTACCTGTATTAACTGCACCTGTTTGAACTCGTTACCTGTATAAAAGACACCTGTCCACACACTCAATCAAACAGACTCCAACCTCTCCACAATGGCCAGAGACCAGAGAGCTGTGTAAGGACATCAGGGATAAAATTGTAGACCTGCACAAGGCTGGGATGGGCTACAGGACAATAGGCAAGCAGCTTGGTGAGAAGGCAACAACTGTTGGCGCAATTATTAGAAAATGGAAGAAGTTCAAGGTGACGGTCAATCTCCCTCGGTCTCACCTTGTGGGGCATCAATGATCATGAGGAAGGTGAGGGATCAGCCCAGAACTACACGGCAGGACCCGGTCAATGACCTGAAGAGAGCTGGGACCACAGTCTCAAAGAAAACCATTAGTAACACACTACGGCATCATGGATTAAAATCCTGTAGCGCACGCAAGGTCCCCCTGCTCAAGCCAGCGCATGCCCATGCCCGTCTGAAGTTTGCCAATGACCATCTGGATGATCCAGAGGAGGAATGGGAGAAGGTCATGTGGTCTGATGAGATAAAAATAGAGCTTTTTGGTCTAAACTCCACTCGCCGTGTTTGGAGGAAGAAGGATGAGTACAACCCCAAGAACACCATCCCAACCGTGAAGCATGGAGGTGGAAACATCATTCTTTGGGGATGCTTTTCTGCAAAGGGGACAGGACGACTGCACCGTATTGCGGGGAGGATGGATGGGGCCATGTATCGCGAGATCTTGGCCAACAACCTCCTTCCCTCAGTAAGAGCATTGAAGATGGGCCGTGGCTGGGTCTTCCAGCATGACAACGACCCGAAACACACAGCCAGGGCAACTAAGGAGTGGCTCCGTAAGAAGCATCTCAAGGTCCTGGAGTGGCCTAGCCAGTCTCCAGACCTGAACCCAATAGAAAATCTTTGGAGGGAGCTGAAAGTCCGTATTGCCCAGCGACAGCCCGAAACCTGAAGGATCTGGAGAAGGTCTGTATGGAGGAGTGGGCCAAAATCCCTGCTGCATTGTGTGCAAACCTGGTCAAGAACTACAGGAAACATATGATCTCTGTAATTGCAAACAAAGGTTTCTGTACCAAATATTAAGTTCTGCTTTTCTGATGTATCAAATACTTATGTCATGCAATAAAATGCAAATTAATTACTTAAAAATCATACAATATGATTTTCTGGATTTTTGTTTTAGATTCCGTCACTCACAGTTGAAGAGTACCTATGATAAAAATTACAGACTTCTACATGCTTTGTAAGTGGGCAAACCTGCAAAATCGGCAGTGTATCAAATACTTGTTCTCCTCACTGTACCAGCGTGATACGAGCTACCTAAAATGACAAACTGTCTTTGGAAAAAAATAATTTGAAGTGTAATTTAATTTTTTAGCTCGATGACATGGAGAGGGCGGGGTTTATGGTCTATACTGCAGCCAGCCACCAGGAGGCGATCGAAAAGCTTTGGCTTCACTTTTCAGAACGTGTGCTAATGTTGAAACACACAGCATTATTCAATGTTTTGATGTAATTTCCACTGAAACAGGAAGACAGGGTGGGACATATCGAACAGCCCCTCCCCTTTTTTAAAATAGCCAATAGCGTCTTGTTTATATCACAGCTCGGCCAGAGCCGTTGAGCTCGGTAAAGCCACAGTTTCCTCCTAATCTCCTCCATATTGCTAAAATATAGCATTCTGTGCAGAATTCAGATGGGTCTGATATGTTTTCTGGTCTGCGCTGACTCACGCATATGATCCGCTCTGTGCTATCGTGTCTCTCGACCGGAGCTGAGGCAGTTCACATGACACTAACGTGAAACCACTATGTGCCATTCACCATGTCGAAAATAGTAAATGTGAACAAGTGACCAGTTTCAGATGCAGCTTCAGTGTCTATTTGTAATGTAGGGGGCGGGACGCTTCAGATTCTAGAGAGCATTTGATTGGACAGAAAATCTGATGAGAAGCTGAAGTGCGGAGTGATGTCATCAAAATCATTGATCCATATTGGCGGAAGTAAAAGAGACTGTAAGTTTTAAATGCTTATATCTTCTAAATGTGAATTTTGTCATTGTTTTGGAGCACACTAGCTTATAGATAACAGTAAGGCTAACATATTAATACTAAAAGCCAAAAAACTTCCATTTTGATTTCATGTGGACTTTAGCAAATGAAACCGCAAAGTGTTACCGTCACTTTTATATTGTGATTTTAAAACTGTTATTTTGGGATTCCTAAAAATATATCTGGTTAACTGGCCTATATTTTATTTTCTCACCAAAAGGCCAACTTAGCGTTTGGTAAATGTTCATTTTGGGCCTTGTGTGCCTGACACGTGCTCTGTCATTTCCCCTGTATGGCTTTGTGGTTTACACTGAAGAAGTTTTGCAGTTTTTACTTATGTCATGTAACAATATTAAATATGGTAAAATGTGCTTTGGAATGTTTTGCTTGGGTAGAACCATTGAAAGGACCCCCTGTCTCTCTCTCGTGTCCTCTAGATGGCACTATAATCACATAATTAAGACATCAGGCAGTCTTGAATGCCTCTTGATGAATTGCTGTGAAAAATAATGGACATTTATACAGGTTATTTACGTCATTTGTCTAATATCGTCATCACCTTCATCATATTAGGCAGAAAATATTGTAATGTGCGAAATATTATTCATAAGATGATTCATTCTCAAGCGTTGGAGTGCTTTGAAGTTAAAACCACATCTGAATTCATAACCAGCAACTAACTTTCTCTCCCATATCCTGAATTTATCCATATTTTTAATGGAGTCTGATATTTGTAAAGATGTCAGTAATGAAAGCTGGAGCAGGTAAAGAGTGTTCTGACAAAGCTTGCATCTTGCAGCAGCTGTCCGTCTTTTTCCTCTCATCTCGGTCCATGTGAACAAATGCTTATTGTTATTTGTAATACGCCTCTAAATCACACTCTCACCTGCGTTTGATCAGCATCATTCAATAACCCTTCAGTTCACTCATCCTAAGCTTTGATTGCTGTATAGCACGTCAAATCACACTTTTATGTGCAAATAGACTCGTGTTCGTCTTCGTCTGCGCACAGGGAATAAAAGGACGAGAGGTGTTAATTTTGGTAAACATTGTCAGTCTACATGGGATGGAAAGATAATTGAACAAAGTCTTGGCGACCATTTTAATTAGTGTGGCAGAGTTTTTGTTTTATTTTCCAAGTGACCGTTTGGGGGGAAACTGATTGATGTTTTGAGTCTCATCCAATCGGATCGTAAACTTTATTCCCACCTGATTTGTCACTATACTTTTTTTCAGTGGGAAAGTAGACCTCTTTTTCTTTTTTTGTTACACTAATACTAGAGTTAGGGGTGGGCGATATACTGGTAGACACAATTAAATGGTAGAAATTTGTGCCGCCTCGAAAGCTTATCGTTTGATTGCAATTTAAGCCTTGCGGTTAAAACGTGATTTTAACCGTTCAAGCGCAATAAGCAGCCAAAGAGGATTCATTTTAGTATATGAGAGGCTGTTTTTGACAAAGACTTTATACACTCACCTAAAGGATTATTAGGAACACCTGTTCAATTTCTCATTAATGCAATTATCTAATCAACCAATCACATGGCAGTTGCTTCAATGCATTTAGGGCTGTGGTCCTGGTCAAGACAATCTCCTGAACTCCAAACTGAATGTCAGAATGGGAAAGAAAGGTGATTTAAGCAATTTTGAGCATGGCATGGTTGTTGGTGCCAGACGGGCCGGTCTGAGTATTTCACAATCTGCTCAGTTACTGGGATTTTCACGCACAACCATTTCTAGAGTTTACAAAGAATGGTGTGAAAAGGGAAAAACATCCAGTATGCGGCAGTCCTGTGGGCGAAAATGCCTTGTTGATGCTAGAGGTCAGAGGAGAATGGGCCGACTGATTCAAGCTGATAGAAGAGCAACTTTGACTGAAATAACCACTCGTTACAACCGAGGTATGCAGCAAAGCATTTGTGAAGCCACAACACGCACAACCTTGAGGCGGATGGGCTACAACAGCAGAAGACCCCACCGGGTACCACTCATCTCCACTACAAATAGGAAAAAGAGGCTACAATTTGCACGAGCTCACCAAAATTGGACAGTTGAAGACTGGAAAAATGTTGCCTGGTCTGATGAGTCTCGATTTCTGTTGAGACATTCAGATGGTAGAGTCAGAATTTGGCGTAAACAGAATGAGAACATGGATCCATCATGCCTTGTTACCACTGTGCAGGCTGGTGGTGGTGGTGTAATGGTGTGGGGGATGTTTTCTTGGCACACTTTAGGCCCCTTAGTGCCAATTGGGCATCGTTTAAATGCCACGGCCTACCTGAGCATTGTTTCTGACCATGTCCATCCCTTTATGACCACCATGTACCCATCCTCTGATGGCTACTTCCAGCAGGATAATGCACCATGTCACAAAGCTCGAATCATTTCAAATTGGTTTCTTGAACATGACAATGAGTTCACTGTACTAAAATGGCCCCCACAGTCACCAGATCTCAACCCAATAGAGCATCTTTGGGATGTGGTGGAACGGGAGCTTCGTGCCCTGGATGTGCATCCCACAAATCTCCATCAACTGCAAGATGCTATCCTATCAATATGGGCCAACATTTCTAAAGAATGCTTTCAGCACCTTGTTGAATCAATGCCACGTAGAATTAAGGCAGTTCTGAAGGCGAAAGGGGGTCAAACACAGTATTAGTATGGTGTTCCTAATAATCCTTTAGGTGAGTGTATATAGAACGACGGTGCACTCCGATTACTTACGAATGGGAGAAAGTGCAATGCTCAATATGGCAAATAAGCCCCGCCTTCTAAATGAATAAGCCAATCGTTGATTAAAGTCATCACGTCACTGCTGCTGCCGTTAGAAGCTCCAGTTGCTATAGAAACAGGCAGTGTTCTGAGACGCGTGTTTAGGACAGCTCATGCGCGTTAGCTTTGTCCAGGCTGAAAAATGCAGTTTTTTTTTTTTTTTTTGTGAGATTTGAGCGTTTAAGAAACCAAATTTATTAGACAGTTGTTGTCAGATTTCATTGGTGATTTCAAATATGAAATTTAATCATAAGCTTGGCGAACAGTTTTGGAGAATTTCCCCATTCAAAGAAATAGGAGCTGCACTTGCATGCCTGAGAGGCGTTTCAAAGATGGCTGCCGAGTGAAATGACTTGTCTTAAAGGGAATTTGGTTTTTGAGCGCACGCACCTGAAATATGCATACATATAACATTTAGGGCCCTATCATACACCCGGCGCAATGCGACGCCAGGCGCGACGCAAGTGTTTTTTTGCTAGTTTCAGCCTGATGCAGTTATCATTTTCACATCCAGCGTCACATTGTTTAAATAGCAAACGCACTCTCGCCCATCTGTTCGCCCATGGGCGTGCTGGTCTGAAAACGAGGTGTGTTCAGGCACGTTGTTGGTGCGTTGTTTTTTTGAGGCAACTGAAAACAACTGCGCCATTGACCAACAAAACCGTTGAAAAAGCGTTCAGTCTTTCTGCTCGCAAATTCCACCATGTAAAAAAGGTTTATGTTTAGATATTCTAAAATAATTATTCTAATAATAAAACATGACTCTTTTTCAAAGTTTAGCTTTTTTTTTTGTACTGAAGTATCATTTTTTTTTTTTTTTTTGCAATTATGACGCATTATTACAGTCAAACCTGTGTAGTGTAGTGTTAGATATGTGTTTTAGGTGTGTTATATGTGTATGTTGTGTGTGTTTGCATTTGTTCTCCATCGTGGATGTTGTGGTGTCACTCCATCATTTCTGTTTGTGCTCTGCATTGTAGCTGATTTATTTTTGACAAATTATGTAACAGAGAGCAACTTATGGCAGCCCAGTTTTCATTTCTTATTAGAGTGATTTTGTGGAGTACGGTGGGGGTGGTGTGTGTGTGTGTGTGTGTGTGTGTGTGTGTTTACTATCAGGGATGTGTTGTGGTATCGCCCCTCGTCATTTGGGGTCAAAAAAAGACCGTTTTGTTCTATTGTAGTTTTTTTGTTTCGTGTGCTTGTAATTATTTTCTTTGTTTTATCACTGACTTATTCAGTGAGCTAGAGTTTATTTTTTTTTTTACTTATGTTAGTTAGGCTAGTATTAGTTTTTTACGTGATTTTGAAATGTGATGATGTTTATCATAACTTTATTTAAAGCAAAAATAACGACATTGTGTTATATTGTTATCGTGAAATAAAATTATTCATATTGTGATAAGATTTTGGTCATATCGCCCACCCCTAACTGGAGTTGCTCTTGCACATCTTTGGTTTTTAGTAAAGAAAACCAGTTTGAACAAAGTTCTGTTTTATAGAAAGACCCATTTAAAAAAAGTTTGTGAAACCATTTTTTTGGAACCAATTATGGTCTTTCACCTTTTAGCCTTTCAGGATGTTATGCAGCTTTTAATAGTTTTTAGTAAATCAGTTAATCAAATTTGTCCTAGAAAGATGACATTTTCTAAGATTTAGCCCCTTGCATGCACCGTTCTTCAACCCCCTGGGAATTTTCTCTCCCACAGATTGGATGTTTTCCTGTCAAGCAGGAGGATACGCTTTCACATGCCCCCCCCCCACACACTAAGAATATATTAATATATGTATTCCCCTGGGGGGGGCTGTTATTTTCTACTAAAACGCTTCAAAACCACTACAGCACTTTCTTAAACACCTGAAACTAATGGTTTGCTAAAGTTGTGATATATGTGCAAAGTATTCTATACTAAACTGTACAGTAGCTTAGAGATGTAGCTTAGTAGCTTTTTTACTAAAGCAGAATACTGCAAAAGTAATTAACAAATTCTTAAAGTTCCAATGAAATCAAAATGGAAGTTTTTTGGCTTTTAGTATGAATATGTTAGTCTAAATGTAATCTATAAGCTAGTGTGCTCCAAAACAGTGACACAATTTGCATTTAGAAGATATAAGCATTCAAAACTTAAGTCTCTCACTTCTGCCAATATGGATCAATGATTTTGATGACATCACTCTGCACTTCAGCTTCTCTGTTCAGCTTGTCTGGTTTCATGTTAGTGTCACGCGAACCGCAGCAGCTCCGGGCCAGAGACATGATAGCACAGAGTGGGTCATATGCATGAGTCGGCATAGGCCACAAAACGTATCGGACACATTTGAATTCTGCACAGAATGCTGATTTTAAAGCGATATAGAGGAGATAAAGGGTTAGTTCACCCAAAAATGAAAATTAGCCCATGATTTACTCACCCTCAAGCCATCCTAGGTGTATATGACATTCTTCTTTCAGACGAATAAAATCTGAGTTATATTAAAAATGTTCTGGCTCTTCAAAGCTTTATAATGGCAGTGACTGTTGGGTCATTTTTGAAGTCCATAAGTGCATCTATCCATCATATAACTGCTCCACACGGCTCGGGGAGTTAATAATGGCCTTCTGTAGCGAAGTGGCGCATTTGTGTAAGAAAAATATCCATATTTAAAACTTTATAGAATGAAATAACTAGCTTCCGGCAGTCAGCGGTACGCAAGACGACTTTACGGCGAAAGAGTAACCCTTGATGCGATGTAATAGGAGCATCGCAAGCTTTGACGCCTCTCGCGGATAGTGCTGGGCAACAAACTCAACCCCTCTTCTCTTATATCGAAATCCTCCACCATTTCTCTTTAAAAATTCTCGTTTTAGACTTCTAATTCATAACCGGTGTTTTGTTTTACTCTATTCTCTGCGCTTCTGCGTTCGTCAATACGCATGCGTCAAGGGTCAAGGGTTACTCTTTCACCGTAACTTTTTACTCTTTCACTTGTGTACGGCTGACTGCCGGAAGCTAGCTATTTTAGTCTATAAAGTTTTAAATATGGATATTTTTCTTATACAAATGCATCACTTCGCTTCAGAAGGCCTTTATTAACTCCCCCGAGCCGTGTGGAGTAGTTATATGATGGAAAGATGCACTTTTATGGACTTCAAAAATTACTCAACAGTCACTGCCATTATAAAGCTTTGAAGAGCCAGGACATTTTTAATATAACTCTGATTTTATTCGTCTGAAAGAAGAATGTCATATACACCTAGGATGGCTTGAGGGTGAGTAAATCATGGTCTAATTTTCATTTTTTGGTGAACTATCCCTTAAGGAGGAGAAACGGTTAGAGATTAGGAGGAAACTGTGGCTTTACCAAGATCAACGGCTCTGGCCGAGCTGTGATATAAACAAGACGCTATTGGCTATTTTAAAAAAGGGGAGGGGCTGTTCGATATGTCCCGCCCTGTCTTCCTGTTTCAGTGGAAATTACATCAAAACACTGAATAATGCTGTGTGTTTCAAGGCACTTCAGTGGGCCTTTAAGAGCCAAAAATGATTAAAGTCCCCCTGTAGTCAATAATTGTATCCCTTAAAACTCCTCTTTGATCACCAAAATTACATATTTAAACGTTTTTTCCTTGAAGAAAAATTCTTCATGCCTTAAAATAACTTGAATGTAACTCTACACCCTTGCCTCATTTAGTATACACGGATCTATGAATATGCAAATTAGCCCCGCCTCCACTCACTCAAACCAGCTCAGAGACCCACTCTTTGACGTGATTGGTTACAGGTAGTTTGTGACGTCAGAAACACCAGTGATTTTCAAACCGCATTTTTGAGACTGTCTTTGGTTCACTGCAGTTTTAAGTAGAAAATACTCAGCAATGGTGTTGACTTATGAATTTGCACATGGTTTGTCTTAAAGCAGGGGTCGGCAAGTAAGTTTGGCATCGGGCCAAAAAAATAAATGTTGCCACTAGATGGCGGGCCAGAACGTAGTCAAGGCATCATTTAAGAAATGAATTGATGAAAAATGCAACTAGAATAGCCTGTGACATACTGTTACAGTGTCTTTTGTAACTGGTAGTGAGCTGTTACTCTGTTAAAAAATGTGATTAAATTAATAAAGCAGTAGTGACACGTAACCTGGCAAGTATCTTCATTCACCAACTTGCAACACAGACCGCCTTGCTAAAACACACATATGTGGGAGATGCGGAATGGATAAAAATAACTCAAAAAAATAAAAAAGGACTTGAATAAGCCCATTAATGGCATGTTTGAGTCATGCTCTTAACGAACTATGTTTTATTTCCTCTTTCCATATTGTGAATAATAAATGTGTATTTTAATTTGCTTGTTACACAATGGAGCCTAACTTATTGTAATAATTATTTGACGTAGCCTACTTTTACACTCAGAATTATTCCTTGGCATCCTCACGTAATAAACTGCATTTTTTTTTTTTAATTGTTTGTGTGCTGGAGGTACGCTATTACGTCGCGTGCAGAGTGATGTTAACATTTAAGCTAGCCGGTGAGAGAAAATGGCACTATCAAAGAGTCTTAAAGAGGAAAGTCGACATCGAAAATATGGCATACAAAGAAGAATGGAAAGACAACTATGCGTTCATCCTACCTGGTTTTGTGAATGCAAAGCTGGTGCGTCTTATCTGCAACGAAGTTATAAGCAAACGTTTCGGTTCACTGTTCGTTTTTTCATACCACACATTTCATGACGGCTATTTTAGAGGCATGTCTAGCGATCCATTCCACAGACTCTTTTGAATGTCTTTCAGAACTTTTCTAATTAAAAGTTCTCAATTCATCCCAAATAAAACATTGCTGCAAAAAGTTCTCATACTTTTTTTGAAGGCAAAATCACTAAAGACAAATTGATAGTAAGTAACTGTTGCTGTAAACACTCGATGCTCGAACTCGGGTCTTTCCATATGGGAGTCGGACACTCTAACAAGGAGGCTAAAGGCTGCAACCTCTAGCGTCAGTCACTAGAGCGTGTCTTGACATCAGGGGGAGTGAGATTTACCTGCACAGCTCTCACTAGCTGGCCTCCGTTACACTATTATGACAGATCTATTTCAGAACCAGTCGCTATCAAAATAATCTGGCTGCGGGCGCGGGCCTGATATTATTGCTGGCGGGCCAATTTTGGAATATTGAAAACACCACATAGACATATAAACAACATTTAAAAACTTTTTTTTTTTAACCACAGGGGGACTTTAAAAAATGGCAAACGGGACAGACTTTGCTGTAGTTGTGTCCCAGAGTAATTCATCATTTCTTTTTAGTCATTGTGTTACTCCAAATATGTTACTACTACTATATGTTACTGTTACTACTAACATTTTAGTTTTTATTTTAATTTAGTTTTTTATTGATTTAACTTTTATTGATTGACTCAACACATTGTTTGATCTAATCATGTATTTAATTACATTTAATGGGTGTGGGGTAAAATTTGACCCACAGAAAAATGGAGGATGCATTTTCTTAGGTAAGTGGAAGGTTAAAATTTACTATTCATGGCAAGGTAAACCGTCTGGGTGGAGGACAAGTCCAAAATAATAGAAATTATAAGGCAATTCACGTTTTAACACATTTTTGAAGAGCCAAAATAAATTATGGGGATACAATGCAAGTGTTTAAAGCTCCTTTTAAATTTGATCAATTTCTTTAAATGGAAATAAAAATGGGTTCTTAATTTCTGTAAGGGACAGAAAAGTTCCCCTAATTAAGTGACCCTCTGCTGAAAGTTAATTTTGTCATTGTTTACGAATATACTTGAAAATCTATAGATGACCTCAAAGATAATAGGCTTGGACTCAAAGTTGCAAAAGTCCAGGTTTGATTTCAAAGTGTTTTTAAGGCTTAATGGTAACCAGTGAGCCCAGTGATTTTGTCTTTTGTTCTTGCTGTGCGTGTACCAGTGGAGTGACTCATACCACCCCACCCCTGTGGATGCTAATGCTGATGCCGTCCCTCACTCAGTTCACCCACGCTCCCTCACAGCGCTGCCTACATCAGCCTGCATCGCGCACACGCCGCATCGTGTGTCTT
The DNA here is from genome assembly GCA_039654105.1 of Coreius guichenoti. Lineage (NCBI taxonomy): Eukaryota > Metazoa > Chordata > Actinopteri > Cypriniformes > Gobionidae > Coreius > Coreius guichenoti. Next base: position 34,576,409 of record CM077184.1, read on the forward strand.
TGAGGAGATTAAAGGCTTTCAGGCCAAATCATTCCTCAGCTTCTATCTCAATGACATCGAATTGCAGTCTTTATAGGAAGATCCTTTATATATTACCAAGTGTCCAACTCTGGTCTCTTTCAGTAGTGTCAAACATGAATAAGTGGTTCATTGATGTGGATCGCTTTATGTGAATTTGGCTGACGGCTGTAATTAAAGGGTTTTTAAGCGTTGCCTCAGCGTCTGCATAGCTCAGTAAGTTTATCTGGTCGTAGAGCTGTTTTAACCACATTGCATCACGTCTTGTGAATCATGCGTAATGAGTCTCTCAGCATCTCTCTTCAAAGAAAAGAGGACGACTTCAAGCTGTTTTGAGTGAAATTGATGTTCCTGAGCTGATCCTCATTAAGGTTCATGAAGGGTGTTCCTCAGGGATGGGTGCTAAGACCACTTAATCTTTGCTCTCAGCTTGGCTATAAGTCAGTCGTGAGAAATAATCAATGTTCAGACCCCGTTTTTAGGTGCGAGGCAAGCTTCCCCACGATGGTGTCCCAGAAGCAGTGATATTTCCCTGCCGATTCTCATTTCTCTTTCTCTCCCTACAGGAAGAGCTGAGGGAACTGAGGGAGCAGCCCACTGATCCACTGGCAGAACAGGAAATCATTGACAGCATAGAGGAAGTGTACTTCTCCTGTGACTCCTTTGACATGGTGCAATATGAGCTTGAGGTGTGAGAAATTCATAATGTTTCCATATGTCTACATACCACTTGCAGAATCTGTAAGATGTTTAGCATTTGAAAAATAGAGAGATAGTAAGAAATTAATATTATAAATAAAATACACACACACACACACACGTGACCCTGGAACACAAAACCAGTCATAAGTCGCATGGGTATATTTGTGGCAATAGCCAACAGTACATTATATGGGTCAAAATTATCGATTTTTCTTTTATGCCAAAAATCATTAGGGTATTGAGTAAAGATCATGTTCCATGAAGATATTTTGTAAATTTCCTACCGTAAATGTCAAAAATTTATTATTATTAGTATTATGCATTGCTAAGGACTATATTTGGACAACTTTAACTTTTTTTTTGCACCCTCAGATTCCAGTTTTTTAAATAGTTGTATCTCTGCCAAATATTTTATTTATATATATATATATAATATAAAATTATATTATATTATATTATATTACACACACACGCACAGTGGGGAGAACAAGTATTTGATACACTGCCGATTTTGCAGGTTTGCCCACTTACAAAGCATGTAAAAGTCTGTCATTTTTATCATAGGTACTCTTCAACTGTGAGAGACGGAATCTAAAACAAAAATCCAGAAAATCACATTGTATGATTTTTAAGTAATTAATTTGCATTTTATTGCATGACATAAGTATTTGATACATCAGAAAAGCAGAACTTAATATTTGGTACAGAAACCTTTGTTTGCAATTACAGAGATCATACGTTTCCTGTAGTTCTTGACCAGGTTTGCACACACTGCAGCAGGGATTTTGGCCCACTCCTCCATACAGACCTTCTCCAGATCCTTCAGGTTTCGGGGCTGTCGCTGGGCAATACGGACTTTCAGCTCCCTCCAAAGATTTTCTATTGGGTTCAGGTCTGGAGACTTGCTAGGCCACTCCAGGACCTTGAGATGCTTCTTACGGAGCCACTCCTTAGTTGCCCTGGCTGTGTGTTTCGGGTCGTTGTCATGCTGGAAGACCCAGCCACGACCCATCTTCAACGCTCTTACTGAGGGAAGGAGGTTGTTGGCCAAGATCTCGCGATACATGGCCCCATCCATCCTCCCCTCAATACGGTGCAGTCGTCCTGTCCCCTTTGCAGAAAAGCATCCCCAAAGAATGATGTTTCCACCTCCATGCTTCACGGTTGGGATGGTGTTCTTGGGGTTGTATTCATCCTTCTTCTTCCTCCAAACACGGCGAGTGGAGTTTAGACCAAAAAGCTCTATTTTTGTCTCATCAGACCACATGACCTTCTCCCATTCCTCCTCTGGATCATCCAGATGGTTATTGGCAAACTTCAGACGGGCCTGGACATGCGCTGGCTTGAGCAGGGGGACCTTGCGTGCGCTGCAGGATTTTAATCCATGACGGCGTAGTGTGTTACTAATGGTTTTCTTTGAGACTGTGGTCCCAGCTCTCTTCAGGTCATTGACCAGGTCCTGCCGTGTAGTTCTGGGCTGATCCCTCACCTTCCTCATGATCATTGATGCCCCACAAGGTGAGATCTTGCATGGTGCCCCAGACCCAGGGAGATTGACCGTCATCTTGAACTTCTTCCATTTTCTAATAATTGCGCCAACAGTTGTTGCCTTCTCACCAAGCTGCTTGCCTATTGTCCTGTAGCCCATCCCAGCCTTGTGCAGGTCTACAATTTTATCCCTGATGTCCTTACACAGCTCTCTGGTCTTGGCCATTGTGGAGAGGTTGGAGTCTGTTTGATTGAGTGTGTGAACAGGTGTCTTTTATACAGGTAACAAGTTCAAACAGGTGCAGTTAATACAGGTAATGAGTGGAGAACAGGAGGGCTTCTTAAAGAAAAACTAACAGGTCTGTGAGAGCCGGAATTCTTACTGGTTGGTAGGTGATCAAATACTTATGTCATGCAATAAAATGCAAATTATTATTTAAAAATACATACAATGTGATTTTCTGGATTTTTGTTTTAGATTCCGTCACTCACAGTTGAAGAGTACCTATGATAAAACACACACATTTATTTTATATAGTATTTTACGTTTAAGTGTTAGTATTTATATATTTATGAAATAGAATCTTTTGTAACATTATAAATGTCTTTTAATGTCACTTTTGATCAAATTAATGTATCCTTGCTAAATAAAAGTATTAATTTCTTTCAAAAAACAAAATTCTTACTGATCCCAAACTATTGAACGGTAGTGTATAATTATAATTATAATTATAATAAATGTTTCTTGAGCAGCAAATCATCATATTAGAATGATTTCTGAAGGATCATGTGACACTGAAAACTGGGTTAATGATGCTGAAAATTCAGCTTTGGTCACAGGAATAAATTACATTTTATAATATATTCAAATAAAAAACGGTTATTTTGTATTTTTAAACAAATAAATGCAGCCTTGGTGAGCATAAGAGGCTTCTTTTAAAAACATTAAAACATTTTACTGATCCCAAACTTTTTAAAGGCAGTATATATAATTTATTTTATGTATTATTTCATGTTTAAGTGTTAGTATTTGTATTTTGAGATTTTTGTGTTGTGTATGAGTCCTATATTGCAGAGCATGCTGGGAAACCAAAGACTTTAAAGGGCCTGGAGGATTTTTTTTATTTTTATGAACAGTGGACAGCTTTACCTGTATCTGCAATGTTTTGTATTTTGTATGATTTTTCAAACCAAAATAATATAAAATTCTGATTATGAATTGAGTAAAAATGTCAATGCATCAGTGAATCAGACACCCCAGCACTGCTGTCCACTGTCCACTGTACAGTGTATGTTCTCGTACTTCTTCTGGTTCTTCTCTGACCGAGCAACTGAGCATCAGGGCACAGGGTCCGTGCAGACAGCCAGGTTACAGCCCATCCCAGTTGATGGATTATTCACATACTACGAAATCTCATTAGATTTGGTGGTGCATTTCAAAAGCTGCATGGAATGAGAATTATAGACTATATTCCTTATAGAGGAAAGTAACTACTTTCGAGTCCAAACATTTGGGTTTTTGTTGTTTCTCTGTTTGGGGATGGGGCTTTAGGTGTTATTTGTTTATTCCTCTATAATAAAGTTGGGCTGCGTCAGCTTTTTTAATCAAAGTAAAAGTTTGTTTGCGCTGTTCAGCTGCTGTTGTTTATTGAGCTCTTAAGAACTGGAGATGATGCCGGCGTCTGTGTGAGTGATATATGCCATCATGTTCAAACTCAAGAATTTACATATAGTACCATCAGAATAAAAGACATTCTCAGATTTCAGATGTTTCTCTATTTGTGTATTCTTGCCCAACAGAAACTCCCTCCAGACCTGAACCTTCTGGAGCTTGAGGAGTACAGAGATAAGCTGAAGAGACAACAAGCAGCTGTAAGTATCGCATTCAGAGAAATCTTTTAAGAAATGGTCAGCTCTCTCAGAGGCTGCTTGCAGTGACACATGCTGTATGATATCACGGCTACTTTTGCATCATAACTGATACGGTTTTATCTGTGGGTCATAGATAAATAAAAATGTTTCACTTGAGTTCAAAACTTCAGATCAAGTCACAGCTTAGTTTCCTCTCATTAAAGTTGATTGTAAGTATATATTGACATTATTAAGAAGCAAAACATAATTGGAATCTTTATCTTATTTTATAACTTTATTTTATTTTACTTTTATCTGATAAATTCTTTTTATTTTTTTTTTTATTTTTATTTATTTATTTTTTTTTATAATTATTATCTCAAACTGATCAGACTAAAATCAATACATTAAATCCGTTTTTGATCAAACTTTTTAGCACAAATTTTAAAGAACATAATAATGGAATTAATTTTAAAGATAAATTAATAACTTTTTCAATGTGGTGGGGAAATCATACTTTTTTAAACACTTTTTATACTGTCAAACTTCGAGTTTTTAATATCGAAAGGAATGACGTTAATTTTTGTACAAATATTTAATTACTTTTATTTTTTTGTTATGTTAGACTTTGTACTAATAAATTACTTTAAAAAAATAAATAAATCACTGTAAATATATTATAAATTGTATGCTAGATGAAAGGGGTAAATTTAAGTAATAATAACAGCAATAATAATAAAATATAAATATAATAATAAATATAATAATAAAACAATTTGCAACAATATTGAGTCAAACCGTTCCATTTAATTTTTTTTAAACGTTAGGTTATAAAATTATGACTTTTGTTGGATTTCTTGTATATTTAATGTTTTCCATGCCCAAAGGAATTATTAATCTCTTATTATTTATACTGGACTAATGGCTGCTTTGCAATCACAGGAATAAATGAATGAATGAATAACCATTTTAATATTTTAAAATCTATTAAAATAGAAATCAGTTCTTTTAAATTGAATTACATTTTTTGAACATTTAGATATTTGATGAATATATATTGGGAATTTTTATTTTTATTTTTTAATTGTTCAGTGAATTATAATTAATTATTATTAATCCCATATTTTGACCCATTTCAGAGCTCCTATATCTTCCTGCTGCAAACATTGTTTTTTTTTAGTGTGTTTACCAATTCTTGGTGCATGGTGTAGCGTGCTTGTGAAAGCGCGAGTACATTCTGTCTTGAACCGGGGTGATCTTCAGTTCACTGCAGCCTTAGAAACAAATTTTTAAAGAGGAATGTCACCCTCTGTCTTTGTTGTTTCTTGCTTAAGATTCTTGCTTACGCACAGCTGTCCTATCGGCCCAGTGCAGGGTGAAAGATGCGGCCCCCGGGATCCTTGGGGGTACCCGATGACTCAGTCTGACGCTATCTGTTGTGGTCTGCCACCAGTAGACCGTTCGCTGGCAACGCAGCGGCCCTGAGGTCACCACAGGGGCCCTGTCCCCAAACGCTGATCCCGTGTCATGACAGACAGCTGCAGGCATCAGAGGATGAGCTCTGTGTGAGGCCAACTTCCCGCTGAATGCCATTACTTCTCGCTCTGCACGCTCACGTGGCGTGGTATTTTAATCATGATTTACACAAGCTCCTCCAGTGTCATTTACATAAGAGTATGTGGCATTATTGACAGTAATGATGCGTTTTCTCCCTCGGCTTAAGTAAAATGATTTTGGAGATGGTTTTCTCTGGAGTGCCCATATGCGCAGTCTCTGAATGTGTTGTTGGCAGATGTAGGTTATTGTGGATGCGATGGGTCAGTGGGAGAGAAATCCATCTGGTCTATTGGAGGTGGCAGCCTATTCTTCTGCTAACATGCAGCTCTGACACTTCTTTGGCAGGAACTCATCACTGAGCTAATTGCTTGTCTGCAGTGCAAGTGTGTTTCAGAATAAGCCTGTCTTTTCCCTTCGCGTTTCTGTATCTTTTTTGGGGAGCAGGAAGAAGTTTTCAGTGCTGATAACATTCTCAGCAGGGTGATTTTAGTCTTTTTCCAAGATTTGGAAACACCTACTCATTCTTTACTACTACAGGTTTTACAATCATTTTAAGTCATTGAAATGATGAAATTGTATTACAAATGGAGGCAACAATAAAGGTTAAATCAAAACTTTCTTCTTAAAGGATACGTGTCCAGAGAACTGTACTGTACTATCCTGTCCAAGTTATTCATAAAAAAAATTCATATTAAAAAAATTGACAGTAAAGATATTTTGTTAGAAAATTGACTTTGTGACAAAATTCTTGTAATTCGGACTCTTTTTCTCAGAATTGCGTGATATAAACTTGCAATTGCAAAAAAAAAAATTGCGAGATAAGTCGCAATTATCTTTTAAATTGTTTTGTTTCGTGGCGAAAACAAGCTTCCATAGTTTTCAACATTGATACTTAGAAGAAATGTTTCGTAAACAGAAAATCATCATATGTGACCCTGGACCACAAAACCAGTCATAAGGGTCAATTTTTTTTAAATTGAGATTTATACATCATCTGAAAGCTGAATAAATAAGCTTTCCATTGATGTATGGTTTGTTAGGATAGGACAATATTACAACTATTTGAATTTTGAAATTTGCAAAATATTTTCATGGAACATGATCTTTACTTAATATCCTAATGATTTTTGGCATAAAAGAAAAATCGATAATTTTGACCCATACAATGTATTGTTGGCTATTGCCACAAATATACCCGTGCGACTTATGACTGGTTTTGTGGTCCAGGGTCACATATTAGAATGATTTCTGAAGGATCATGTGACACTGAAGACTGGAGTAATGATGCTGAAAATTTGGCTTAGCATCAAAGGAATAAATTACATTTTAAAATACTGTATATTCACATAGAAAAAAGCTATTTTACTACTTATTGTATTTTTGATCAAATAAATGTAGACTTGGTGAGCATGAGCGCGTGCACACATCAACCAGAGCGAGAGCAAGAGCGCACCCATCAATGAGCTTCGCTCGGGTTACGGGAGCCGTCGGCAGCGCTGTCATTTTGTTTTTAGATCACAAAATCAACAATGTCACTAAAGAAGTGTTTTTTTTGGTTGTGAGGAAAAGATAACCTTGTTCAGCTTCCCAAATTACCCAGTGTTAAGGAAACAGTGGATGCAGTTTGTTTTTCCGAGGGAGCAGCGGAGTTGTGCAAGTGTGTTTGTTTGTTCCCGGTCATGAGTCTGTGTTTTTTTGGCAGTCGGCATGTAAGTGCATATAATGTAAACAACACGAACGTATAGTGAATCGGAAGTTACCCAGGGATAATGCCATGATGTATTTTGTGTGTGTGTGTGTGTGTGCTCGTGACTCTTTAGCTCCGCCCACTGCACGCCTGCACAAGCTCGGCTGTTTTCAGAAAGAATCGGTACAGCGTATCTGTCTTTTATAAATATGATCAAACTAAAGACTCTTCAGAGATATGAAGGATGCAATACTACTCTACAGGTACTCAAGATTACCATGAGATTGGCAGAAACTGTGTGTGTTATGTACCCTTTAAAGAACACGATGGGGCACAAAAGCATTCAAATGATGAATTCTTAAAAGCATGCTTTTAAATGAGCCTTTCATTGTCTGTTACATCTGGCAATGAAAGTCAATTGATTCACTTGTAATATGAATAAAGCTGTATTGACCAGGCCCAACAAATATCTTGTTTACGGCAGGCCTTTGTGTTCACTCTTCTCTCTAATGAAGTTTTTCTTTCCAGTCCTAATTTAATGTGATGCTGTTTTAGCTGATTAGATGATTGGGAAAGTCTTTGCTTGTAGTCATTAGCTAAAATGAACCATATTAATAAAGAATTTTATTAATTGAGTAATATTCGTTTGTCATTGTAAGAAAGATTGCCATAATTGGAAAATAACATGGAATTGTAAGTTAGTCTATTTGGATTTGTGGAACCAGCGGAAGAAAAAATTGCAGTTTAAAATTGCTGTTTACTGCTCTGGTGCAGGCACTGGTTAATAGATTTTTAATTAGAGTTATTACCCATGCAGGAATCACTCACAGTTGGCTGCCGGAAGGCATAGAGAGCGAGTCTTGTGCCTCGCTGACAGACAGATTTGCCGGTTGTCATCGTGTTCGGCCTGTCGAAGTCAGACAGAGTGTGTTGGCCACCTGTTTTCAGAGGCTCTGTCTTTTCGTTTTTGGAAATAGCACACCGGATGGCTCCTCACAGCTTGTTTTCTCATTCTGGCGTTGATCCTTTCTGTGGGGTCTTTAACAGAAATTAATGACCAATAGGTGGAGCAATGAGCTTTGTGAAAATCATGTTTCCTCCTCCTGAGTCGAGGTCTCCTTTGGTCATATTTGCACAATGTGAAAATGCCTTCACTCATTACATAAGTAAATTGCAGGTTCACTTGCTGTTAATGACACTGTATCTTCCAATTTTTTTTTTATTGCTTGTGATTTTAATAATCAGCTAGTAAAATTTCATGTTCATGTTGATCTCACAATCATGTTGTTTTAAAGAGGACCTATTATGCTTTTTTACATTTTCAACTTTTTTTAGTGTGTAATGTTGATGGTTGAGCACAAAAAAGGTCTGCAAAGTTACAAAGCACAAAGTCACTCCAAAAGTTGTTATTCTCTATATCAGTGCGCACTGTAGTCTTGAGTTTTCTTCTCGGAACAAACACGTCACAATATTCCTCATTTAAATAATTCCCGCCCAAGGCACTGAGTTGCATTAGTTGCTTGAACGGTCTATGTTGAAACTCGTAGTTATGGTAAGGGGCGTGACATTTCCCAAACACGCTCAAAGCAGTTGACCAATCACAACACACTGGTCCAGCCGACCAATCAGAACACATAGTGCTTTTCAGAAGGAGGGGCTTCATTGAGACAGGAACTAAACAGAGGGTTACTGACAGACAATGCAGTAAAGCTCCAACAATGTCAAATAGGTGAAAAATAATGTTTTTTTTTTAGTTTTTTTGAACATTCAAGCATGAAAATCTATTTTAGTAGACCCCAAAAACTAAATCAAAACTTTGAAAAAGGGTATAATAGGTTTCCTTTAAACCTTTATGAGTGTTATTTTAGTATCATTGAGTTTTTAAAAAAAAAATTGTATAGTCTATATAGTTTTTATCATTTTATTTCACTTTTAGTTTTAGTTATTTTAGTACATCAAGTTGAACTAAATGAGGAAAATAATTCCTTGGCATCTAGCTGAAATATAATTAAGTTTAAGTGTTTAAAAATATTTTATTTCAGTTAACGTTTATTTTATTTCAAGTAACAAGTGTAACACATGTTTTCTTTTATGAAAATCATGCAGGTTTAGAACGACATGAGGGTATTGATGACAGAATTGTCATTTTTGGGTGAACTATCCCTTTAAGAGCCAGGAGCTGATGCATATGTAAAAGCAAGCTGAGGTGCTCTTGAAAATGTCTCTTTCAGTTGTCTTTATCACACATACACATAAACACATCCCAGCGCTCTCCTGCCAGTCGGTCTCAGCTTTTCGCACAGTGAGATCTGCTAACATACGCCGCTGCTCAGCTGAGTCTGCCATCTGTTCGGCTCTCACCGACACGCCAACACTTTACAGCCGCCCCACCCTCTCGTTCCTGACAGCCCCACCGTGTGACACACATATCGATCGGAGCATGCCACAATATGCCTTATGTTTGTGGCCTGACCTTCCACAGAGCCATTATTACCCACTGAATGTGCCAAGAAAACATTATTTATTATATTATTACAGTCTAATTGTTGCAGAAGTGGAAGACATGAAAAGCCTAATATAGAGTTAAATTCAATTAGAAGTCTCACATTTTATGTTGTTTGTCCTTTTCCTCCTTTTAAAGCCTCAGCTAATGCCTCAAATAATTAAAAAAGAGGCGTTAAATGCACAAACAGATTATGTAGTCTTGTGAAGCTTGGACATGTTGAACAGATGTTAACCTTTAGCTTATGTTCTCATCTTACAGGTATCTAAAAGAGTGGCAGACCTCATTTTGGAGAAACAGCCTTCCTATGTTAAGGTAAGCAGTCTGTCACATCCGGGAAAATTGTGTCTGCAGGATGGGTTCAATTAACTATGACTGCTGGCTTGTTCCTTTTTCACCAAGGTTAGGGAAATAATTTGAGAGTTAGAGAATTTATGATATAAGTGAATGGAGCCAGTCCGTAAATGTGTTTCAATAGTATATCCACAAGACATAAAAACAATATGTACACCAATCAGGCATAACATTATGTCCTAACATTGTGTTGGTCCCCCTTTTGCTGCCAAAACAGCCCTGACCCGTTGAGGCATGGACTCCACTAGACCCCTGAAGGTGTGCTCTAGTGTGGTATCTGGCACCAAGATGTTAGCAGCAGATTCTTTAAGTCCTGTAAGTTGTGAGGTAGGGCCTCCATGGATCGGACTTGTTTGTTCAGCACATCCCACAGATGCTCGATTGGAGTGAGATCTGGGGAATTTGGAGGCCATGTCAACACCTCAAACTCGTTGTTGTGCTCCTCAAACCATTCCTGAACCATTTTTGCTTTGTGGCAGGGCGCATTATCCAGGGAAGCCACCAGGGAATACCGTTTCCATGAAAGGATGTACATGGTCTGCAACAATGCTTAGGTAGGTGGTATGTGTCAAAGTAACATCCACATGGATGGCAGGACCCAAGGTTTCCCAGCAGAACATTGCCCAAATCATCAAACTGGCTCCACGAGCTTTCCTTCTTCCCATAGTGCATCCTGGTGCCATGTGTTCCCCAGGTAAGCGACACACACGTGCCATTCACATGATGTAAAAGAAAATGTAATTCATCAGACCAGGCCACCTTCTTCCATTGCTCCGTGGTCCAGTTCTGATGCTCACGTGCCCACTTTTGCCGCTTTCTGCAGTGGACAGGGGTCAGCATGGGCACCCTGACTGGTCTGTGGCCATGCAGCCCCATACGCAACAAACTGTGATGCACTGTGTATTCTGACACCTTTCTATCAGAACCAGCATTAACTTCTTGAGCAATTTAAGCTACAGTAGCTTGTCTGTTTGATCGGACCACACGGGCCAGCCTTCGCTCCCCACGTGCATCAATGAGCCTTGGCCACCCATGACCCTGTCGCCGGTTCACCAGTGTTCCTTCCTTGGTCCACTTTTGATATATACTGACCACTGCAGACTGGGAACACCCCACAAGAGCTGCAGTTTTGGAGATGCTCTGACCCAGTCGTCTAGCCATCACAATTTGGCCCCTGTCAAACTCGCTCAAATCCTTATGCTTACCCATTTTTCTGCTTCTAACACATTAACTTTGAGGACAAAATGTTCACTTGCCTAATATATCCCACTCACTAGCAGGTGCCGTGATGAAGAGATAATCAGTGTTATTCACTTCACCTGTCAGTGGTCGTAATGTTATGCCTGATCGGTGTATGTTAATGTGATTTTAGTGCAATTATTTAGTGGGGGGAGAAAAATTCTTTGTTTGCCATGGCCATACACAAGTTTTTAAGAAGAGTGCATTCATAAAATTATAAACTTTCTATTACTGCTTTTAAATCATCCAAAAATTTGCCCCATTGGCTCCCACTGTAATTGCCACGCTTTAACCTTGACTTTTGTTTCATGATGACTGTAACTGCATCCTAGTTAACTTGCTTGTTAAACCGTTGAACTCTCTAAATACACTGAACAAAATTATAAACGCAACACTTTTGTTTTTGCCCCCATTTTTCATGAGCTGAACTCAAAGATCTAAGACTTTTTCTATGTACACAAAAGGCCTATTTCTCTCAAATATTGTTCACAAATCTGTCTAAATCTGTGTTAGTGAGCACTTCTCCTTTGCCGAGATAATCCATCTACCTCACAGGTGTGGCATATCAAGATGCTGATTAGACAGCATGATTGTTGCACAGGTGTGCCTTAGGCTGGCCACAATAAAAGGCCACTCTAAAATGTGCAGTTTTATCACACAGCATCTTGTTCAGTTTTTGTTCAGTATATATATTTCTTAAAATAATATTTGTTCAGTGTGCTTAGCAGATTATGCTGACAGATAGGCTGAAGATAATGTGTGCTTTTTATCACTATCACAATTTGGGATCAAAGTGGAAGTAAAAGGAAGAGTCAACGCACCACATCCTCTATGGCCTGCAGTCATATTTCTCACACATTTTTAATCACTGTGAATCCCTTTGAAAATGGATCACTTTGGATCCTTTTGAAATTTCTCTTAAAGATATTCACATCCTGCAATGCTCTGCTTTGATCCTGTGCCAGGATTTTCACCTCTCAGTCGTTGTGTGGAATTGTGTGGTGTGTTTGGAATCTTGATGAAGCCTGATTGACTGAATGATGTATCGTGTTCATTGATGGAGGCAATAGTCAATTTTGTTTCTTGATTTAATAGTTTACTTATAACAACAGAGGGTTAAATTGAGTCCCCTCCCCATGCTTTTGTTGTACAAAAATTGGATTGGACAAAAGCCTAAAGAATATGTGATCCCTTTTAATGTTTTAAATCATAATTTAACCAAGAAGGATGTTTTACGTTCTGTAAGAAGTTGGTGGAGAAAAGACTGTTGATGATAAAATCACAACTGTTTTTGATGTCAAATTCTGCAGCTCATCTCCGCATCAATCTGTTTGTTTCATATCTCAACTGTCCTTAAGAAACTACAGATTCATTTTCTATTCTGTCCACTTGCAGTTCAACTGTATATGTCATACTGTACAATAGCTCAAATTGTTCTGATTTTGCTGTTTACCGTGAGTTGGCTAGTTTGTCCAAACAACGGGAGATACACAGTTATACTTTAGTCCAGTGGTATTCAAATGGGGGGCCGCAGTCCATTTCCGGGCCCCGGCTTGGTTCCATCCGGGAACATAATTGCGCCATTTTACTGTTTCTACTGTTTAAAGCGAGCAGAGCATCAAAACAAGGGAGCGGTTCACACCACAAGCGCTCAGGGTTGTTTACGGTAATGATCTTTTGGCGCTACGTGCTCTAATATTTTTACCTAGAGCCAAACGCTTAATTCAAGCCATTTCCGCTCCGCACGCATTGCTTGTCTCTCCTGCTAAAGACGCAAAGCGCCACATTAAGAGCGGCAGATGTAGCAACAGTAGCAGAAACATGCAGCAAAATAGATACTTTTGCTAAAACGCTGCAGAAAACGAGAATGGAGCAAATACAATGATTTTTGTATCCGTCAAGTTAAGTGACAAGTTAACGTGTGGCGCCTTTAGAAGTTTATTCCCCCCCATACATTTAGCATTATTAATCAGCATATTAAAAGCATTTCATAATAAAAAAATTTATAACTTGGAAAATTTAGCGATGGCAAGGGAAGACAAAAAACTTTTTGTGCTCATGATGAGTGTACTGTTTTAGTAGTTTATTACTTTGAGCAAAATATAAAAATAAACCCTGCATCTCCAGAATGTTTTCTCAGTCCCAATAACTTCTATGTGCCATACACGTAAGTGTCTAAATGTAAAAAAACAAACAAAAAAAAACATCCAGAAAATATTCATATCCAGTCGGTAGAAATATTTACTTTTTTTGGTAAATTTTGGTAAAATCTGGTAAACATCACTGCTTTGGCTCTCTGGGCCCAAGAGTCTCATCTTTGATGACTATCTTGAGTGTTATTCTTATTTGTATTTTTTTTTTTATTTATTATTATTATTATTATTATAATTTTTTTTTTTTTTTTTTTTTTTTTTTTTTTTTTATAAACAAAGTACTACGGCTGGTCCAATGTAAATGTATAGCTGTTCCAAAAGAATACTGTCCGGACCTCCGCTGGGAAGGAAATATATAGAGACTGGACCTCTTGAAACTTTAATTGAATACCCCTGCTTTAGACAGTTCCATTTGGTGATGCTAGTGGCTCAGAAATTACATGCTTCACCTTGAAACTGTCACCCATCACATGTCTTCATCCAGAATGGAATGAAGATATTCATCTTCTGACCTTAGTCTCAGCCTGTGTAATGGACAGTGAAACAAAAACATTTAAAGATTGCTGCTAGAGTCATGTCACAGCAAATTGCCCTTGAGTCAAGCCAGATATTCTTCTTGCATCAGTCATTGAGGTGGACAGTAACATATTTTATGCCTTCTCAGATGTTTTTATACAACATTGAGAATGCACGTTGAATAAAAAAAAAAGGCAGCGGCTATTTGCACTAAGTGCAAATAGCAATAGATGCTATTTAGACTGTGTAAATAGCAACTAGATTCTATTTACACTGTGAAAATAGCATATTTTCTTAGCGATAATTGCCATTTACACTAAGTGCAAATAGTGATAGATGCTATTTACACTAAATGAAAATAGCATATTTTCTTAGCGATAGATGATATTTACATTAAGTGCAAATAGCTGTAGATGATATTTACTGTGAAATAGCAATACTAAGTGAAAATAGTAATATATTCTATTTACACCATGTTAAAGTAGCAGTTCTTTGCAATATGTGTAAATAGTAATTACATGCAATTTATACTTTATTTTGACAATACTATTTGCACCTCAGTATTGTTGTACGTTAACTGGATGCAATAATAACAGTGTAATTTATTATATTTAATAAAATTATTAAATGGATGCCACCTTAATGGGACAATAAAAGCCCTCCCTACACCTAACCCTACCCAATAAATGCTTTTATTATTATTAAATATAATTTCATTAGGCACTTTATTTCCACTTTTAGAACATTTTCTTAATTTTTATTAAAAGTAAATGCCTTTCCGATGTGTTATGTGATGGGAAAAGGGGGAAGAGCGAGCTCGCCAAAACCAAGGTCCTTAAGCCTTACTCACTACGCCACTGAAGAGGTTGAAATACACGTTTTTTTTTTTTAATCTTGTTTGGCCCAACCAGGCGTTGTTAGGTGGAGCTAGTCCAAATAGCACTTGCCAACAAGGCACGCTATTTGCACTTGGTGTAAATAGACACTCCGTAAAAAACCCCAAAAAACATTCACATCACTTGAATAAATCCTTCTACCTATTTATAGCTGAAGTTGATGTTTTGAAGTTCTAAGTATAGACTAGTCTTATAACCTTATGAAGAGAACGCTTCAGGAAAACTCACTCATACATAGTCAAAGACTAGGAGTCAATGGGTCACCTATGCACACATGAATAGGAAGCGCTAAACCCTTGATGTCTTAAACAACGGACAACAACACGGCAGATGGATGTAGAGAGAAGTATGGTTATTTGTGTTCCTCCATTTGAAGAGCTTTTAAGTCTGCTGGTGTTTTGCCCCAAGCCATTTTACACCTCAGCAGCCTGCATTTGTCCCAGGCCTTTTAGAAATAAGATGGGATTTCAGCCATGCTTTTGAGTTGTATTATAGGCCGCCCATGCTTTTAGATATCTTGTGATACATTTTGTTGTGCTTATCACACAAATAGTCAAAGAGTGGTGTATCACATCACTTGGGCTCTTTTCTAAAACCTTGATGTGTACAGCATACATTGGCAGCATGTCAACTTCTAAGATGGCGTCCTGACTGAAATAAAACCGTAACTGTTCACAGTTGATTTCAATAAACTTTGATGTTACCATGTTTGTAAGCTAACAATACTTATGCCAATACAATTTGTACTTAACAATACAATTTATATTGAAAAGTTGGCACAGAAGTGTTTCTGAAGTGGCATTTAGGTGTCTTTACACAGACTGTTTAATGCTGCTCAGAGGTGGCATAAATGCATTTACACAAAAATGACAACAGGAAACTTTAATACTAGGAGCTGGAGTGGGTCAGAGCAGGCATAATTTAGCCTGGAGTTTGTGGCATTGCATCTGTCCACTAAATTTTAGTGTTTTTTAATTTTAGCTTGAATTGATATGCAGATAAAATGAACTTTTATTAACATCAGTAATGTGCAAAAACCAAATTTTTATAGGGAAAAGTTAAATATTCTAATCTTATTAAATGTACTATTGTTATTATCATACTGAACTGACCGACAGCTTCAGTGATTATAAAAGGAATGCTCTTTACTTGTTTTCTGTGTAAAGTTGTTTTTTTTTTTTTTTTTTTTTCCCCTCCATATATTAGGGAGTGGAAATGGCTAAGTCAATATGTGCTCCTCTGCTGCCATCTACTGGTTATAGTGGTAATTTCATGTCTTTTTAAATAAAAGTGCTTGTTTGCCAGTGTTAATTTTCCTACATCTTTAAACTTTTAGTTTTACAAATCATCATTAAAAGTATATTTAGAGCTTTGAAGTGCTGGAAAAAGTGTGAAGCGCTTGAAAGCCCTTAAATTCACTTTCAAAAGGTTGTACAATCCCTGAGATGAATAATGTAAAAAAAAAAAAAAAATTAAGCTATTTCTGCCACAATACCATGGTTACAGTTAGCGTTGCTACATTAAATCCATGGTGAATGTTAGTGATTTGTGGACTAAAAAGCTTTCTTTAACTTGTTCGTTCACGGCACAATGTTTCTCCTGGTTTCCACGTCAGCTCTGTTTGATCCATTTGATCTGTGGTTCATTACAGAATTCTGAGCTGAATTTGAACGCTTCCCACTAGATCTTGCTGCTGTGTTATTCTGTGGCGAATTCAAACGCTTTCTCACTGGATCTCCCAGTGCTGTGTAGTAAAGGTGTTGCATATGGCCCGCGAGTACCTGTTCTGAGCTTGCGCTGCGTTGTCAAGTCACCTTGATTTTATATAGTGCTTTTTACAATACCGATTGTTTCAAAGCAGCTTTACAGTGATAACAGGAAAATAATGCAACAAATAATAGACGTTGTCTATTGTTGGTCTGAGCTGATAAATGGTCCGTGCAGCACAGCTCAAATGAGTGGCACGTTTCATTTCACTTTCGTTCGTTTGCCGTTTGATGTTTCTCATATGCAACAGAAATGGCAGCTCTTATCATTTGGGCAACGTGGTGGTGGTACCAGTGCGACCTCTAACAAAATCTAGTCGCACCCACAGGAAAAAAGGTCGCATTCTGGAGCCCTGCTACACCCTAACCAATGAAATTGGCTGCTGGACGGGTTTTGCGATTTAACGATTAAAAATCACGCATTCAAGATTCAAGATTACTTTATTTGTCCTTAGGGAAATTTTTCTTGGACATACAGGCTGCCACATAAAAATACATACAATTTATAGTGCATTTAGCAAACACAGAACAAGTGCAGACATAAGTGCATTCAGTACTTACAACTCCGCACCTCATTCCACCCCCACCTTATGTCCTGAATTAAGGAGATTCACTGATAAAGGGATGAAAGAGTTTTTATATCTATTCAGGTATCTTTTCCTATATTTGATTGGAACCATATAGCGTCTACCCGATGGGAGCAGTTCGTACTCTAAGTGCAGGACATAAGAGGGGTCCGCTATAATTTTCCTAGCCTGTCTAGCTATGGTCTTCTCAAAGAGAATTTGGAGGGAGGGATACTCCCTCACCCCCATAACTTTCATTGCTGTATGAACCAGTCTATTTATTTGTGATTTTAATTTAACTGTTATGTTACCAAACCAAGCTCCAATTCCATAACGTAATACACTCTCTATCACAGCATGATAAAATAACATCAGTATCCTCTGTCCAACCCCAAACACCCTGAGTCTACGCAAAAAATAGAGTCGCTGTTGGATCTTAGTGCATACAGAACTCATTGTACATTCCAAGACAGATTACAGTCAATATGTACACCCAAGTATTTGTAAGAATGAACCTGGGTAATACAGATGTTGTGGACCATTAATGGAGAATGGTCCCCCAAATGTCCCGGATCAAAAATCATTTCTTCCGTTTTCCGTTTTCGCATGGAACACAATAGCTGGCTGATCAGGCCGAACGGTTCTAATAATGGCAAGGAACAGTTATATTTCTACTTAAGCTTGGTTTGGCACGGCACGATAACAAACCATTCTCGGCCGGAATGCTCAGCATAGTTGGCTAACTGTGCTGGTAGAATGCATGTAGTGACATCGCCATTCAGGATTGGACGCCAGATTCTCTGTAGCTGGCCAGCGCACTATTTGAGCGAAGTAAGCACAAGTTAATAATATTATCCAATTATCCTTCATAATGCGGTCGCTATTTACATATACCGTCTGTACATTCCAACATGCCCTTTTATCAAGCCCACAGTGGAAAATGAAACCATATCTGTAACGGATCGGCACGGAATGGAACAGTTAAGCTACGAGTGGTTTGGCCTGATGGTGGAAAAACGGCTAATGTAGGAGAACTCAAGATGTTTTTAGAAGTTTAGCTATTTTTAACTTGTCACTCAATGCCATGAATTTGTATAAACACGATAAATTCAGATGAAATTGCTTGTCTAATTCTGGGAAAGTAATTATTAACAAGATGATCTTTTTGCAGTGCATGATTCAATTCTGAAATTACTGTGATCAAGATTGTTTTGGCAACATTTTGGTCTTGCAGGTGCCAATAAGCAAGGTTTATGCCAACAGTTTAAGCTGTTTGATTTGATTGTATGTCTTGGTTATATTTAATTACATTAGGGAGTGAATTTAATTGTAATGGGTTTTTTAAGTGCCAAAATCTTTGAGATTTATCAAACTCAGCAGGATTTATCACTCAGAAGAGGAGTGACAATTGTTTTTCGCTGCTGTGTGTATGTGGAGACAGTGAGTCACTCTCGTTTGAGCTCCGAAGCCCACTGGATCCCTTAGGGACCCTATGACTCAGTGGGGCTATGGCTGAGTTCAGCTTCCTGTTCTAGCGAGGGCAGCTCCAAGGGCACTTCAAAAGCTCTCTGTCTCACAGAGACAGAGATTCTGCCGAATAAATCGCACAGATTTATTCTGCAGATGCCTGGCTAAACCACCAGCCTGTGTTTCCTCGGCACAGACACTCTGCTAACCTCACGACTTCCATGTGTTTGTCAGTAGACTGAACGCCAGAACAAATTAAACACTACACTTTTGTTTTATTCCTATCTGTGCTGTCATTTATTCAACGGTACCTTTGAGTCTGCAGGATGTTCTCAAGGCACAAGCTCAATATGGCCTGGTCATCTCTTAGAAACCTTCCAGCATTCTTCAGGGTATTTGCTACTATTAGCTTTTTGAAGAATGAACGGTTCTCCTTATGATGCTTTGCATAAGGAACCTCTGTTTCAGCAGCCCTCTCTGTGGAATCGATTTTTTCCACCTCATATTCTTTGGTCAAATAATTATCTTTAACGTGACAGTGGGATGATGTTTCAGTGCTGAAGGCTGGCTCTGTTGGCCAGATCTAATGTGCGTCGAAAGACTGGGTTACTCAGCGTGAGCTTACCTCAGGCTGTGACAGCTGCGCTCTTCAAAACCGAGAATGTATGAGGGAGGAAGAAAAAACCTTGCAAAAAGCCATGAACTTCAACTGTCTATTAGTTGGTGGACATGCCGGTGTGGGTTAAAGGACCACATTCTTTCTCATTGTGCTGCTTTTCTCATTCCCATAATGAAAGCTTGTCGCCATTATCATCTCTCTCGCTTTATTGTTCATAACGGGCCTGAAAAACATGCCTAATAGAAGAAAGTGTTTCTGGCCTGAACCCATTAAGCACAGAGGTTAGAATCACAGTTATCAGAGAGAGGTAATATCCAGCTATATGAAAGGAAGGTCATAGCCATTGTCTCAATTGTCTTGTCTACTTCAAAGGATGCCAAAGTAATGGTTGCCTAATGTTCTGGATAAACCCTGTCAAAAAACTTGAAAATCATTGTTGTTGTAGGAGCTCGAGAGAGTGACATCTCTGCAGACCAACCTACAGCTGGCGGCAGTCATCTGCACTAATGCACGAAGGTCAGAGAGCTTTTATTGCTATAAAGTGTTGAAAATCAGGTTTAAAGGAATAGTACAGCTTATAAATTAAAGTTATGTTATCATTTCTCACTCATATGTTGTTCCAAATGGACTTACTTTCTTTAGTGGAACTAAAAAAAGAGAAAAATTTACTTGGAATGGGGATTAAAGTTTCCAAGTTTTAAAAAGGTCTATAAAAGTTTTAACAAATCTTCCCAAATACAACCCATGCACAATATTCCAAGACTTCTGAAGTCGCACGATAGCTTTGTGTGAAAAACAGGCATGCAAGAGATTTACATCATTATTCACTCCAGTGAGCTGTTCTATCAGGGAGTTGATCTTGAGAAGTGGATCAGCCAGAACAAATCTTTCAGACTGGCTTGGTGAAAGAATTTCTCCTTGAATTTAACATCTTCACTTCCCTCATGAATGCTCAAAAAGGCACCAATGTAAGATCTTTTTGCCATTTAGCCTTAGTGATTATTGCAACTTCTGGTGCAGTTGGTGTATGGAACCTGAGAGAAGATTAAGCACATTGAGGAAGAAATCCTACAACAGGACAAAGCAATATTGATATGATCCACCTTTACACTTAAAGCTCCTGGAACTCATTACTAAAATCTTATGTCTTAATATATACTAGTGTTAATTTCGTTAACGAAATCTATGACGAAAAATGTTCGTCGACAAGTTTTTTTCTCATGACCAAAATAGGACAATGATGAGATGACAATAAGGTCTTTAAACAATAATAACTTTAAACAAAAATAAACCAGCTGAAAACACTCTTCCTGAAAAACTTTTATTGTTTTTCTATAGCGTTAAACCTCAAGTGTCAACTATACATTGGTTTGGTTTCTTCTTTAAAATTAAAAAAAGTAAAAATATGCATGCTATTATAATGTTATACTAAAACTAAAATTAAAACCATGGAGAGAACCCTTAAGATAACCTGTAGAAAGAAAAAAAACACATCTTAAGCAGACAGAATAATGGAATAGACAATTTTTTTTGTTTTTGTTCTTTTGTTGTAATTGTGCCTTTGAACGATTACGTAATTGTGGCATCTGTAATTGTAATCACGATTAGAAATTCGATTAATTGTGCAGCCCTACTGGAGTTTAGCGATCTCCATTTGAGATGTTCTGCTTAAATGAAAGTGTCATTCAGCCAGTTTGTGTTCTGTCACGAGCCGCTTGCGATGTTTGCTGTGACTAAATCTGCGATCAAACCTTCTCAGTGATGAACTGTAATAAATCCAAACATGGATCTCAATATTGTTTGCTATTGTGGTTGCTGAATAAATCTTATACGCAACTTCTGTGTTGGAAATACTACGTTTTTTTGCTGTTGTTTTCATAGAAAAACACTAATGTAATTTGGAATTATTGGAATTATTATTAAGAATTTCACTTTTAATTTGAGAGAAGTTTCTTATAAAAATATGTATAATATATTATATTATAATATAATATAATTAGCTCTAATTGTTAAAAAATGAAAGAGAGAGTTTGCTATGGGTGAATACTATACCACTGAGATTAGTAGAAAAAGTAGACCTGCATAGACTCCATTAGTGCTAGAGATGATTTCAATTTTTTTGTTAAATAACAACTTGCATTTCTCTCTTTCTGCTCAAAAAGCTATCATATGACTTCAGAAGACATGGAATACAGCACACAAGTTGTACGGACTACTTTAAATGTACTTTTTCTTGACACTTAAGTCCCCACACATTGTAGTTGTTTAAAAAAGAACATGGAGAACTTTTTATTTTTGTATTCCTTGGAAGAAAGAAAGTCAAAACGAGTTTAAAACGACTAAATGGTGAAAATTAATTTTCATTTTTTAGGCCAACTATTACTTTTAATTTTTTATGAGCTGTAGAATTGGCGCAAATGCTGTAATTCTGCTTCCAGGCAGCTTCATTCTGCTAAAGAAGGCTTCACCGAAGCGAGTCTTGGGCTGTTGGCCAATCAGAGACGCCGACAGCTGTTAACAGGATTGCTGAAGTCTTTGAGGACCATAAAGACTCTGGTAATCACTTCATCAACATTGTTAATGGCTAAACAGAGAGTTTCTATACTCTGCATGTTAATTTCCAGCTGTCCAGTTTCACAGACACTCTTTCCTCCTTCTTTTTGCTTTTCTTACAGCAAAGAACTGATGTTCGTCTGAGTGAAATGCTGGAGGTAAGTTGGCACAAAAATGTGTCCAAATGTGCAATGCTCAAATACACCTCACATTTGAAAGAGAACTCATAAACAACTGAGAAGGTATTAGATGCTTTGCTATAAGATTGTCTCTTACACCCTCTAATTGAAGTGTCTAGTCTGTTCGTGTCCTCTAAATGTAAATTTCACATGTAATATGAGCTTTTTTCTGTCATTATGAGGGTAATGATAGAAATCAAACATCAACTCTTAGCTCAGTTTTTCTATTTTGGCCCTGTAAAAATTGTCTAGATAAAGATATTCAGGTAAAATGGAGTATTGAATTTTACAGGAGGAGGACTATCCAGGCGCCATCCAGCTGTGTTTAGAATGCCAAAAGGCCGCCAGCACATTCAAGCACTACAACTGTATAAGGTGGGTGGAGAACCGCTGACAGGATTGGTGAGAGATCCAGATCCTGAGTTCACTAAATGAATGACGAACTGATTGCATTTGTAGCCATTCATTTCACCATGAAATCAAAATTGACCATTCAAATTTTTTATGGAATATTGCAGCGTTTTAAATCAATTATCTGTGCACATCATTATTATTCACATCATTATGTGCCCAATTTTTTAATTCATGTGCTCTGTAATCACAACAACATCTCTTCTCTTCTCTGATGATGTGTTTACTGGCATGGGGCAACCTGTCACTCACATGAGATTACAGCAATAGCAAAACCAATGATGGACAAAATCAAGTCCCGCCCTACATTTCTTTCTAGTTTAAGAAGCCGTTTCACTCGAGTACATGTAGGAATAGAGAAGAAAAGACTATCGCAATTTCTGTTTCATACTGTCTTTAAACCCTGCTATTACAGTCTAGTTAGCTTTGTATATGGTTACTTTGAACAGTAACAGTGATTGCTACAATAATCACATACACTTACCCAAGCAAATTTAAATAAAATCCATAATCCCTGTAATACTTATCCAATGTGTTATCGAGCTGTGATCAGTGAACCTGCCATGAGATTTTGTGACAATTCTGACAATATAACATAGTCAGCTCTGTAAATGATACTGTAAGAATTGTGAAGCAAGTATTTACTGTAGTAATGTATACAGTAATGCATTGTTATACTGCATAGACTGCAGAATTTTTTCTGGGAAAAAAGGTCACGCTCAATTTACTGTAACTGAATTAGTGCTATATAGTGCATCCGGAAAGTATTCACAGCTCATCACTTTTTCTTCATTTTGTTGTTACAGCCTTATTCCAAAATGGATTAAATTCATAATTTTTTCCCTCAATTCTACAAACAATACCCGATAATGACAATGTGAAAGAAGTTTGTTTGAAATCTTTGCAAATTTTTAAAAAATAAAAAACGAAAAAAATCACATGTACATAAGTATTCACAGCCTTTGCCATGACACTCAAAATTGAGCTTGGGTGCATCCTGTTTCCACTGATCATCCTTGACATGTATCTACAACTTGATTGGAGTCCACTTGTGGTAAATTCAGTTGATTGGACATGATTTGGAAAGGCACATACCTGTCTAATATAAGGTCCCACAGTTAACAGTGCATGTCAGAGCACAAACCAAGCCATGAAGTCCAAGGAATTGTCTGTAGACCTCTGAGACAGGATTGTATCGAGGCACAGATCTGGGGAAGGGTACAGAAAACTTTCTGCAGCATTGAAGGTCCCAATGAGCACAGTGGCCTCCATCATCCGTAAATGGAAGAAGTTTGGAACCACCAGGACTCTTCCTAGATCAGGCCGCCCGGCCAAACTGGAGCGATCGGGGGAGAAGGGCCTTAGTCAGGGAGGTGACCAAGAACCTGATGGTCACTCTGACAGAGCTCCAGCGTTTCTCTGTGGAGGGAGGAGAACCTTCCAGAAGAACAACCATCTCTGCAGCACTCCACCAATCAGGCCTGTATGGTTGAGTGGCCAGACGGAAGCCACTACTCAGTAAAAGGCACATGACAGCCCACCTGGAGTTTGCCAAAAGGCACCTGAAGGACTCTCAGACCATGAGAAACAAAATTCTCTGGTCTGATGAAACAAATATTGAACTCTTTGGCCTGAATGGCAAGCATCATGTCTGGAGGAAACCAGGCACCGCTCATCACCTGGCCAATACCATCCCTACAGTGAAGCATGGTGGTGGCAGCATCATGCTATGGGGATGTTTTTCAGCAGTAGGAACTGGGAGACTAGTCAGGATCGAGGGAAAGATGAATGCAGCAATGTACAGAGACATCCTTGATGAGAACCTGCTCCAGAGCGCTCTGGACCTCAGACTGGGGCGAAGCTTCATCTTCCAACAGGACAACGACCCTAAGCACACAGCCAAGATAACAAAGGAGTGGCTATGGGACAACTCTGTGAATGTCCTTGAGTGGCCCAGTCAGAGCCCAGACTTGAACCCGATTGAACATCTTTGGAGAGATCTGAAAATGGCTGTGCACCGACGTTGCCCATCCAGCCTAATAGAGCTTTAGAGGTCCTGCAAAGAAGAATGGTAGAAACTGCCCAATAATAGGTGTGCCAAGCTTGTAGCATCATACTCAAAAAGATTTGAGGCTGTAACTGGTGCCAAAGGTGCTTCAAGAAAGTATTGAGCAAAGGCTGTGAACACTTATGTACATGTGATTTTTTTTTTTTTTTTTAATAAATTTGCAAATATTTTAAACAAACTTCTTTAATGTTGTCATTATGGGGTATTGTTTGTAGAATTGAGGGAAAAAAATATGAATTTAATCCATTTTGGAATAAGGCTGTAACATAACAAAATGTGGAAAAAGTGAAGCGCTGTGAATACTTTCCGGATGCACTGTAGTTGACCTTTTCAGATTGATTGAGTTACATTTAATTTGACTGCCATTGTAAGGCAACTGTTTATCACTTGGCTTATTATATAATGATGTCTCAGACTTAATACAGCAGTCCTCTGATGCCCACTGCTTTGATAGGTCACATGCCTGCTTTTGTGTGGCCTAGTTTTGTGGCCCAGTTGTGACCTAATGGTTAGAGTGTCACGGGTTCGAGTGTCCGTACCGGCAGGAAAATGTAGGTGAGTGAATGAACAGCGTTCTCTTCCAGTCTCATTACCCACAATTGAGGTGCAAGGCACCAATCGCTCCCCTGGCGTGGGAGAAAAAAAAAAATGTCTGCCCACTGCTCCGGGTGTGTGTGTGTGTGCTCTTGGATGGGTAAAAGACACGTCACGCCACTTTCACTTTCTTTGACAGAGCTCAAAAAGAGCACCAAAACAGTCTTGTAACCAATCAGCAGTAGGGGGAGTATGTGCTAATGAATGGGGGAGGAGAGAAAATGAGCAAGAGGGAGATTTGTAGAAAGACTGTAAAAAGAGAGATAGCTGAGATATTACCAAAGAGGAAAAGGTCAGAAGAATGTAATTGGAAGAAGAAGGATTGTTTCATTAGCCGATTTTCCACTGTCGGGCCAGTGCGAGCCAGAGCTTTCAATGGACCGAGCTAATTTTTTATGGAATATTGCAGTGTTTTAAATAAATTATCTGTACACATCATTATTATTCATGTGACCAATTTTTAAATTCATGTGCTCCGTAATCTTTAATCAAAATAACTTCCCCTCCCTCTTGCAACGACCTGTTTTCACTGTCGGGCTAGAAGCTCCTCAGCGCTTCACTAAAACCCGCCCATAACACGCCTCTCTGGAACAACGTCACACAAACCCATCATTTCACCAACAAATGGAAGTTTTATCAGAAAACAAATCAGAAAGAAATCACTGGAAACTAGCGAGATCGCAAAACCAACATGAGAAAAGCGTCCGTTTGTTGGCATTTTTGTTGTTTACTTAAAGATTTAAAACCCAAGCATCAATGGTTTACCACAGTTTTACAATAAGTGATACATTGATCATGATGAATTAATTTGTATCAAGATTGCACGTCACACAGAAATAAAGTGGTATTTACTGTTATTTCACAAAAGAAAGAGGACACACATACTTATTCAGTCGTATTTGTTTGTGTTTATTTGTAGTCACAGGACAGTATGTTTACATCACATTTAGAAAGAATGATAATTTCTACAAATTTTCCACCAAAAATAGGACCTGAGGAGCTTTAGCACTATCTCCATTGACAGTCCCAATACAGTTATATTTTCAGTCAGAGAAACAGAGGAAGCACCTGAAAAACCAGAGTTGCTTTATTTTATGACATGCAGAGCTAAATATGGATATCAGCCAGTCCGGTATAAAGAGACGAGATGTACTGACAGATAAAATAAATACAGGATTGTGATAGCCTATATGATTTGTCTGGTTTCTTCAAGCGGTCGTATTTACCATTTTACTATAGAAATGGTTAGCGTGCATAGTCTTTTGCATCACATATACATATTTCTGCCTTATACGGTGATTAGAATCCACATCAGATCACAAACAGAAGTTATTTCAAACACTCGCTGCTGTCTGAAAGTGAGTTTTAAGCTAAAAATGCTTTAAAAGTCTTTAATGCTGATGGTAGCTGGTATATGATATATGAAATCATCCGCGGTGCTGCTGTCTCCAGACTCAGATAAACTCCACCTCTGTTCGTAACCACTCCTCAAGCCCGAGCTGGCCCGCTTTGGACCAAGGTATTCAGCCGTTGGCCCCGAGGAAGCCCTGACAAGGCTCGATCAAGCCCTGGAAGTGACAGTGGAAACGCGACTGGCCCTGGCACACACTAGCACGCACGCTTTTGGCTCGACAGTGGAAACGCAGCTATTGGTTTTTTGCTGTTTCACAGAACCAAGATATGCTGTTCTATGCTGCTGGTGTTGTTGTTGCATCACAGCTGATTCACCCATACTGTCTGATGCGCCAGCTTTTAGTGGTTGCCTGTGTTGCATAGTGTGTTCATTATTTTGGGGCCGGAACAATGAAGGGGGTGTGTTTGTTCGGGTGTCGATTTCAAACATCAACAGTGTTTCTCAAAAATTGCTTACTGCACCTTTAATAAACCTGTTTATTATATTCTGTAAGCCACATCTGAATGGCTGTCAATAAAGAAAGATGCTTTTTGGCCCCCAATATGTAGTAGTTATCAACTTTATTTACAGCTATTCATGCAGTTTTTGAGGTTTTCTTTTCCTCTGGCAAAGTTTTTTTTTTCTTCTTTCTCACTTCAACTTTTTAGGAAAATAAATGATTACATGTACTAAAATATCAATATCAGTATCAATTTGTAGTCATGCTGTCTCCTAATGGCATTACGTTGCTTTTATTACTCAAGATGCTCTCAGTCTGGCGTAAAACAGTCTGTAGTCTGTGTTGAAGTATATGGTGCTTAAGCTGTTAAGATTCATCAGTGAGCATGATGGTGAGGAACAAATGCACTTGTTTGCGATCCTGTGATCGATATGTCACGACCCGCACTAATGGAATGTCTTTATCTCGTAAGGATGTGGCCTAAGAGACAGGGAGGGTGTAGTCAGAATAGCTCTTGTAAAGGATACTGTCAATTGTTCATCAGTCTTTCTCTCTCTTTCTCTTTCTCTTTCTCTTCTCTCTCTCTCTCTCTCTCTCTCTCTCTCTCTCTCTCTCTCTCTCTCTCTCTCTCTCTCTCTCTCTCTCTCTCTCTCTCTCTCTCTCTCTCTCTCTCTCTCTCACACATATATATTTGCACACACTTTTTTTTTGTCTCCCTGCCTTCTTGTGACTCTGCAATGCTGCTCTGTTTAAGTTGGCACAGGAAGTTTTTGCTATCTGATCAGCCTCCCGCCTGCATTGATATCCATGGAAGCCTGCCCAATGCGATTTCCTTATGTTGAAAATCTCTCCTTTTGAAGGAAGAGTGGAATGAAAATGTATATTTCAAATGTTTAGACCAGAGTTTTTTTTTATTAAATTTTTTAAATTTTTTTATTTTATTATTATTATTATTATTATTATTATTATTTTTATTTTATTTTTTATTAATTGGGGATTCTACAGCCATAGTCATGCATTTCTGCATTTTCCGTGCATTTCAGTTGTCAATCGTAGAAAGGTGGACAGCCACAAAAGCCTGCAATGATGTAATTTGAAAAAGGAACCAGTCCCATTTTCCCTGTCGGATTTTACACTCTTGCCTGTTACAATTAATAGGGGTAAGATTGTATAGATAGACAGACAGACAGACAGACAGACAGACAGACAGACAGACCACTCTCCATAATGCATCTGTCATTGCTGCAGCAGAAATAATAAGACCTGCAGCAGGAACATTTGAGACGCCAGGCTGTCTTGATAAAGATATAGCCGTTATATATGTGAGCAGAAGACAATATGGAGCTGATTGGCCACTTACTCTCCTTCCTCATTTACTTGTTTATGTAATGATGCATAATGTGCTCTCATATGTTTGTGCGTTACTCTGTTACCCAGTAAATATCAAAGGCATTTTAGGCTTGGCATGCTGGGATTTTAACGCTCTGGCAGTGATGTAGTCTTCAGGAGGTAGCAGCCATGTGTTTTGTCATGTTGTTTTTCCACCTTGTCTTATGTTTTTACAGGCAATTAGTCTCCAGCAAGCAGTGAGGTAGGTGAAAATGGCTGACTGTGGGAAGTTTGACGTCAGCCTCTGCATTACTCACAAGTCAGGTTGAATGGTTCTTGTGGTTCTTCAGACAGAATTGAACAGTGTTTTTATAGATGCAGCACTGGTTTCAGATCATTTAAAGGTAGGTTAGGCCATTTTCGGAGCGGCTAGCAATAGCAAGTTAGCTTTGAAAGCATGAGATCTCACCCTCCTTTCAGAGCGTCTCCAAAGTCACGCCTCCTTCAAAACACATGAACAGCAGAGTCTGCAAAGCGTCACGAGACGAGAGACAGCGTTAAACTACCTCATGTCTCAAAGCACATAACGTTACAATAATAATGAACATAAACAACTTAAAGAGCTCTGATCGGTACCACCTGTACAATTTGCTGATTCATTTCAGCATTGATAGTGTTGCCATTGAAACGAATAAATTCAAGTCACGAACCGCTCCGAGTATAACGTCACAGGTTTCCATCTCTTCCAAATTACAGTATTTATAGTGTGAACGCAGCCTAAGCTGGTTGTTTTGGTTCAGGAGGAACTGTAGAAGCGGCTGCTGTTTCGTTTGTGCTGCTCGGTGACTGACGTCTGTCTAACTCTGCATGGCATGAAATGCGCTGATGACGTGATGTCTGTGTGAGCAGGTGCGCGGAGGCATGGAAATACTTACATTGACAGGCAGGTAGGACATTGTATCATTGCATTCGGACGAGTTTGGGACATTTGGGACGAGTTTGAAAATAAACTGGACAGATCTATTGTAGATTCAAAGGAAAGCCTTTGGCTTCAGTTGCAGAAGGCATGGGACAACATTAGTGTTGAAGTTCTCAGAGGAAATATATTAACACTATGCCAGAGAGATGTGCTGCTGTAATTGCTGCAAAAGGTGGACATACCAAATATGTTAAAAGTGGATAAAAACAGCATGACCAACTTCATCTAATATTTGATGGTCAGAGCAACCATCTGCATGTTTCATGAACATTATGAAATGAAATCATGTTTTGGAGGCAAAAAAAGTCAATATTTTCAGATCTGTCAGGTGTTCTGATAATTTTGGCCACCGCTGTATACATGTAAATACAATACATTTAGACCACCTAACTTAGTGATTGTTTTGTTTTGTACTACTCTATAGCCAAATGGTGATAGCATTGTGGTTTGCCGTGTTTCGATCCCTGCAGTGAAAAGTAATAAGATGTTTAATTAGATGCATTGAGATTCTGAGCTATGGGGCGTTTGTGTGGGAAGATATCGATATCTGTCTCTGTGGGGTAATGCTGCCTGAATCAGTGCACAGGAGTTTTAGAAGAGACGTACCCCATGTCTGAGTTCAGGGAGTCTACGAACACCTGTGGTCAATATAATGGAGTGAAATGTCACTTGGTTATTTCTTTACTTCTAAAGTAAATCTTTATCTTTATTTCTAGCCTTTGAGATTTGAAATTCCAAGATATACTCAGATTTCAGATCTCCCTGTTCCTTTTTGAATGCAAACGTTTTTACAGAGAATGAGAATTGACAGGGTATAGCATAAAGAAGCATACCCACAGATTTATAAACACAAACAAATGCAATGTGACTCATATTATCTGTGGGGAGACTGGATTTCTGTTGTTGTGGTTGTCAAAGTGCCTGCTAACTGACCTTCAAACATTCAAAGCAGGTTTTTGTGGGGACTTTTTGAAACAATCCACATGTACCACTCAGCTGAATTTTGAGAGTTGAAAAGATGTCTCATCATTTATTTATTTAGTTGTTTTTTTTGAAGTACACTTACTGTACACTATCTTTGAAAGTTTGGGGTAAGAATACTTTTATTCTGCAAGGGTGCTTTAAATTAATCAAAAGTGACAGTAAAGACTTTTACATTGTTACAAATAATGTCTATTTCAAACAAATGCTAAATTTAAATTTTCTATTGATCAAAATATCCTGAAAAAAAATCATGTTTTACAAATATTAAGCAGCACAACTATTTTCAGCATTGAAAATAATAATTGTTTTGAGCAGCAAATCAGCATATTAGAATGATTTCTGAAGGATCATGTGACACTGAAGACTGTAGTAATGATGCTGAAAATTCAAAGGAATAAATACTATTTTAAAATATTACATTACCTTTACATCAGACCCCAACAATTTGACCTGTAGTGTATTTTTTTTGTTTGCCACCAATACTTTCTCAGTCTTAGAAACAATTCACATTGGAACCAGGTTTCCTGTGGCGTTCAATTTAGTTTTTAAATAGTTTTACCCTATCATTTAACAGCAAACTTTTTGCAATGCCCGCTTCACATTTTGTCGGTATAG
Organism: Coreius guichenoti; assembly: GCA_039654105.1. Lineage (NCBI taxonomy): Eukaryota > Metazoa > Chordata > Actinopteri > Cypriniformes > Gobionidae > Coreius > Coreius guichenoti. The sequence goes on from CM077184.1 coordinate 34,607,356, forward strand.
ATAGGACTGAAATGATTTGGGACATTTTTAAATAAGTTGGCATGTCCTTTACACAACCAGAAACAACTCTTATCATTGGTGAAGTAAACATCAGAGATGCTTTGCCACAAGCTACAACTGTAGGAACTACACTAACTATGGTGATGCAGATCTTCTTCCGAGATGGTATTCCTTGGAGCATCCACGTTGTTGGAACCCTTCCGCATCATCAGCAGGAATTTCAGGGTCTCAGGTGTTTCGCCCCTTAACCTGAACACCTCGCTTGAGTGGGGCAGCAAAGACTGACTAGCCTTCACCTGCAGAAGGGTTCCAAACTCTCAACTCCCAGTCGGAAGCTCGTTGCAAAGTAGAGGGTGGGTTCTTAGCCACCGTGCCGGTCTTATGAGCCTTGTCTCCTTCCCTCACAAAGGTTATGGCTCCGCGTGGATGGGCCTGCTTGTTGTTGGCTTTGACTCGCTGCTGTTCCACCCATTTGGCGATTTCCGTGAGGACTCCAACCGGTCAGGATGTGGTTCAGTGTACAGGAGGCTGCTCCACATTGGTTGCAAGATGGGTCTTCCCCTCTGCCCCAGATCCTTATGTTTCTTGGTGTTGGTCAGGTCAGTCACCGAGCGCAGGAGAAAGCTCAACTTCCCTTGGTCGGTCTGCCACAGTTCCTTCCACGACAGCGGTCGCTCCTGTGCCTGGTCCCACTGCGTCCATCGACCCTGGGAGGCAAGCCCGATTGCTTTCACCTGGTGCTCCTCCTCTGCTGCCTTATGGACTCTTTGCACCATGAGGCCTCTTCTGGCTCTGGCATCAGCCCTGCTCCACCTCTTCTCACTGTAGTGTCCAAGGCTCAGGTGTCCCTGGCATACCACACCCACGATTTCCTGGTGTTTCCAGTGGGATTCTGCTTCCATCACGGCTTGCTGGGGCTTCCACTTTCTGCCGCATTTGATGGTCTTGCTTGCGTGTCTTACTTTCCCGTCTTTAGACGCAAGTAGTGTACTGACTGCCCTTGCCTTGGTGGCTTTAAACTCCTCGACCACTGATGAGCCTGGCAAGGGAAGCTGGGAGGTCTTGCTCTACAGGTTGATTGCGCTGAATGATGAGGGGACTCCCAGCCATTTCTGCAAGAACTTACTGCACAGTCTTTCCATTCCTTCCACCTGGGACATGGGAAAGTCGTAAAGTAGGAAGGGCCATTGCAGCCGGGGTATGATGCCATACTGAAAACACCAGACTTTAAACCTCCCGAGCAGTTGGCTGTGCTCGATTTGCCTTAAGCCAGGTGTTCAGCTGCACCTTGGTATTAGTGAGATTGCCACTGTCCTTTAAGGAGCTATTGTACATCGGATCCTTTGATCTTGGATTGTTGTGATCTCAGAGCCTTGGATGTTGAAGATGTTTCCTGTTAGCTTCCCCTTCAAGATACTGAGGCTCCTTGACTTTTCCGGTTTAAACTGCAGGCGTGACCATGTTGCCATCTTTTCCAGTGCGCTCAAGATCCACTGTGTCCCCTGGATAGATGGAGTCATCACCTTCACGTCGTCCATGAAAGCCTGGATAGATGGAGTCATCACCTTCACGTCGTCCATGAAAGCTCGACAAGCAGGGTGTCTCATGCCCTCTGCTTTTGGGCCTCTGCACTGCATTCCTCCTGCCTTTAGCAACAGATTCATAGCCGCTATAAACAGGGCCACGGAAATCGTGCATCCTGCCATGATGCCCTTCTCGAGCCTTTGCCATTTGGTGGTGACGCTTCCCACGGTGAACCTCATCTGCAGCGCATCCATGTGTGCCATTACAAGCTCAACTACCTCTGATGGAACACGGTAGTGATCCAATGCCTTTCGGATCAGCTGGTGTGGGACGCTTGGGTAGGCTTTAGCGAGGTCCAGCCAAACGACAGAGAGTGTGTTGTTACTCTTGGCTTTATTGATGAGCTGGCTAATCACTGCTGTATGCTCCAGGCAGCCGGAATATCCCGCTATTCCTCCTTTTTGGACACTGGAATCGATGAACTCATTGGCGAGCAGGTATGTTGTTAGCCTTTTGGCAATGATGGACCAGAAGATTTTCCCCTCTACGTCCAGCAGGGAAATCTCCCGAAACTGGTCGAGTCTAGTGGAATTTAGCTCTTTTGGCACAAAGCAGCCCTCAGTGAGAGTCCAGAGCCCGGGTTCCAGCTTCTTCTTCCACAGTGTCCGTAGGAGCTTTGAGAGCCTCTTCAGCAGCAGTGGGCAGCATTTGTAGATTTTATAGGTGGTGCCTGATGGTCCTGGGGCTGATCCCGCCCGTGCTTTTGTCACCACTGCCCTCACTTCATCCATGGTGAAGTCTGCCATGTTGAAAGGGGTGTGTGGTGTAAGAATCGGCAGTTGGAAAGGACACTCACCCAGAGGAATACCTCTAGAGGAGTCTCCGTGTGCGGCCGCCACACTGTTTTCTATTTCCTCCTTTGCACATGACAGGGTCCCACCCTTGGGCTTTCCTAGTAGGTCCGCTGTGAATTGAAAGGGGTTGTTAAAGGCTTTCCTCTTTCGCCACTTCTCCCTCTGTTTCTCCCGTGTGGTCTCAGCTCTCTGAAGCTGGATTAGCCTTTTCTGCGTCTCTGTGCTGATATTATTAGTTCTTCTGGTGTTTGGGAATAATAGTATTGGTAACACTTTATTTTAGGGTTCAGTTCTCGCTATTAACTAGCTGCTTATTAGCATGCATATTACTAGGATATTGGCTGTTTATTAGTACTTAGTATTCTGCATGACCTTATTCTACATCTCTTAATCTACATCCCTTAATCCTACCCAATACCTAAACTTAAATGCTACAAAATCTACCTTACTAACTATTAATAAGCAGTAAATTATGAGTTTGAGGCAAAAGTCGTAGTTAATAGTGAATATGTGTTCCCCATACTAAAGTGTTACCATAGTATCAATCCTATTTCCTCCTCATTTGCTCACCGTGAAAAGGTGGACCAATTTCTGATGTCCAATTGATGTTTCAAGTCGACAGTCATATATTGCATTCAGTTGCAGAAGTTCAGAACGAGTCGCTCTTTTTGGATGGAAAGTTTTACGTTCTGATAGTTACAGTATGTTTTCCTACTATGTCAAACTCTAATCCCAAAAGATCAAAGGAAATTTGGCAGTGTTGTAGTCGAGACCAGCTCATTCGAGTCTGAGTCAAGACTGAGTTCAGAGTATGGTGAGTCCGAGTCAAGACCGAGTTCGGAGTATGTTGAGACCGAGACCAGAGAAAATCCACAAACAACATTAGAATTCAATTTGATTAACTTTTTAGTTATGGAGGGCGTGTACAAGAGTGACTGCCGAAAAATTGCTGCCTTTTTTAATGCAAAAGTGTGAATGTGCCGGAGGGAGAGAAGGCGGGCGGCCTTCTGTCAGACATTTTTGGGGGGAGATGCTTAGTGTTGAGACTGTCATCAGTCATTGTATCTGTATTCATTTTATTATTTAATTAAACGACATTTGGTTTTCTCTGTGACACTTTTGTCCTACTTTGTAAACAGTAAATATATTAAAATAACACAGTTGAGACAAATAATGTAGCAATGTGACTTTCTGGAAAGCGGGATCACTACAGGTGGATGGCAGGTGGACACAGCGTAAAATAGAAGCGAGAGCGGGCGGGTCACAGGTGTGGGAGAGAACCTGGCAGGAGTCAGCGTTAGTCTCAAGTCATGCACAGTTGCGCACAAGAAAATCACCAATCATTGGACAGTGAATCAAACATCAGTTTAAAGAAATATTAACATACAGTAATAATCATGAAATATTTTGAATGGGACTCGAGTGGACTCGGGAATAAGTCCAATTCCTAATATGTTCGAGTACAAGTCAATACCAAGTCACAATGCACACAAGTCCATGACAAGACCAAGACCATTAAAATGTGGTCTCGAGACCGAGTTCAAGACCGAGTCCGAGTCTTGAGTACTACAACACTGAAATTTGGTTTCTCGTTACATGACACCTTTAAAATCAAAGATGATATCCGTCAGTTGCTTTCTTGGCATGAACTCTGTGCTGTTGCAACATAAAGAAATTTTGATTCACATGTTGCTTCACCTTAAAATCTTCTCTGTTGTGCAAACTGTTAAACCTGTTTTGGATTTTGAGGATATCTTTGAGACTTTTTCAAATAATTGCTTGCTTTTCCTGCAGCTAGTTACGGACTATTTATCTGCTCTTATTCTGCCAGTAATGGATACTTCAGTTGTCTGCTCACTCAGGTTAAAGAAATCGGATTTAACTGCAAAGAGACGTAAGCCGAAAAAGTGCCCAGTGGTGTGGTTTTACAGCCCAGCACACTCAACTTTTACAAACACTGCCCACAAATCCAGCAACATCCTTTAATTTAATCACATCTAACACCATTGCCCCTATGCTAATAGCACAGGATTTATGTTCCGAAACTGAAAAAAGTGACATGTTTTTTTTTCTCTCTGCTCTTTCTTGCCTAATGGCATAATGATGATATGAGACCGTTTGAATGGAAATGTTTTTATTGTGCGACGGATCCTGTTGCGAAAGCTCATTAAAATGTGGCCTCCCTGAAGGAAACGGCGAGGAGAGGTGGTGACGAACTGCGAGTTGGAAGTAATTGATCAGCTCGACGTGATGCTGGGTTTCCTCTGAGGGCCCTGAAGGAAAAGGGGGACCCACGTTGAGTCAGATGGATCGAGGCACACTGAAGAACTTTTGCCTCCTCCCATCATCCTTTGCAAGAACTCGTCCAGAACACTAGCACTTAAAAGTATTTGTCTGAAGGGAAAAGCTTCTTTATGAAAAGGTCACATTCTCTCCTGCTGTTTTTTTTTTTTTTTTTTTGGCATGACACAAAAACAGCGTTGCATGTTAAGTAACCTCCTACTTTTGCACGATTTTTTTCATGCCAAGAATCATGCATTATGGCAAAATGAGAGAGTTTATTGGAACTATTTGCTGGAACACTTCTTTTTGCATTCAGTGCCTTCAAAGAGAAGGAAAAAGAGGAAAAGGGGAAGGATGAGGAAAATGAAGAGGTAGTTTAATTAAAGTTTTTTTATGCATTCTGTCTAATCTTTCAACAACACTGGCCCACAGGGCCCAGGCAATCCCTCATGTCAAGCTGAGTTAGCTTGTGAAATGAAATGCAGTTGTTCTTAATTGTCAGATCATAATTATGCGTGGCCACCGGCAAAGTTGCTGCTAGTATCAAGTCTCAGCTGGCATTGTAGCCAAAGGTTTGCTTTTCAGCACTGGCTCTTTTAGACACTAAGGGGATCAGATGGGTCAGATTTTTTGTTTCTCTCTGATTTTTTGTTTCTCTCTGATTTTTTGTTTTTAGCTTTAGTATTTTTACTGCCGGTGCTTTTAAATGGGGAAAAATTTAGAAATACTGCTGCCTCATCTCCTTTAAAGCACTTGTGTAACAAATCCACTGTATTCATCAGTTACTGTCAGATTTCAGGTCGCCTTCTGTGAGCAATAAGCGCAAATCTGAAATACTAGCTTGAATGGACAAGCAGAAAAAAATCCTAAAGCCTAAAACTAAACAACAGATAAGAAGTCATTTCTTTACAGTGGAGCGTAGTACTGGTTTGAACTGAAAATTTGATCTGGTAACACTTTATTTTGATGGTTCACTTTAGACATTCTACTAACTATAAGTAACTTTGCCACTACATGTCAGCTAACTCACATTAGATTATTAGTAGACTGTCTGCTTAATATCTGCTACTACGGAGCCCCTAAATCATTTTACCATGATTGGTGTGTGGTTGACATGACCCTAAATCTGCTTTATTATTCATGGCTTTCGTGAGACCGGCTAGTCTTTTTTCCCCTTCCTCATTCAGACAACCCACTGACTAGTTTAGCACATCCCTCTCGACACTAACAACACACATCTGTCTTGTTCCATCTGCACATAATAAACAAGAAGCCATGTTCTGTAAAAATACATCCTTGCTTTTCAAATGTCAGTGCCTTTTTTTTCCACAGAAATGTCACGGTGTATGATGTCGGTTTTGTGTTGTTTAGTGCTCTCTCACTGTGACGGCCCATTTCTCTGAGAAAGCTAGCTGCCTTTTCCTCCAACATGTTGCTATCATGTTTTTGGTGATTTGTTGTGTTGCTCTGCAAACAGAATACAATGGTTGTCTGTGCTGTACAATGAACCAACATTGTTGTTTTTTTTATTTTTTTATTTGTTAACTCTTTCTGTTGTCATCCTTTTCATCCATGTCTTTTTTTCCTCCCTCAGCGAGTTGAATTCCAAACTGCAAGACACTCTGGAGCAAATCGAGGTATGTGACTTTTAGAAATAAAATAGATTTTTTATTTTTTGCCCTTGGGCAAAAGAACAAACTGAGAATCCAGAATGGTGATCATCTTCTTCATTGAATCAGACATTCAATCTCAAATCACCCTATTCCCTTCAAAAACACTCACGCACCCTTGACAGATTTAACAACAGCAGTTGCCCTGATGTAGTGCCTCAACATTATATGAATTAAACAGATCGGAAGGAACACTTGACCATGCGTTTGTACGTCTAACAGTGGCGCCCAGGGTGTCAGTCTGCCAGCATTTAGTCTCTCAGGCCCCAAGGCAGATGGACTGTGTTTTATTAAATAAATTGCTGGCTTTCAGGACTTGGAAGCTGCGTTGAAGCCCATACCACCACGCACACGCACACGCACGCAATTTCCCCAGCAGTGCTGTTTGTGGCATCTTCTGTGTTATCCAGAGATTTCTGTGTGTCAAATGTAATTGGATGGCACCCAGCCTCGCATACAACTCCTTTACTCATTGACTTGCTCTCTTTTTTCCCTCTTCTTTCCTTAATATCTGTATCTCACTCTTTCTTTCTCCTTCCTCCCCGTCTTTTTATCTCGTTATGCTGTCTCATCAAGCGCATTAGCGAATAGCACGGCGCCTGTGCCAACGCAGAGCACTGCCACCAAAATTACAATGATTCATGCCACTTTTCTATTTCTGTAGCAGCGCAAGTTCCCAGCTCATTAAGAGCGTGAATGCTTATCTTTTGAGCTCAAAATGAAGTTGTGCATTCAGTATCATCAGTGATTTAAACCACAGATTATTACAGTCCTCATTCATTTGTGGTAATTGTACGTTTTAGCACCTTCAAATGAGGATTTCAAGTTCTTTTGCCTATTTCTGCTTTTCATATGCACTCTAATTAAGCCACTGAACTTCCTATGCTGATCTTGCTGATTTCATGCTCATCCATGCAGGAACAGCTAGATGTGGCGCTTTCCAAAACCTGCAAGCACTTTGAGGTTTCTCACTACACCAAAGTTCAACTGGCATATAAGCTTCTGGGCAAGACGCAGGTGAGTCACCGCCACTATGGCCGTCATGACCTTGACATTTTGGCTGGTGCTGAATTGTCATTCAAATAGCTGTGATTTAGCCATTTATTTGTTTGTTTTGTTCATGTCACTTGCACATAGTGTAAGCTTAATACACATACACCTTATGAAGAAGTCATTTAATCACATTGAACATGGAGCCATACAACAAAATATATGATTTTCTTTTTGAACAAATATTAGAAAGTGTTCAACAACAACATAATAATAATAATAATAAACAGTAACAATGTTAACATATTTACCAATGTTACCAATGTACAAATATTTCTACTTTAGTCCACTTTCTATTCACATTAATCTATTTGAAGTTTTAGTTTTTTGGTTTGATCTGGTTTGGTTTGATTTGGTTTGATTGGTTTTGTTTCATTTGTTTTTGTGTTTTGGTTTGGTTTAGCTTTGCTTTGTTTGGTTTTGTTTGGTTTGGTCTTGTTTGGTTTTGCTTTGCTTTTTGTTTTGTTTTATGCAGTATTTTAATTAATTTTATTCAATAGTTTAATTTAAAAAAATAATTTATTTATGCAATATATTTATTTATTTTTAAGTAATATTTTACTTTTATTTCAGAATTACAAAATAGTAATATTTCTGTCCTAAATTCTTGACTTTCACTCGCCGTTTTACAGCGATTCCTCCTGGACTAGCCCAAACTATTTGCCATATACATAAATATTAAAATAAGATGACCGTGAAAACG